>CM050165.1:366643899-366863899 GCA_027410445.1 Discoglossus pictus | reverse complement strand
TGTGACCCCCTGCACGCTAATAGAGGGTCAAATAGAAAATGGAAGTGGCAATAAAAAGTGACTATGGCATGAATTGAAAAAGACAACTATAAATCTGAAATTAAAACAAAAATAGTGAATAAATAAAATAAAAGATAATAATAATAATATAACCAGCAACTAAAATAGAAATTTAAAGAAAAACCTTGGGAACTTTTTAGTGGCAAAGGAATTGAATATGAAATTGTCAAGTGTTTTCTTTATTATAATCCTCATCGGAGGAGTACATTTATGACGAACCTTAAATCAAACTTCTATAGTCCAGTTCCATAGTCCTGAATTTTTAAGCTGTAGGTTTTAGTGAAGAAAAAAAATGATGGTGCTATAAAAATATAACCTATATTTCTTTACTGATATTCTTACCTTTATTCTATTTGTAGCTTTTACTAGTCCGTTTGTAAGTTCTATAAATCTATATTATCATTTACAATCCAAAGGATATTCCGTGGCATTATAGACTAGAATTGGTTAAGTTAATCAACCTCAGCTTACAGATGGAAAATTCAGTGGTGCCGAACCTGCAGAGAGGATTTTGTTTTCTGCATTTAGAGCTGGAAACTTTGTTCTGCCAACTCTGTACTAACAGCAGCTGAATCCTACAGCTCTGACAGATTGCTAAGTGATTGTTGTTTAGGTTGTTAGGACAGTTTCTGTGCCGAGCTAACGAGTAAAGATATTACTGAAACCCCCTCCCACAATGCAGTATGTGAATGCAAGTTTACTAATGCATGATGTCACTATATAAAGCAGTAATATACAAAGGATACAGTCGGGGTACATTTTCACCAATACATTGCAAAATCCTTCATTATATATTTAAGCTTACAGTGCCATACTGTTAATTTTTCAGGCATTTTGTATTGCTCTGACCCTCTTGGTAACAAGTTGTGCGGAAACAGGAGAGTTAAACAAATGACTTAAAATGGAGATGTTATTTGTAAAGCAGACTTGTGCCTATCCCCAGGGACAGGCATACAGTACGAAAAGGCTTTAGATAACAGGATTAGCACTTGTCACTCAGCAGTTAACCTATTAATTAGCTCAAAGCTTGGGCGTTCAGGCGACTTGTGCTGTTATGTTTTTACAAACATGCTGCCCTTAAATAATTTCCCCCCATACTGAGCTTTTCATGTCTTTTTACAGCGGGAAAATAGGTAGCTCCGGTATCCAACGTCTCCTTATAATGCAGATTTTATTTTGTATCTTTGCATTATTCTTATGTTAGGAAAATGGCTGTAGATTCCAATGACATACTGGGTAGGGTTGCCAAGGATTGTGGGATTTAATATATCAAATTAATAAAAGGTGATATAATCTGGGAGTGACTAAGTAGTTTGGCTGTGATTGGTTGCCATACATTCCCTAAAGTTCATGTAAAACATTCTACATGAATAACATGGACAACTCATTTGAGCAGCCATGTCTAATGACCAATGAATATATTATCTTCAGTTGGGGTTAATGGGTAGATTCATGACACTTTATACTGTGTTTGTCATCAAAACCACTAGCAATTACTGACCTATAACTTTATGAATACTCACTGAAATGAGATCAGAAAATGAGTATTACGACATATGTTGTCCTAGCATACACATAAATACGTTTAACACATATTATACGTTTATTCAGAAAAAGATATACCATATCGTGTCTCTACAAACATACAGTGTATTTAAAAAAAGTATATATATATATATAAATATATATATATATATATATATATATATATATATATATATATATATATATATATATATATATAAAATGTGTGTGTGGATTAGACCAGTCTAATAAGGGGCATGGAAGTACTATGCACAGTCATCTATTGTAGGAAATCTACTCATTTCTCACCAAAATCTGTCCTGAATTGTAACCCAGGTCATGCTGTTGTGTCATCTGGATTGGGGCAATGCTTTTGTTACGTGATGAAAAAAAGAGAGGGTGAGATTTCATCAAAGCCAAGCCAAAGATATTGAATTTGGAGCTTGTATTGAACATGTGAACTAAGCTTTGGACAAAGAGGATGGTCCAAAAGCTCTGGCAATAACCCTTCTCTTCCCTTAGCCCCCTCCTCAATCACACGCAGCAAATCCTCAACAGAAAAAGAAAGGAACAAAACAGAGGACAGCATTAAGCATGCACCAAAGACTTTAATTTGGGGCCCAGAGAATGGGGATTTGGTGTGAGAATTTATTAACAGCACACAATAAACCAGACAATAGCATCACACACAAAGTAAATGAGAGTATATGCCTGTATGCAAGTTCCTCAATGCAATTGCATATTTTATGTTTTTGTAAAAATTGTGTTTGTATGTTAGTTCACTTTTTACTTTAATTTCATATACAAAGCCCCATTCATATTTAAAAAAGCAAAATATTTTTTTAGAGGCATCAGAAAGCAGAGGCATCTTATGGTCATTAGTATTTTTTTCATGAATTATTGTCACTAAAAAATAATTTTACATTTATTTTGGATTGAGCAGCAACTTTCCTTACATCCATACCATTAGCATACATTGCTCAAAAACACAACATTCCATAGCTGGGGGAAAGAACCACTTAGGGTGAGGCCTAACTACCTTGGGTCTTGGGCCATGTGTCCCAGATCAACCTCATGGTTGAGAAGAAGACAAATATGACACTAGTTGCAGGCACTACTTTTTATAGAGCAAAAAATATATTAATATATTACATCTACTTGGATATATCAATTTGTCCCGTATTTCATTTAAGACTGTACTGTAGTGATCAATAGCTGCAGTGGAGAATGTTAATTTTCTTTTCTAACAAGGACCAGAAATGTCCTTCAACCCACCATGACTAAAGAGCATCTCTGCACTGTGTGCCTCTTGAGAATCAAGATTTCAGGTCTTTGAAATACATTTGCATTATATATCTGGGTCACAACTGAAGAAAGGGAAAATGGTGACTGAAAACTTAATGCAGATAAACGTTATTTTAAATAAAATAGTAATATATATGGCAATGTCTTTAAAATGTAACTTGCCTGACCTCCCTCCCTTTCATTAGCATGCAATTTCACACACCCTTCTGTAACCTCATTACAGCCTAGGGGACTGGAAGGAGGAGCTATGTTCAGTTCTAAATATTTCCAGGTAGCAGGTACTCTGATTTTATATGTATGCACCATAGAGAAGGAAAAAGGTGCTCGGCATCACTCTGCACGGTAGCATACTCATTCCATTGCAGAAGATGTTATGCCTCCTGAACAATAAATGCTGCAGTAAATATTTCAAACTCACAGAGACTGACTGTGTTCATTCAGCCATATGTAAAATATTGTCAAGTCCAGAGGAGAAAAAAAGTGGGGCCTTTGTGCATACAGTCTGTGGCTGTACACAAGCTGCCTTTGTTTATCTGTGACGGCTGAGTGACAGGCAGCTTCCAATGGGTTTGCGTTGTGTGCGCAGGGGGCTAGGCTGTGTTTGATGTGGGGATAAGGGTCTGACCCCAGCCTATCTGTCTGCTGAGCTGCGGTTTCTGATTCTTATCAATTCCTCCCCTGGGGCTGCTTCTGAGCAGAGCTAATCAAACACCTTGCAAGTCATCAGCTCTCAGGCTAAGCAAGGTACAGTCTGTAAGGAGGAGCCATCCATTTTGCAAGGGAGCTTCCAAAGCAAATAATCATACATAAAACTAACAGTTTTCACTCTGTGCTGCCTAGCCTCTTAAAACAAAGCTCTGTTGTTCCTCTTCAGCAATACAAGTAGCAGCGGCTAGATAATGCAATGTAATCAATCCATTCCAAACACCAAAGGCGACATCTGTGTTGTTGTGTTAAAAAAATACACTACAAGGGTTAGCTTTCAGATTTAAGTCATCCGAATGTTTTCAGCATTATATTGATGATATTTTTAAAATATATATAATAAATAAAAATATGGATTGAGGTTACAATATATGAGTAGTAGATAGATGAGGAGGTCCTGGTATATTTATAGTTTTCTGTCTGACAAGTTTTACTGTTCTGTTAGATTTATTGACTTTAATGATTGCCAACTGACTTGAAATACTGTGTTAATCTTGAAATAAGCATATCACCTGGTGTAGTTTTTGTACGTTATGCTAGTGCTCATTTTAACAACACACTATTCTTTCTATCTCCTCAGCCTGCAAAGTTGGATACTACAAAGCCCTCTCAACAGATGCAGTGTGCGCCAAGTGTCCCCCCCACAGCTATGCACTCCGAGAAGGCTCAACCTCCTGCACCTGTGACCGAGGCTATTTTAGAGCTGACAGTGACCCTGCCTCCATGCCCTGCACTCGTAAGTCCCACTATATGTACTTCTTTATGATGCAACTTAAGTCTCTGTTTTCCAATATGAATCATACACACTTTTTAGGCTTATATTATGCAGAAAATATCAGCTAGGACTTATTTTCTGAAGAATTGCAAAAATTGCACAGTAAATAACAGCTGTCAGGACTGTCGTTGTGTGATATAGATATCTGTCCATGTCTAAGTATTATATGCATGCTTCCCACAGTACTGATGACCTTCCCACTTCACAGGGTGCCTGAGTCATGTTCCAAATCCACTTTAAGTTAAGTTTTGTTGTCATAACATGCACTGATGTCTGTATGGCAGCACTTTATTCCGTGCCCAGGCCTGTAATGTAAAATATTGCCACTCAGTATGCCAATTAGACTCTGTATAGCAATAATGTCCATAGAGATGTTTGTTAGGTCATAACGTCCACTTGTTGCCAGCCAATTTGCCTAGATGTCTATCACTTGCATATTGGCTGTTCTGTACGTGTGTATTAATGTTTTAATGATAATGTATTGTTTTATCTGTAAGACGGTTGGACAGATCAATTTCTACAATGAACCAATATCATTTTGTTCACATTGGTTGCCCCATTGCTTCTGCTTTTTCTCATTTTCTACCTTAGTCTACCATTCAGACCAACATTAGCAAGATACTCAATGTAACGGCTTTGCTAATGAAGAAATAAAACACATATCATTGACCCACTCTTCTAGCCAAAAATAGCCTCTGCTCCACTGCTCTTTAAAATCAGATTTTTTTTCAGTAACAGGAATGATTAGGTAAGCTAATTAACCCATTGCATGCACTTAAAGGCCTCTGTTTAATACTCTGTAACATTTCCTTTGGTTTAGTCAAGAAACATGTTCCTTGCAAGAAAGATTTACTGTGTATTGAACACAGGCTTGAATATATTGCTTGCCAACCAACATCTAATAGGTTGAACTCATCAGCTCTGAACTTTCCTATGTTGATGATAAGAATAATTGCTCTAAGTAGTTTTTTTTCACCAGAAACTAGAAGCTTTTATACTTGTTAGCTGGTGTTTTAATTATAAAGTGGTGTTTTATGTTTATTCTACAGGTTGATCATAGGTTGGCATGAAGTGACATATATATTTTTTCCAATATCAAAAGGAAAAGGATGTTATCAGCTTTAGCATATGATCTAGCCTCACATAGCAAACATCTCTTCTTTCATTCACTTTTTTAGTAATCGGATTTGCTGCACTGGCTGTTATTTCCTCCAGAAAGTATATTGTTTTCAAATGGCCATTGCAGCCCTATTAATCTCGGCCACTTCCTCTAATGCGTCTTGACAGTTATCCGCGTAATGAACCCTAATGAAATGACTGGTGGAACCTGCCTGCGAATTCCTCCACAGCCGCCGGGAGCTTGCATGTTGAAATGTAAGGGCAGATTGAAAAGCCTGCCCAACCTTCAGTTACTGTCAAGGTCAAGGATGAAAGTAGAGCATTTCTTCACTAGGTTGAGGATGGTGAACATCTCTCAGCTGGGTTTTTTCGAGTGGCGTAGATTTTGTCTCTGCTGGAAGTGTCTGCAGTGCAGTGTATTGCAGGAATATAAGTAGATAGGGCTGTGTTATATTTCCCTCGTAACGTCCCCTTTCCTTCTCTTTCTGTTTTTAACCTTCATCTAAAATGTGTTTTCCGGCATCTATGTAGCACGTTCAGAACAGCACAATAGCAATTATCACAGAATCTGCAGTGCCTACTGTTTTCTCCAGGGGTGCTGGCATTACAGATTCAGAGAACGCTGCAGCAAAATCTGAGCTCAGTATGATGACAAGCTACAAGAAAATGCTGTGGTGGCCATTGACTGGCACTGTTGTTGCAAATGGGCATTAGTGTGTGTGTGTATATATCATTGTATGTGTGAATATAAATTTTAGCAATAACTGCTGGATGTTTAGATTCCTAAGAAAAGAGGTGCATCTGCTACAAATACCATCCAGACTTGGTACAGTATGAAGCATAGTGGGATGCGGTACATTCTATGAAAGGCAAGATGAACGAATACTCCATTGCAAAATGCCAAATTAATTACAATTTTTGCCCCTTTATTTTTTGCACAAGTCCTGTTGTCAATACCAGTATTTAAATAATATGTGCTTTATTGGTGACAAAATAGTTGGCCAGGTTCTTTGGCTATCTTGGATGAGTTATTATTAGACGCAACGCACAGTAGTGCCTTGTCCATCATCACTCTAAGCACATCTCATCAGCACTTGAGCGGATGGACATAATTAATTAGCTTGGCAGGGTACTGGTGGCACATCTGTCTTACTTTCCCAGCGTTCCCAAGGCTCAAGCAGCAGAGCGTAATTTAAGCCGAAAGAACCAGCTGCTCTTCTGTGACCTTATGGGAGCTTGTGGCGTCATTGGGTTAATAGGAATCCCCTTTGTAAAAGTTTACTCTTACAATTGTAAGTGGAGTTGCATTCTAGTGCTCTCGAGTGCTCTTGTAGCCTCTAGGGTGCATGGTTTTCATTGCAGGTGGAATCCCTCAAGTGGCATACCAAGACATCATAACATCTTCAGCAAATTATATCATTGGATAAGAAACACTATCTCATCAAGCCTATCCCTTATCTATTTAAAAGTCTCAAACTTGATTTGCTCCCTTGACCTTGTGCTATATACTCATAATATCTATTTACCTATTTTTGAATTCCATTTCTGTATTAATTACCACCATTTCAGCTGGGAAGTCATTGCATGGATGTACCACCCTTTACATAAAGTACTACAACCTCATCTTACTTCCAAACTGTTTGCTTTCTAAATTCGGTGCATGGCCACTTGGACTCTTGAATGGCATCTATTATTGTAAGATTGTATGTAGTACTTTTAGGAAGTTCCGAAACAATATCATTTGATTTTAAGGCTACTTTAGTGTGCAATCCTTTATTCACTGGGCATGGGATTATTCAGAAATGTAATTAGTTAATGGTGACTAGTGCTAGTGCAATGCTGTCACTCTGTACCCTATGTTTGGAGTAGCCAGCCTCAAAAAAATCCATTTAGGGTCATTCTTTCCTTCCTTAGCTTGGGACATTCCAGCTCCAGTTATCATGTGAAGGGACATAGAGAAAGGAGATACTGTTATTACAACTGTCACAAGCTGCGTGAGAGCAGGAGCCACTTTATTTATCAATCGCCAGCTACTTTCCTGCTTTTCTTGGCATGAGTGAAATAGAAGACAGAGGCTTTTCACTGCTTGACACTGCTTACCCCCTGGAGCCCTGACCACCAAATCCATCTCAGTCACCCACATCCAAATGTTAGGCAAATAGAGCGAACACACTGCGAAATTCATTCAAAGAATTAACATCAATACCTCAAAAACTTGGAAAGACACTGGTTGTAATGAATTCATGTGTATAATGCCTGTGTCAGCATCTAAATATTATGCTATAATCTTCACTTATAATGTGCCAACATGTCATTAACTTGTACAACTGATAATAGTATAAACATTTACAGTATACAAATCTATAATATAAAGATCTAGTCTGAAATAATGCAATACAAATTGCATTATTTCAGACTAGACATGTTTTGGTAGCTAGCAGGCCTTAGTTCAAAACAGGAATAAAAGATTATATAAACGAGGTCCTATAAAATAGTATCTTCAAAATGAAGACTAATAGTTTTTAGGTGGTAGCCTCCAATCAATAAGCAGTAGTATTATACAATATTAAATTACTTTACGCTTTATCCAAGTGCTCTAATTCTGTTTGGACGCTGATATATTTCATGAATATATAATAGATAACATCCTGTTGTAGTGGCCGTTGTTTCAGATGGTTCCCTTTAATCACAGATCATTTCCTAATCTTGAGATGTTAAAGAGCTTGTTCTATTTGGCGTGGTACTCATTATGCACTATCATCTAAATAAGAAATTAGTTCTTGGGCGTCTGCTTACTGCCGAATTGGCCAAAAATAAAAGTGTGGTTTAGCTTCTCCTTGTCTTCATTTTTTGCTTTGCCTGACAACTGATCCTACGACACACACCCTCTCTAGTTCAAACTCGCCCAGCTGAGAAGGGAAAACTGTAATTTAATGGGCTGCGTCAGAGCCTTCCTGAGAGAATCGCCCTACTAAGTGAAAACTGCCTGTGAAATCTGATTGGTCTGTAAACAAAACACAAATAGTAAACACAATAGTTTGATTGCATTTAATGTGAGCAGGCATAACATTGAATGAGCCTCCCTTTGTTACTTTAGGACCACAATGAATCCAAGGTCATTTGGTGAAAAAAGCAAGGTCAGTTGAGGTCCTGGTTGGATTAGTGGCCATAAAATATACTAAAGAATGTGAAGATTTAGGGATATGGAGGATTTATTTAATTGAACCACAGCTTTCTGTCATTGAATGCATTTGCACAAATGTTATCATCAGACTACTAGATGGTCACTTGCATGACTGGACACACAATGATATAAATAAAATCTACAAATAAAATAATTGCATAAATAATTGATTTCTGTCCATTCTCAAAAGCTTCAGACCCAATATAAAATAGCTGAATAGTTAATAAAACCAACACAAAATTCCTTTATAGAAGGAGATAAATGCCTCCAAAGCTTGTCTATGGTGTTTCTGTGTGTTCTAGTTGCCTGAACATCACAGAGATTAATACACCACAAGCAAGGAGGATTCTGGGAAAATGCGCAAAATAAAAGCACATGTTCATAGTCCTGATTTTCGTCATATTTTCCTATTTAATTAAGTGAAATACTGAAATAGACAGGTGCATGGACAATGATATTTCTACTCTGAGTGTCTGTTAATTCAGGCTTGGCTCGTAAAGCACAAAGATGTGAGCGAGATGTCAGTTGCATGGAGATAGATTGAAGCTCACCTGCCAGGAATGGCACCTCTATTTCCGCTCGCTCTCACTGATAAAGTCAGGATCTGATTTTTCATTTGCCTGTCTCCTCCTTGATGTACTGTTCTACTGTCTGTTTTTTTACCCCCCTCGTTTTACCATCTCCATTCATTCCGGGAGGGGGACTGTCTCTCTGACCCATCTCTCTCTTCAGACCTGCCAGCATCTGCGTGCCTAGTTTTCCGCTTGACTGCCCCTGTGTTCAGACACTGCCTGGGCCTCGTCCCACATACCAATTACTGACTTTTTGCTTTCTGAGGATCTTGATTCAATGTGGCACATTTTCCCACGTGAAAGTGGACATAGTCGTTTGGAGAGGTGCCTTCTTTAGCAGTGTGTGCTGCTGAGAATGGAGGAGAGTTCATGTTGTTGGTAACAGCACGTTTGAAGGTGTTAACGATACTCATTGTAAGGGATAATAACGCAAATGCTATAGCACAGTTCTTATTTATTTGCTTTTTTGAACAAAAAACTATCCATGTAGATATGTATAAAATATTTCCTGATGATTTGTGAAGGGCTAATCCTGTCACCAGTGCTAAAATTTGTCACCAGAAGCTCATGTTTATACCCTGTGTGCTCTGTTACCGTAACTCCATCTTTTGAATAATAACAGGTACATAATATTTCTTTACCATAAATATTAGCTAAAATTCTCTTTTTAATTCCACAGGTCCTCCATCTGCTCCTGAAAGCTTGATTTCCAATGTCAATGAGACGTCAGTGAATTTGGAGTGGAGTGCTCCTCAGAACACTGGAGGAAGGCCTGATATCTCATACAATGTGGTGTGCAAGAGGTGTGGTGCTGACCTGACTCGATGCCGTCCTTGTGGGAGTGGGGTCCATTACACTCCCCAACAAAATGGTCTGAAGACAACCAAAGTTTCCATCACCGACCTGCAGGCTCACACGAACTACACATTTGAAATTTGGGCTGTAAATGGTGTCTCCAAGCAGACCCCAAGTCAGGATCAAGTTGTGTCTGTGACTGTGACTACAAATCAAGCTGGTAAGATGACACCATTTTTCTATCATATTTACTGCTAATGAGACAAATGTGAATTCTGACAATAATATCTGAATATTCTTATTAAAACGAATTTGCTTAAAATAAGGCAGGAAACACACAATGAAACTAGAATGTATTAAAAGCTTAAATTATATATTAACTAGATACCATACAGGTGTGCTCAGTTTTCCTCCACCCCATTATTAATGGTTTGGTTAGAGTCACAGTGTCATTGAATGTCTGACTATGTTGGCACCGTGGGAAGGTGTCTGTAGAAATAGGAACATCGGGAGGTACGCAGCCTGGGCCGTGTGAAAATCTCTCGCCATGTACAATTTTAATAGACAAAAAGCACAGGCTGATTTGAATATGCAAAATGTGTCGCTCATCGTTTTGTTTATTGTCCAAGGCTAGCTCCCTCACCCATCAGGAGATAAATGTATTTTGCATGTATTATGACAGAGTTTCAAAGTCTGAATTGTGCCCGGATTTGACAGGCACTTTATAGAGGAGAGGATGAGAAATTAATTAAAATGTTACTGAAGTTATTTCTGAGGAAACTCCTCAACATCTATTCCACGAAATGCGCCCTACTGCAGAGATGGGGTCTTTATGGCATAATGCAGTGTTTACTACATTACTTCATTAATCATAAGAACTTGTTAAATTTATGGTTTATATTTGTGTATGACAAATTTGATATATTATGGTATAGATAATTTCAGTTAACTCATAGCTGAAGATTATCATAGAGATACTTGAACATAAAATAAAAATACGCCTAAGAAATTTTGAGGTACCAGCCCAATGTACAGTACATTTTGGAGTCATGAAGCCATCAGTAATCTACAATCCTCACAGATAACCTTATTTAATAACTCTACTATTACTTTCTAATCTCTAAAATATTAACTTGTGTGCAGGTAGGGTTTTTTAATTTTTAATTTGTCCGGCTGACTATGGGATCACAGCCAAGTGAGATTGTTTGTCTAGCATGATCACAACCTATCACCCCAGAGGTGTAAGGAGGAAAGCCAGACGAGGGCTAGAAATAAAGGCTGTCTCTGTTATTCCCCTTCTTTTTTTGGCTTTGCTTGGGGGAGGTCAGTCTGCTCATTGAACGCTTTTAGTTTGTTATTTTCAAAGTCCTCACCAGGTCCAGCTTTGCCAACAGACATAAACAAAACAGCTTTGGGATCAGTTACCCAAACGAGTAACCTCTTGCTCCCTCCTCCATCACATCACAGCTAGGCTGGACATAGGATACACCAATTAGCACCAAAAGTGTGTAAATAAATTGAACAAACCTTTTCCCTTAGAGAGGCGACAGATAGTTTTAAACAGCTGTTGGCTTTACAAAGCAAGTCCTCTTTAGAAATAAACCAAACGCTCTGATCTTAACACTACAGTCTTTTTCGCCTGATGAAAACTGCACAGCATATTAATACTGATCATATGAGCACCAACATGTGTATTTCTTACCTATATTGACATAGCCAAGAAGAGAGGAAATGGCCAATTCAGTAGATATCAGGGAACAGATGGCATTAGAAGATTTTGGATATAATATTCGGCAATACTTCTAAAAGTAATAATATTCCGATACCTCTCCCTAGGGCGGTGTGATTGTTTGTTTCTATACTAATCTATGCTGCGTAAGTGGGCTCTTTCTGATGAGCTATGTTGATTATAGAGCTCTGCCAAGAAGCCAGCATAGCACAGGGTGGAGCTGTTTGCCCCAAAGGGGGAACTGTCTGCACTGTTTGGTGTTTACCAACACTCTAATGTTTTGGGTTGTGTGTCGGCAATTGAATTATTACCAACTAAGATTTCTGCGTTCTCATCTATTTGAAACAAAGGAACATCATAATTGATTTTTTTTAAAGGTGACATTAAAGAATAAGACACATCAGTCAGGATAAAATACATTATAATTATCAAGGCAAGATCTCTAATCAGAAGTTTCATTTAATCAATCAAGAAATACAATTGTATTAAAAATAAAGAGCCAGCATTAGTCATAGATCATTTTTAGGAGCCAATTAGAATTAGAAAAGCAAGATAGAAGTATGTCCATAGCCAGAAGTTATTTTTTTGTAATACAGGCTCTTGTGCTCTGGTCATTTCCTCTCTGTGTTGTACACTGCAGCATTGTTACCAATCTTGATGTAGTATCTGATTTAATTCTTCGAATCTTGATTTCGAGGACGATCATTTATCAGTGAAGGGGCGTAAAGTAGCATGTCTTTGTAAGATTAATTGCAAACAAGCAATCACAACAGGCTAGGTAGATAGCCCGTGATACCAGATACCCTGGGAGCCGAATATTCGGAGATAAGAGGAGAACAGCCATTCTCTGAATCTGCTGCAATCTGTCTGTGTGATTGCACTGAGATTTACAAAAACACGGTCTTTTTTTAGATTCTTCATTTATTTGTCTCCTAAAAGAACAATTAAATAAAATTATAAAAATGTATATTGGTGGATATTATTGCTGTAAGTGGAGGTTTTATGTAAATACAAATAAAATACCTCTGTTTGTATTCCCTCTTTATAACCACCTATGTTGTAGCATCTGTGGGCAATGCAGAGTGGCTTTGTTTCTTTGTAGTCTGGATGCCCATCCAGTACTTCTATTTCTATGAATCCCCAGTAAGAACTCACTCAACATACAAACCAAGAATATAAAATTGCATAGGATGTCACAGCAGGGCTTGGTTGTATAAGTTAAATGGATAAGATAGGGGTTTAGTCAGTGAAACCAAACATTTTACCCATATCTACCAGGGCAGTAGTAAGATTAATATTCCTACCTGAATACAGGCATGTGTACTAAGGAGTTACGTTGCAGCTAATAGCTTCAGATTGTTCTTATGCACTTTATAAAGAGAAATGCATAGTGGCTGTATCATTTATGTCTTGGTTCTGGTCCAAATATGTCCTTATCTTCATGTCCATAGATATGATTGTAAGTAATGTTGGTATCAGATTTTTCACAGTACTCATATAAATCACAGCCCTGTCGGAATACATGGGCAGATATATCAAAGTAGTCAAAATATTTGTGTATTGCTGTTGGAGGAAAACATTTAGAAGTAATATGACAATTGTGAAAGAGTGGTTGGTGTACGCTTCAGCTACTAAGCAGATGTGGTTATTGTTCATAACTTCAGAAAGGCTTTTGTTATGCCAATGGAATCGGTGTGGAATATTTTATATTATTCCTCCAGAAACTATACAAAAGATGTCCTTTTACCTTTTGGTTGATTACCATACCCCTTTTAACACTTTCTTGCACCCCTTACTCTAGTTGTTCTTTCCCTTTCTCCCATGAGACTGTGTTTTCTTCTGATGCCACATGATTGATTAGGGAACAGAGGGGGCACAGAGCCCGTGTTTGAGTAATGTTAAGAAATCAGGAAGACACAAGACTAATCAAACACACAGGCAGGGATTGTGTTTTAACAAGATGATGGATTGCACTTGTGTGTGTTTTCCAGTCCGGCTACTCAAGATACTTCACTTTAATAACTTTTTCAAGGGCTGGACTTTAATACGCTGCTATTCACTTGTCATTAAGTAATTGTTTCCCCCTTGCAACTGTTCAAAACCTGTAGATCCAATTTCACTGCAAATAACGCATTGGAATACGGTACATCTGCTTAGTCTACTCACTTGCCATATATCTTTAGTGACAAATCTATGAAAAAATATAAAAATAAACACATAAATCAATTATTTGATATTAAATTTGTTTCATGTTTTGCTACTAATGGAACATTTTATACTTTTTTAAATTTTATTATAGTGTCTTTTAATTTTCTAAAATATAACAATCTGGAGTTCTTTATTTTAATGCCAATGATATTAATTTGGCTAAGAATGCTACATTGTTGCAAGTGTCTAATTAAATACACAGACATAAAGTTTATATCTCTGTAGCATAACCTGCCTCCTAATTTATGTAGCTTCCTGTTTGGGGCCTGGGGCACAAAGATGATATATATATTTTTTAGACCTCTGCAGTTAAACAATACTCAGTCAAGTGACTTCAAAAGACTACCATTTTCAGTAAATTTTGTTCAAGGTGAGGAAAAAAAACAAAGCAAGAGAAAAGAAGGAGCTGTGCAAACAATGTGTGGAATTTGAGTTAAGAAAGCTGGTAAACCTTATGTGAAATGGAGAGTGAATTTGCTTGGGAGGGGATTATGGAAAGACGAACAGACATGTATATACATTAGCAAAACCAACAATTCCTAGATAGATGGTTCCTGATATTTGTCAATGCGTGCTTTATTATGAATGTGCCTTTTATTATAAACTAATGAACAGAATCAGCATGGATCAACTAGAAATTCAACTCCATTGAAAATCACGCTTCATTTGCAGTGGGAATTTCCAGAGGGCCATGACTGTCGGAGAACGGGGAGCCATTTATTTACAATGATGTTTAATAAAGATGCTTATGATTTCATGGTGCAACTTTAATAGCGGTTTATATTGCAGATTTTGTTAATAGTAAAGGTGTTTTCATAAGGGGTCAACATCAAGTGACATGGTTAAATATATCTAAAAAAATCCTTTAGAAAATGTTCTTAAATATTTTTAAAAATGGAATATTCCAAACACGGGCTGCCATTTTGGCCACTGTTGATGAAACTTGTCAGAAGTGGAAGGTTGTTTAATTGTGCTGGTCATTGTAGGCAGGTCAGATTACAGGTCTGTGTACAAAGAGCTGTTTCTCTTGTAATTGCCTGGAGGCTTGAGCAGTTTGATTGCAGCTGTTTACTTCCTCCTTAGCATCTCTTGTCTTCATTGAAGACATTAGTACAGGGGCCTGTTTTGCTTAACTGCAATTTGTATTCAGGAAACACATTTTATAACATCTGGTAGGAGGGAAGGAGAACTTTGTAGCCGGGTCTGTTCTGCCAGTAAGGATTCCAACAAGCACTCTGATGCTACCAGTAAACCCAATGGGTATTTAACAACCATGCTCGGAGGAAGTGCACAACCAGAGCCGAGTCTGGTCACAGCCAGCAGCTCCACATCTGAGCTTTGAACTCACTTTTATACAATTTTTCACACCAAACTAGCAACCCTCTTATATCTTTATTGCAGAGCAAACCTCATGCTTGGAGAATAGCCCTAATAAAAATCAACAAGCAGAGCGGTTTCAGGTTCAGACAGTCTATGCTTTTGTCACTTCCAACAGCTTTATCTGCATCTGGAAATTAGAGGTTATTTTTGATCTTTGTTAACGAATTTCAGTGGAGGATGTTAACTTTTTTATTGTTTAGAGGTTTATTAGTTAAAGGTTACAGGTCCACTTCCTGTGCATCGGGCATACATTCTATACTTTATAAGGCATTGAATTTATTTTTACTTTAATTATTTACGATTAAATCGTGCAAAATTTCAAGAACTGTAGTTACATGGTATATAATGAGAAATTTGACATGTTATTGTTTTTTTTTATTTTTTTTTAATATCTATGTTAACCAAGAGAGCATTGTCATTTGCTTCTTTGTTGCTAATTAAGAATTTTCTTTCTTTGTGGTAACAGTGAAAGCCACGTTTTACAGGGCAGGGTACAAAATGTGAAATAAAGTTGTATTAATACAATAATTATGTGCATTATTTCTTAGATGCTAGGAAATTTGCTTATTAAAAGCAATTAAACCAATGAGTTGATAGACTAATTGTGTGAATGTAGTTGAAACTCATTCACCACCTCCCTTCTATCATTTCCCCGGAAATGATATTGTAAGTGCTTTAAAGCTCTGTATGAGTGGCTTGTGCACAATTGTATGAGCGGTGGTATATAGATTATAAAACAATATTATTACTAAGTGATTTGTCAGCAAAATCCTTCATTAGTTAGGATGAATGGTAGCAAATTATATACCTCCCAATGCTGAGGTCATCTGGGTGAAGTAAAGATTAGCCCTAGATTCCGGAAGAAGAAATAAACTTTTTTTTTTTTTTTTTTGCTGATGAATCATGGACACTCCTGTCATATCCATAATATAATGGACCCGGCCTAGTTGCATTGTCATTACATTCTTTGCCCTTCATTGTAAGATAGTCATTTAACAGGCTTTAAGAAATCTCAGCACTACTCCCCCACACTCAGAGGGTGTTCCCGTATTTAACACAAGTGCAAATTAAAATTTGTGATTCAGTACATCCTTAGTTTCACGAGCACTTGGGAATCACCCCATGAATTCTCTGCTGTATAGTTGTATTTATGTAGAGGATATTTGAGAGTTTGGGTTTCTTTGCTATTTTTCCCAGTGACTGTGTGAATATTTCAATACAAAAAAATGCATTTCCAGCGTGCTAAAATAAAGAAGTAGAAATGTACAGTAAGACACGTACAGTAAGTCAGACACTCCAAGTGCTTCCTTCTAGGGCTTCACCGAGAAGTTCAAATGAATTATAATAGCTGCTGTGACTGACTATATAACCACCATAAACCAACAGATGTGTTTAGTAGTCCAACACAACAAATACACCTGGAGACATGTGAGGAGAGTTCACAAGCATACATGAGAATCAGAAGCTGTTTGTAAGCAAGGTGTTATGTTACGTGTAACTGATTTTATGGCACTCTCCTATACCGACTAGAAGTCCTTTAATTTGTGTTTCTTGTGATATCAATGTAGTAAAGTACTTTCTCACTAATAGAAATAAGATGCATTCCTTATTACTACTATGACCATAAGGAGTCTAATCAGAGAGTGGATTAGAGTATCTGTACATAGGCATATTTGATAACGTGAACAAGGTCTTGACCATCAAATTTTGCTTCCCAATGTTTGCAGTGTAATTTTTTAGTGTTAGAAGTGGTCTAAATCTGTAATTTCCCTTACACAGCTCCTTCAACTGTTACGCAAATCCAGCCCAAGGAGATCACCAGACACAGTGTTTCATTATCCTGGCCAGAGCCTGAGAGAGCTAATGGCGTCATCTTGGAATATGAAGTGAAGTATTACGAGAAGGTAATTACCTTTACTAAAAATCTTTTTGGTTCTCTTGTCTTACTAATTTGGGTGGGGAGCTTCAAGATTGAAAACAAAAAAACAAACACTAATATTACAGAAAATACTGTAGAATGTATGTAGATCGTTAACAAAACTGGGCTAAACTCATGTAAATTCATTTTAAACAGGATCAAAATGAGCGCAGCTACCGCATTGTAAAGACAGCCACACGAAGCGCAGACATTAAAGGCCTCAACCCTCTTACTGCATATGTTTTTCACGTTCGGGCTCGAACTGCCGCAGGATATGGAGAATTTAGCGGCCCCTTTGAGTTTACCACAAATACAGGTAAATTATTATATTTTAGCATCCTGGAGGAATTACACAAGGAGTATTTGGAATATTTCTAACTTGCATTATATTTCTTCCTGGCTATTTTAGTTCCATCCCCTATGATTGGTGAGGGAGCAAACCCTACTGTGCTTCTGGTTTCCGTGGCCGGCAGTATTGTTCTCGTTGTCATTCTTATCGCTGCTTTTGTCATCAGCCGAAGGTAAGAAGCAGTCTTACATATCTTATATAAAAATGTTGGCTTTCAGCTCATTTTAAATGTGAAAAAAACTGCTAAATTATTCATTTGGTACTGTGCTGAAAATGCCTTTTGGGATTATGATAAAAACTATACATCAAATTGTATGCTTCATTTTTATTGTTTGCTTTCCAAGTGACAGCAATATTACTTCTTAAAATGCATTTAGATCTGATTTAGATGAAAACAAGAATTAGTACTCTTTCTGTGGGGCTGCTTGTAAAATGGAGACTAGGAAACAATTAGCACTACGTATAAATAAGGTGAAAAAGTACAAAATTGAGGATTAAATCACATCTGCTGATGTGTAACGTTATAATCTACTTTCCTAACCGGTTGAACTGGTAATGTATTTTTCTGTAATTTTTTTTTTTATTCGGAGAGGAGGAAAATTTATTAGGATAAGTAAGAACGTGAGCTATTTTTATGCCTCTGAGATTTCCTTTTATAGCTTTTTGTGCCACCCCCTCCTCCTACCTTCCTCTTCTGGGTGGAGCTGCAACCTGAAACAAAGCTGTATTCTCTGATTAGCATCTAAACATAGCGTTCACATTACAAGCCCCAACTAAGAGCTTTGATCTCCCCAGCACGAGCACAACGGCAGCAGCCTTCTGTATACCCAAGACGTCTGCAGCAGGAGTCCCACTTCACATGGGAAATTCATTTTATCTGGGATCCATTATGTTATATATCTAGCCATGAGCACCATCTACATTTACTATTAATTTATACTACAGAAATTAGTGAAAGTCCTTGTGTGCAAATTAGGCTCTAATCTGCCTTTTATCCATCTTAATAATTGGTTTGTAGTAAAACTCACAATTGTGTATTGGCAGGAGCATTTGTTTCAACTTATGTGTGTTTTATATTTTTACTGCTCAGTGTTACTATTGGTAACTAGGTTACCTGTAAAATATAATTTCCCCTTAACTTGTTACACTGTAGCTTGGAGCATGACCTCTTGTTCTGGTACTTCCCTTCCTCTAATATATACTCCTCTTCTGTAGTTTTTTGTCTGGATACCTTGTACCTGTCATGCTATCTTATTTCTTATTGTGTCCTCAAGCATACCTCGTGTAAAATCCTTGTGGTTTTGCAGGATGCAGCCTATTAAAGTGCATTACAATGGACCTTTCTGCACAGGTCACTTTTTATATCTCTATAAGTGTGTTGTTGCACATAGCTGAAAGACACACCTTATTTATCATTGTAAGAGTAGTTTGGTTGCTCATCATGATCCCTCGTTAACAACAAAAGAGAGGGCTGGCTGAGGTCGATAGAAGGCAGGCAGTGATTGGCCCTCAATGGATCACTTTAGTAGAAAATGAAACGTCGACCCCTTGGTCTTTCATTGATTCTTCTTTAGTGTCAGCCATAAAGCTGTCACAGGGAATGCAGCCAGGAGCCTAGGAGATGACAGCCTCACAGCTTCTAATGTGAATTCAAACAGTTCTTCCTCTTCAGTACAGCACAAAGAACAAAGGCGCTGAGAGGTTGGACTGACTGACGAAAGCAAAAATTCTTCTGGGGCTCAAATCTCTTACTCCCCTTTAATGGAGTTCTAGGAAGCCTTTTAAATTCTTTCATTTGCAGACATGCCTATTCATGGACTGCTGGGGTAACAGTTTTAATAATAGGCAACTGTCTTAAATATTATACATAAAATGACTCTCAAATAATGGGTACTGAGACTATTTGGGCGCATGGAAGGTGGCCTTCAAAAAATTAATATTGTACTGTGATCCTGTAGATGTTTCAGGGGAGTTAAAATAAACACAATGAGATTCTACTGGACCTCAATCACTGATTTAGAAGTTAGATCAGCTCTGTGGCAGATTTGTGCCAATAAGCGCATTATCCCCCCACTCTGCCACTGTTCAGCCCGTTCTGAACACTTATGGCTGTGCACTGTAATGAGGTTATGTAAGCGTCTCTCAGAGGGGAAGGCAGATGGTATCGCCACCGTTTTATAGCAGCTTGTCGCCCCTGTACATGGCTCCAGTCTCTTATTTCCAATGATGTTTTTCGAGGGAGTTTTTGGATACGTTTCCGCCAAACAGACTGACATTGAAGGGCGGAAGTGAATGAACACATTGGTTATTTTACCTTCTTCTCTGGATAATTAATCCTTGCAGATAGACTTTGTACTGAATACTGCTATGGACTGTATCAGTTTCTCCACAGATGGGTTAATATGCCATATTCATGGACTGAAGGGGTAAAAGTTGTAATAATAGTCGATTCTCATTCATGGACACATACCAAAATAGAAAAATTCTCTCCTATAATGGTTAGTAAGAGGTAGTACTGGGACTTGCATACTTATTATTTTGAGTAAGACCCCCTGTTTGTGCTTTAACCATCGGTTACAGTTGGGTTTTACATTGGATCGCTACTGAGCATCTCTGGGGTACATCAAATTGTTTTATATTCATTCTATTTCCTTGGTGTTTTGAGTGCTGGCCTTGGTACTTATTATATAGAAAAACAATGCTGGGTATCAGATGTTGGATTGTTCAGTTCCTGATAAGCTCCCATCAGTCAAGGCTCACCTGTCCATTAGATGCACCTTTGTGTAGGTATTTGATATAGCTACCAGTTTTCCCACAAGGCTGTTATATATCACTATATGTATGCATGCCATTCTTTTGTTTTAAGTGAAAGCCTAGGGAAATGCTTTCCATCTCACCTGTAGGAGGAGGGAGCACACCTTTTGTAACCCAAGTCCTTTATTCATTCTTCCGTCCCCTTCACCACACATGTTGCTGTGATTATAAGATCTCATCCTGTGTCAGTCAGGAAAGCTGTTATCATGTGTCACTCCATATCCTATTTCCATGTGTAACCCAGATTCAGTTAGTAAATTGGAACTCATAATATGAAACAAATAAAATATCATTGGGTTACAAAAGGTAAAACAAGTGATATGAGGTTCAGTGGGGTTGTATCGTAAGCTTATAATTAAATCCTCAAAACCTTCAATTAGCTTTTTATCAGCAAATCCTCTGTTCCGTAGACAAAGCTCCTTTGGATAAAGTATAATCACTGATTGTCCTAATCGTCTTCTATTCATACCCAAATCTCTTCCTATTAAAATACATGTCTAAATGTTGACCTAAGCGCATTCTTTGTAGATTGAAACGTTATTATTTTTTTTTTTTTAAGAAATAACCTAAATATCAGCTTTTAAACAAATGCTTTGTATGTAACATGTTTGTGATTAATTTGTCTCGGCCATGGTTTTCAATTTTCTCGCCTCAATTTGTATTTGCAACACAGCAGTGCTTTACAAAATGAGCAAATTCCACAATATACCAAAATGTGCACTCTATTCTAATTAAACCTTTTTGGCCAGATTTTGAGACTCCTTTGGGAAAAAAAAAACAGATTAATACTTTCAATGTAATTACTGTTCACAGCCACAGGCCGGTGTCTTCATAGCAAGGTCACAAGCCTCCCTAAATCATGGCTTGTGTTGAACACAGTATGGGGTGCTATTTTGTCTCTTGACTGTCTCTTAACATGGCTTTTCAGAGCCGAACATCAAAATTTATTTTTCTTTCAACCTTGCAGACGGAGCAAATACAGTAAGGCAAAGCAGGAAGCCGATGAGGAGAAACATTTAAATCAAGGTAAAATTGCTATAAACCAAACAAATAAGCAAATAAATATGAAAGCAGGTGACTTACACATTACATGAATTTATTTAGGGTCATATAATCGTAATGCACCCGCTTGCTACTAGTTTAGTATATTTTTAGTTTGACCTCTCGTCAATCTGACCCGCTTTTTTAAAATGATTAAGGAAGTCTTTTTAAAGTTTGTATATTAATTTTATTCTCTATTTTTACCAGGTGTAAAGACGTATGTAGACCCATTCACTTATGAGGATCCCAATCAGGCTGTGCGTGAATTTGCAAAGGAAATAGATGCTTCTTGCATCAAGATTGAAAAAGTGATTGGTGTTGGTAAGTGACATGAAGACTCTGGTTAGATTAGAGATATTGTGATATCTTTATGGGTGTAACTCCATGAGTGTAAAGTGCAAGGGGTAACATTTAAGTCCCTAAAAGGTTTATTGATAATATCTTTAATTATGCAGGCGAGTTTGGTGAGGTCTGCAGTGGACGTCTAAAGGTTCCTGGTAAGCGGGAGATCTATGTGGCAATCAAGACCCTGAAAGCTGGTTACACAGATAAACAAAGAAGAGACTTCCTTAGCGAAGCCAGCATCATGGGGCAGTTTGACCATCCCAACATCATCCATCTTGAAGGAGTTGTCACCAAATGTAAGTAGTAATAATTTCAACCTTATTCCAGCACTACCCACCTCTGCTAGAGAGAAATGCTTCATACATTTGTGGCGCTCAATAAATGATTTATAGTTCTATACTAAACTATTTATTTATATCACTAAGAGCTATATATAAAAATGTTTATTTTCATGCAAAAATATACATGTGGCCAAAAATAGTATGTGAACAAGTTCCTTCCAAAAGACCATTTTTTTTTTATCATTCACCTTGGGGTATAAACTGCAACATAATAGATCAAGTTTCTGCCTTCCGTGGTTTTAGTTGTAGTCTGGTGGTGACATGACTGATGGAACAGTTTAAATGTTACCTAAAACAGTGGGAATGTTTAGAACAAGTTATCTGTCTTGTTGTCAGATAGAAATGGGATTCCTGATACTCTGATACCTTTTCCCAAGGCAAGAGTGCTGTTTTCAAGATCAATGAAGATTGCAGGTTTCTGGGTATACATGGAGTTTGAGCTATATAGACCTAATTGTTAAAATATACGCAGGAAGCAGATGGTCAGAACTCGTCTTTTTTTGGACGTGAGAAGGAAAACATGGTCTTTAGCTTAACCTTCTATGGCACATTTTGCTGTACCCCAGAGCTCGCTAGTGGCAGTTGACAGCACATCTTGTGATGGAAGCGGGTTTCATTAAAACTCATTTGCAGTCATCTGCTGCGGCAGAAGCTGGTGGATTCATAGTAGAGTCATCAACGCTAACCATTTCTCCTTCTCTTTGTACATTTCTATCACAACAGTCCTATTATAAATGCCAGTACATCACAGTTCTCTCTAGCAGATAATGGGTTATACATTTTTTTTTGTTTTCATTACTCCATCTGCTTAAATATTTTTCATGATCCCAAGCTCCCAACCCCTCTTGTTTGGCTGATGCAATGTGTTGCAGGTGTTGGGCTGAATCACAGGCTATTCATTTTTTCGGTTTGAATGATCGGTGCATTAAAGCTCCGGTGCTGCTTTTTAATACAAATTCCAGGTCCCTGATTTAGATTCCAGCAGTGCCTTATTATCATTTCTGTGACTTATGAAACCATAAAATCTGAATAAAACCCTAGCAAGCACATCTTTAAAATATGCTGCAGCTCGAATAGTAGAGGAAGAGAAGGGAAAAAAAGCATCTTCAGTAAAAATTAGTGCTTCAACATAGGAAGGGAAATACGTTTATGTTTCCATGTACATTTAGATTATAATTATGCAAACAAGGTAGCAAACACCCACCATGAACTGGTCATGAGATACATATTTTACATGGCAGGCAGAAGTAAATTGAGATGGTTGGTGAAGCGGGAGCAAATGTGCAAATGAAGTGGAATTTATTGTAGGATATATTTTACCCTTCAGGACTGCTGCAATTACTGGGCTATATAGGGTATATACATTTATTGTAATGCACACATGCTGGTGCCTCCATAGGTATCTGTCAGTAATGTTATCTTCCTGTCTCTGATAGGCAAGCCAGTCATGATTATCACAGAATACATGGAGAATGGATCCTTGGATGCTTTCCTTCGGGTAAGTCATCACTAACCTGTTATTTTATAATTCAATGTCCTAGATTCATACTTCAATTGTATTACTCTGGGGATTGAGCAATCTTGGCCAGTGTTTCTTCTCTATGAAAAAAAGAACTGCACAGTTACCCAGCTGTATTTAGGTTTTAGATGTTCTTCTGAATATATTATAATGAGGCAACATAGACCATTTAACTCTGCTTAGTTGAGCGTTACACAAAACAGACAATTATTACAGCACTCTCCGGCGAAGGCAATTTTATTTTTATGGTCATAACTTCACACATGTTACATCTTGCACAAGCTCTGCTGAAGTTGACCTAGATGCATGAAAACACCTTCAAAAAGCAAACCTCGGATGACAAAATCATCCTGTTCTTATAACAGATTTGCAACAACCTTGTATCTTAGGTTCATTATACATTCCAAACTTTATTTTACCCAGATATAGATGTTTCCACACTTATTCTCTTAATTAATATTAATACATTATTCTTTTCATTTTTAAGAATGTTAGAAAAATAATTATAGTCTAGTATTTCATCTAGGAAAGATAATGTAATGGCAGGAAGAGCTTGAAATATGACATGTTGTAAAATGCTACCAATATTTCATTTGGACCTCTGACCCTGTCATTAACACAGATAATTAATTCTGTTTTCAGAAAAATGATGGTAGATTCACAGTGATTCAGCTGGTGGGAATGCTGCGTGGTATTGGTTCTGGGATGAAATATCTCTCTGACATGAGCTATGTTCACCGCGACCTGGCGGCTCGCAACATTCTAGTTAACAGCAACTTAGTCTGTAAAGTATCCGACTTTGGCATGTCCCGTGTGCTGGAAGATGATCCAGAGGCAGCCTATACTACCAGGGTAAGTGGGGGAAAAATCAAACCCTTTTCAGTAGAGCACAACAACTTGTGAATCATGGAACTGTGAAGTATGAATTTGACCGGCGGATAATAACATTTTATAATCATGGTTAGTTGTATTTATTTAACAGACCAACACAGAGTGAGTTTTTGGCTTTGGGCACCAGCACTATAGTTAGTATAAGCAGTCCAATGTGCACAACTGCTTTGCTTATATTTGCAGATAAAGTGGGTGCAAACAGATATGTATATTTACTGCCAAGGCATCTGGCCTCATGTATCAGAGTGTACATTGCTGTGTTTTCATGCTGCATTCCAGTCTCATTGATGTGGAGTTTACATAAACAGTTCTAAGTTGAACAGAAAAAAAATAGCAAGAAGGGGGGGGGGGGGGTAAGGGAATGGAACACACTTTGTGCATTACCACAACAATTAGGTGTATCAGTGGCAGGATCTCAGCCAAGTGAATCGAGCAGAGATAAGCATCAAGGAGTTCCTTTACAAGCTTAACCAAGCACTGAGGTCTGCTACGGAAGCCAAGCCCTTGTTGGCTTTTCCATTAATTGAAGACATACCAGCCTGGATCTTGTTGCACATGATATGTAACACCTTCAATGCTGGACTGCAAAAGCAATACTTTAACTCATTTAATGGTGCAATTTGGAAACACCCAGTTAATGTGTTGTGCACTAAATTATAGCTTGAGAAATAACATGGGAAAATCTTGATGGGAAGTCATTTATGTACTTGTCATTCTTATGTTTGGTAAATACATATGATGAGTAAACTATTAATGATCCATGTCTTTCATGTAGCACTAAAATAAATATTGGGAACAAAACTTTGTTGTATAAAGGACTAAGTAATTTGGAAGGAGGCTATGGGATCCTTAAGGACCAAGAGCATTGCCAGCTTTTACTATAACATTGTTTATGTCTGTTTACCTTTGGGGTGAAACACATTTTTAGATGCTAAACCTAATTACCACTGTTTACATCTTCCTTTTCACAAACATTGCCCTATTCCACATAATAAAAGAGATTTTCCCATCCTAGTGCTTCATTTAGAATCGTGATTCCAGTACAGCCATATCTTGGCCAGTTTAGGGATGCTACATTCACCTGGCTTGGAGAACATAGACTGTGTGAACTTTGAGGCCTCCCACATGGTTCAGCAATAACAACGAGAGCGTGTGGTCTTTTACTTTTGTATTAGCCACAGATTCTCTTAATTAAATGGGTAATTTACTTACCACTAGAAAAATAACTCCTTGTGACAGGTGGTCATTGTACTAGAAGTAGTTGAATGTTAAGTGCTGTATTTAAGATGGGCGATGCCATACACATTAATTAATGGTTTAAATAGAATACATTAGGGAGTATACTCCACAAATACTTAGTATTTATTATCTAAAGGTGACTGGTTTATTGTAAATGTATGGGTATATGTGAAGGAAATGATGTGGGAGTTGAACAATAGCCCTCCAACAAGAATACTATAAAACTAAAATAAAAAAAACATAAAAATATATATAATAAAGTGAACCATGTGTATTTCTTGAAAATTGGCACAAAATTCCATGTTTTAAATATTTATTGGCCTGTGACTTTTGTAGGGAGGAAAGATCCCCATCCGATGGACAGCACCAGAAGCCATTGCATACCGGAAGTTCACCTCGGCCAGTGATGTGTGGAGCTATGGCATCGTCATGTGGGAAGTTATGTCTTACGGGGAGAGACCTTATTGGGACATGTCCAATCAAGATGTGAGTATTCATCTTTCAGGAAATTAATCATAAATCTAAAGTGCACTCTGACTTCTCACATTTCAAGCTGCACTAATGTGAAAATAACAGAATACAAGTATTGGATTTTAACTTAAGCAATTCATATTGTATTTCAGTGCCTTCTGTCCAGGGCTACTACTGATGTCACTGCAGGGCACTTTATTCTTTATGGTCAAAGCTTAGCAATGAATAATATGTACTTGTTGTCTAAACCCTTGCATTGCTCATTCCTTCATTAACAACTTCACTGCTGGGAGAACCTACTTTGTAAAGCAATATGTGTCTGGCGTAATTATCTCTCAAGTCGATTAAATGGCTGTCCCTGGGGAACATTAAAAAATGATTCACTAAATGGCCTTTCTTAAATTATGCATATCTTTTTTAACTGTACCATCTGGACAGCTTCATAAGGGATCACATGCAGACAGCAGACCCACTGAAAGAATAACAACAGGGGGAAAGGGGAGGAAATGCATACCATGTATTGAGTAGAATTAGTAATTTTTTAAGTGGTCTCTATTACAAAATCAGTATTCACAGTTGGGTAAAATGTCCCTTATATTAATATCCTATTTATATAGTACCAGCATGTCATGTGTTTTGTAGCTATGCAATATAAGTCATCAAGTTTCCAAAGTGAGTAAAGTAGACCTAGGTACATCTGGTAACACAATGCGCATGAGCCAGACATGAAGAAGTGACATGGTCATATCATACTGGCATATCCAGATTGTAGAAGGGAAATTTTAGACAATATTTGGAAAATGTAACGTATTTTATTGACTCAACTTCATTAATTCTAATCTGCACTGATGAGTACTATTTTTTGTACGTTGTTATAGTGTTGAATGTACCATACCAATCTTATCCATTTTAAATGCCATTTTTCTCTTTTCTTTCTAAACTCCTTTATTAAATGTATTATGAGTTTTGTGAAAAAAAAAAAAATTCAAATGTTAAACTTACATTTTTTTGGCAAATTAATTAATTCAATATTCTCTTATGTATTTAGGTCATCAAAGCTATTGAAGAAGGCTACCGCTTGCCCCCTCCAATGGATTGCCCTATTGCTTTGCATCAGCTGATGCTCGACTGCTGGCAAAAGGAGCGCAGTGACCGGCCCAAGTTTGGACAGATTGTCAGCATGCTTGATAAACTGATTAGGAACCCCACCACTTTGAAAAGGACAGGAGCAGAGGGTTCAAGGTTAGTATCTTTGTCCTAATATAGTAATGATGAAATAAATAATAACATATTGCTCATTTGTTCCTTTTTAAATATATCTGTATTTTTTACTTAATTAAAAAGCTATACAAGGAGTGCTATTAAAAATGATTTAAATGCATGTAATATCCAGATTTAAATAATCTGGTCTTCTGTGGCTATTTTGTAGCAAGTACATTTATGGGGATAGGTTACAAGTCCCACTGGGAAGCTGTCATCGCACAGCCATATCTGCATCAATGTTTTAAATTATTCAAGCAGGGAAGAACTATAGCAGGGACTGTTTAATTCCTCACCTCTTTGTCTTGACCCTGAATCAGTCTCTGATCACCTTACATTTGTAACCGCACTGTACAGCCTTTTAAGTATCTGTGTTTATAGATATTGATTGGATACTTTAGAAAGCAGGCGCATTCCCGCGGGCACTCATTCAAGAGACTTAGATTGAAAAACAATAGGTTATACTGACAAGCTCTATTTCTGCAGTAACACCTTCATCACTGGAGGTGACCTAGGAGTATAGGGCCAAATAGATAAAGAGTCTATTTCTTTTGCAAGTACTATTGGCATGAAATAGTATAAAATAAGATGATTTTAAAATATCTCATGAACATGCTGCTCCCGATTATCCAGTTTTGTTAAACCATATTAATCATGAAGGGGCAGCTAAACATTTGGCAAGATATATAATGTCTCTACAAACCCAAAATAAATTCTAGGTCCCACTAAAACTTTAGTATACTTATTCTAAGTAAGATACCAGAACAGGGGAAGTTTAGGCATGGTGTGTCTGGTTGGCTTGTTCCACTGGAAATAATACTTCTCCTTTGTCATGCGTAAAAAAAACTTGGCTGTTTTTCTCCATATGAGAAAGAGACTAATAGAAAGTCTACCCTTTGCGCATCAACTACAGGATATGTTACTAATCACTGCTGTGAATCTGCTAAAGCAATTACTCCAAAGGTCTAGCGCAGAGGGAGATGAGGAGAATTACATTCCTCAATCTAAACATCAAAGAACTCCTTATTCCAGCCAATTCTATCATATGTGCTGTTCAGGAACATGTTGATTAAAGAGAGGATTATCTCCCCAGCATGCTGGGCTTTGTCTGCTCTCAGTGCGCTGGCCGAGGATCTAGTTGATTGGGATGTTTCATAGGGTATGTCACCAGAGTACGGTTTAGCTCAAGGATGAATGGCTTATTGCACTGCAACTCAACCTTTAGACTCCATAGAGCACCTAGGATTTGAGCCAGCCCCTTGTAAGGGAAAAATGTGTGAGGTCATCCAAACTTAATTACATCAACGCAATAACCCCTTCAGTGCTAAAGAAGCTTTGGTCCTTTGTAGGTATTAGCTAGCACTCTAAAGATTGAGAATCCTTCATTTTTTACCCAGATTTAAAGAACTTTACACATGCCATTTCCAAATCTGTACTGCTGCATTTCTGTTGAAAGACCTTACAATAAATTCATCTTTTTTTTTTCTTTTTCTTTTGGCAGAACAAACACTGCTCTGCTGGACCCCAGCTCGCCTGAATGGTCCCAGGTGGTTTCCGTAGTGGATTGGCTTCAGGCCATCAAAATGGAAAGATACAAAGATAACTTCACAGCAGCCGGATACACCAGCCTGGAAGCAGTGGTGCATGTGAATCAAGAGTAAGTAAACTTGGTGATTTTTAGATAGGATAAATGAGTTAGAGGGGTGTCTAGGATCTGATTAATAGTGTAGTTATCCTCAATATTTCAATAGTTCTGTTTCAGTACACCTATATCTTGACGTTAAAGGGCTCCTGCTCAGCATTTACAGCTGTCCACCAAAAGTCTCCAAACATAGCACTGTTACTAATAATCTGTATCATTACCTCTTGCTGGGTCTGATTTTGGTCATTCTCATGTTGCCTGTGGCTTTTGCACAATATCATAATTCAATTAAATTAATATCCAATTTCTTTTTTTTGTGTAGTGATCTCACCAGGATTGGCATTACTTCCCCCGCACACCAGAACAAGATATTGAGCAGTGTTCAGGGAATGCGGACCCAAATGCAACAGTTGCAAGGCAGGATGGTCCCAGTCTGAAAAGGACAGATATCGGGGGGAAGTTACACGCTCAGAACTTGAAAAAATTAGTTTACCTCATCCATGCACTTTAATTGAAGAACTGCACTTTTTTTACATTATCCTCACCCCATCGGACAAAGACTCTGCTAACAACCAGGGGTTCGAGGTAGAACCCATTAAACACAGAAAAATTAGTCATTTGTGCCACACCTTCTGTAGATCATCGATCGGCAAGATAAGGATATAGAATTAAAAAAGCAGAAGACACTAACATTTTTTGGTATTCTGGTGAGTTTGCTAAATGCAGATGATTTACAAGACTTTATACATCTCCTCCTGGATTATTTTACCTGTGACATGTGCATCTTATATGGACATCTTTATGGAATTAGTCCTAACATTGCTTCATCACTGCGGTGAAGGGAAATAGCTTGGAAAGTGTTGACAGAAATGCAGACCATTCTTATTGGCGTTGGAGACGCAGCATCCTGTGTACCATCAGTGGAAACTGTCTGTGGTCATTTGCATGCTGTGATATAACCATAAGACTGGCTCGCAGGGTCCTATGGAAATGCATCTGTATAATTAAATGGATGTACAACTCCTTAAAACCAACAGCTGCCAAGGAGGATAAATAAAAAGGTAAATTGTAATTAATGTATTATTGTGTTTCATTAATTTGCAGTATTGCAACAAGCTATTTTTTTTGCTATTTAATTAGTTAAAAGAAGATTGTTTGTAGTTCTGGATACCTTTTTAGTGCACCTGCATATAAAATACACCTAGATGAGTTACTGTATTTCAAGCGCTGCTGTATCCTGCAGATCTGTTTAGTTGTCAGGCATTGTTCAAATATATACTTTGGTAAGCTTTTGATTATGTAGTCCATAAGTATTGAATGCCCAGAAATTGGTGTATAATTAATTAATCTCAGTATTGGGGTGCGAAAATACTAGGCATACAAATAGATTTATTCTACAAATCAATTAAGCTCTGACATTTTTCTTTGCAGTGAATCACATTCTACTTCCATGAGTGGTCCAAGACAAAACCAGACTAAAATGGGCAACCAAACTAAAGCCAAAAGGATTCGCTGCAAACACCGAAGGAGGTCTGAGTAACTACCACGTCACAGAAACAGATGTTGCTTCTCCGGCAAGACAAACAGAAAGTCCCAATATTCAATATATACTGCAGGTCTTCCTCACTCAATATTCATTCCATGCCAAGCCTCTTGTTTCCCCCGAATGACGCCACAGCATTATGACTTTTTAAAACAACTAATGCTTACTCATGATGCCATGTTGTCTGTAACAGACTTGGGTCGTTGCCCTCCGTAAACCTTATGGTGGAGACCACCAGTGAGTCCTCCATTTTTTTTAAATATAAGGGAACACTGGCACTTCAGATCCAAAATGGGATTTTATTTTGTTCCACATGCAAACAGTGCATTTGCATTGAAGAGATGAAACACCAAGGTGTTAACTATTGCCTGGGACAGAACTAGATGCCAAACTAACCTTAATAAAGGGCCCAACGTGCACCAGGCCCAGGGACAATTTTGTGTTACAGTTGCTAAGGTTGATGCACTCATTTCTGAGGCCTGCTCCTCATCTGTCTGTAATGGCCTCTGTAATATATTATTATGAGAGACTTACTTTTCAAGATAAAGATATGCAATTTATCAATTTTCATCATCTTACTGGGCACAGGGACAACTATAAAACGCTGCCAATTAAGTTTATAGAAATCTCTCTCCCTCACTCCTTAAATATATATATATATATATATATATATATATATATATATATATATATATATATATAATCTTAAACTCCGTCCTCAAAAGTTGTCCTTGTGCTATTCCCGTTGTCTTTAAATTAACTCCTTCGCTTCAGACCTTGCATTCTGGTGGCATTGAAAGAAGTATAATAATGTTTTGGAAGATGAGATCACCCGAGCCTAGCTCTGTTCCATCAGAGACTCAGAGCTCCTCCATGTGTTGTTATCTCAAACGCTTCTAAAACCAACGATGCTAAGAATGTTATGAGTGGTGATAGTAGTAAAAGCCTATTGCCAGCCATCTGGGATTTGGATAGAAATAAAGGCAAGGGTAGCATGAATATCACAAAATCAGATGTGTGTCTTCCATGCGGTAACAGAAGAGAAAAGGGCATGGAACATATGGTGAAGCAGCAGTGCTGTTTACTAAAGAATATTAAGTATGTTGAACTGTTTTGAGTATGTTGTCTACCAAATTCCTCGTTACACAAGAAATTCAGTTATAAGAAACTAGTGACCAAGGTAAAGGAGAACCTATGTAACAAGGAGATTTAAAAAGGAGAATTATTATCTTATTCTACAGAGCCTATTTATCAAGTGGTGTTAAATATCAGGCACTGTGTACGCTCTATAAAGTAACTTAACTCCACTTTTTAAATTTGATAAATATACCCCAATGTGTTGATAACCACATACCTTGAGACAGTCCAACATACCACATTATATAGTGATCATGCTACAGGCTAGATTAGAAAGTGTGCGTAATAATCAGTATTCATGTGTTACTGCCAAAAGAGAATGCAAATATTGTATCCCTAGCAATACCTGGAGTCTGAGGCAGCAAAAGTGTTAATCCACATTCTGAAAATAATTGATACAATTGGTCGTTAGCAGTATTTTCACTTATTCCTTGTATGTACCCCCACTGAACCTTAACCAGAAAATTTTACTAAAGAAAAAAGGGACCTTTCTATTTTTTTGTGTCACTGCAAATGAGGAACATTAATTTAGCTTATACTAAAAAAATGGTTCTAACAGAGCATTTTTTGGTCTATATGTTAGTTAGACCTATTATTTTTTTTCTATTTTGTTTTAATTTGTAATTTTGTTTGGCTGGGGGAAGGGTAACCGGTTCCTCTTCCCTGGAAGTTAGGTACGCATAACTTATCTTGTTTATTTATGGTCTTTTTTATACCTAGTTTGTAAAATTGTAAAATAGTAAAACTTAATGCAAATGTTTGCATTCTGGAGAAAATAAAAAAAAATAAAGTAGTTACTGAAAACAGAATCCGTGTAATTGTGTGTCTTGTGTAAAATTAGTAAGTTTGGGCTAAATTTGTCATTGACGGCTGATAAGTCTAACACTGAGACAATTAACAAATGTGGGAGAGATCAGATATGGGCAATGTATTTCACTAAAACAACTACTGTATTTTGTGAAAAATGTTGAGTTTGTGAAGAACAATATGTAACAAACAAGAGTAACACCTATGTAAGACATGAGTATAAAACTTTTGGAATATTGGACCATTTGAGCAGTACAGGAGTGATTCTATACTAAGTTGCATTAAATTCAAAAACATTGGCATACTTTTCATGTAATTGAATCTCATATGCATTCAATATCCCTACCAGGTGATTACGCCAATTAAGAAAAAAAGCAAAAGCCTAGCCCCATTGAAGCAAAACTGAACATTGGAGATACAAATCAATGACTCCATTTGTTTTATTAACTTTCTGAAATAACATTTCCCATTATTAAGTCAAGACACTTAGGTTGTCTTTAAATGACCATGGAGCTATTTACATACCTGACTTTCCCATGTGCAGGTTATATTATCTGACCAATAGAGGCAGATAACATATTACACACTAGAGCCATCCACCTTAAAATTACTTTCTATCAGATCCCTTCCCTCTCCTACTAAATGAAAAACCTTTCTAACTTTGTCCCACGATTTCCATTCTATTGCATCGCTTATAAATGCTTCTGGAATAGCCGCTTATCGGTCAGTAATAGTGCCTTGATTTGTTCATTCAATACAGAACAAAACACCCCTACAACACACCTCTAGTATGAATATGGTTGATTGACAAAGCAATGCAGTACAGTTTCCCAATGTAATCCAGTCATGCAATCTTTCTTGGCTTTGAAAACCACTGGCAGAGCCACAGGACCCACAATGACTCATGTTGACCTCACAATCTCCAGGCTACCCAAGATCCCAACTACCTCATCAGTGTCACGAAACGGCACACAACATCCCATAAGCACCCTAATTTAGAATTTGTGCTTTCTTTTTAATGACTCATGCCACTTATGAGGCACTTTATGCAAAAAAGGTCCCCATCGCTGAACTATGGTCTTTTACCCAAGCAACATAAATACTCTGTCTAGATCTTTTAAAGATAAACAGGTTTAAAAGGAAACAATAAGGTTTAATTAGTTTGTTCAATAACTGGTTAGTAGTAAAATCAATATTTAAAGGAAAAAAAGGTGTATTATTTAAAATTGAAGCCCAGTGTTTTGGACTTCGTCAGATCTATTTCCCATTGGGTGTCCAGGTGGTGGTAGAGAATCTGCTAAGGGGTGCAATCCATGTAAAAGTCTTTATTAGTGTGTCCTGATAAGTAATTTCTGTCTCCTTCCCTACCTATTGCAGTCAAACAAACACTGATCAGTAAAAAAAAGGACAACGGTCTGATCCTCTTTCACCCTCTGGGCACATAACAGAAGCAGGTGACATGAATGTTACAATGCTAAAGTCAACATTTGTATTTAAACATTTAGGTTATTTTCTGTGATTTTATCAGTAACTAAATAAACATATTAAACCTTGTTGTTTAACCACTAAAATGTCCCTTTGATAAATATTGTTTTTACCAAAATTAAAAATTTAAAGATAATATTAACCTATTGGTAAAAACAAATCTGTTGCAGAATAACATGTAATTGCTATAATATACAGTATTATCTGATGTCAGCAATGCTCACCCTCTTCATTGTAGAGCCTTAATACTTATAGAGTAGATTCTGAAATATATTAGTTATTCCTTGTTAGGCCACTTGACATTGCAATAAGAAACAGTATAGGGAGTGTGCAATCTTCCACATAGGGCTTCAAGTCACAGATGATGGAACAGAGACCATGAAATTGCTTGTGATTGGTTGTCAAATTTGGTAACCTTTTCGAAAACTTTCAAATAGGAGTACTAAAATATGGTTGATAACAAGTAAATTGCCCCCCAAATTTTTAAACCTGTATCAATCACAAAGATCTCAAACTTTAAACAGTTAACAATATACTGGTGAATATATAAATAACTTAAAGGATCACTGTAGTTAGAGAAAAATCTCACATGCTTTGCGAAGTATGTAACTGGCTGCTATTGCGGGTTCTTCCATCTTGGATCGCTTGTCTGTACCCTGAATCAGATGGATAACCAACTGGGGATTGCTTGCTATTAAGTACTATTGTCAAGTGCTACCTTGGAGAGGAGATTTTTCAACAGAACTAAATAGAGATATTATGTTAAAACACAATTTCCTCCCCTTCCTTTGATTGGTCTACTCCAGTAAGAAACAAAGGCAAAATGTCTGACATGGTTAAAGTGAAATATAATAGTTAAACATTAAATACTTTATTGATTATTTAAACATTCTAAAACATTTTGCACATTTTCAATTTCTTCTTATATATTATAAATATCTTTAATACAAATATTTTCCATTTGTACAAGCTCATCGAATGCTATGAGCTGCTGGTCAATACATTTATATATTAAAAAGACTATGGGCCTCATTCCTTGCAGCCGTCTTACGGCCCTGTGTAGAGCTACCTTTACCTTGCAATTCAAATAGACGGAAGGATATCCCCCTTACGGCCAGCCGCATATCATGCAACCGGCCGCAAGGTCTGAAAACTTTAAATGCAAAAATAAATTCAAGATGGCACTGTAAAGCTCTGTAAATGCTAGGGATCATAATGGGGGACATGAGGATTAATAGCAACCCCCTCTCAAGCTTGCACATCAGCCCAAATCCGATATTTCATTAACGGTTTATTTTCCGGGCGGGTCTGAGGTGCTCCAAGCCCTCGGGACTTTGTCCACGGATATTTGACATGAATTAAAATTATTTGCGGATTTGAGTGTAGGGGAATGTTGTGCTATGAATGCTAACACCCCCAATCACTTTATCGTCCCATAAGAATGCAGGATGGCTTTATTATGTGCCTAATTGTGTGCTTGCAGGACCTTTTTGGAGCAAGTAAGCTGCGGCTCGCTTTTAGCCTTGCAGAGAGGGTTCCCGGAGCAATTGAATAGCAACCGGGCTTTTCTTGCGGCCGAAACTCTTGCGGTCATTTAAGATCAAAGGCTTTCCTGCTGCACGTGCGGCCGCAAGGGATAACAAGGCACCGTCCGCAAGCCTGCCGGAGCCCCCGGCCGGAATGGAATAGAATAGGCAAATAGCCTGCGGCCGGTCCTTGCGGCCCCGCATCTCCTACGGCCGATAATAGAAGGAGGCCCTATCTATTTAAATCTGTAAATAAATGTAAAAAAAATTATCTTAATTTTAAGAGTACCATAAATGATTGTTAGTGTCATAGATGTAATAGTATATTGTATATAACTGGAATAGAGATAGAAAAAACTAATTAGCTATATGTATTAACCTTGTTTTAAAAAAGTGTACAGACTATGGGATCTTCATCTGGAAAGTGTTATTATATGACATTGCTGCATAAGCCATTTGTGATTTGTTGCATGTTAAATTACCAAGGAAAAAGTACATCTTGAGAAATAATTCTGCGATCTGTTTAATTCTTTAGTATTGCAGGATCACAGCATGGCATCCCTCCTGCTAGCAAGCTGCTGTGAGGAGAATGGGAATTAGTCCTAAAAAAATGGTACTAATGCTTTCCAAAATTAAGTTGTCTACCGAGATGTTATATTTTAAATAAATAGTCTACTTTGTTTTATTTTATCAGGTGCTAGGTCACTAAAAAATTAAATCCATTTTAATTTAATCATAAATTAAACTCCATTTTATGTATTCACATCTAAACCCCAGATGGAGTTAATTTAAATGGTAAGAGAACTATTGGTTCTTAGGGTTATTCCAAGACATCTACTGTCTCTTCATACCTTACTCCCTCTAAAACAACCACTGCAGTCAAATATTTAAAACTAGCGACTTGCCCGTCAAAAAATGACGGCAATGAAATTGTAAGTGAGCTAATGCTGTTTGGTGTATGATAATCAAATAAATAATACATTCATAAATTAATATACTTTACCTATTTTGAAGTAATATATGCAGGAAGCATTGTGTTGAAGAGCTGGCAATCTGTTTCTATGTTGCTGCAGCATACAATGTGTGTTTTCAGTGCTGTGGACCTGCTGTGTAAGTGTCAGCAATATGTGCAGTGTGTAGTGTAAATAGTGTGCGTGCGCGAGGAAAATCCGTTAGGGTAGCTGTGTACTTCCGGATTGTGTAAGTTAATGTTGTAAAATGGCGCCTAATGTGGTACGCGGCTGTGGCTGATTTTGCATCCTTGTTTTCGGATCTCGTCCGTTTTTTTCGGGAAAATGCGTATGTTTTTGGTGGTATTTTGCGTCTTTAGGGTCCTGTAGCCTCATTTTCGCTTTTTTCGGCGGCCATTTTTTCTCTCACTTAGCGGATTTTCGAGTTTCTAAACTCTTCTATTTCGACTTAAATTGAGGTGTAACTTCAGTTTTCGAGGTCCTGGGTGCCCCCCCCCCTTTCTGTCGGTAAGCTTTTTATGTATTTGTTGTGTGTGTTTATTATGTTTTTAATGTTTTGATGTGCGCAGGTTTCGGGTGGTAAGGTCGTATTTTTGCGAGGTCGTAATGTTTTTTTTCTAAGTCCCGCGTCTCGTATTTGTTTCTCGTAAGTCCGTAAATTTTGCGAAGTCCGCAGTTGATGGCAAGGAGTTAGCAACGACCCGCTTGCTCACAACTATATATGTGATATACAAAATTTAAGAACTTCACTAAAATTACAGGTGTTATATTTGGAATGAAAACAAAAAATACAGGCAATAATGTAATATCTGATATGCAATGGCGCTGCTGTAGAATCATGGATTTTAGTTCCTGAAGAGGGAGGAGACTTTGGTTGCAGAGATGAATCTGCACAGTGGTCCATGTACATGTACTCTTTTGGAAATCTGGGACTGATAATGGAAAAATAGCTTTGAAAGTATAAAAAAACAACACAGCTAATATATGCAATTATGCATGGAACTATCAAAGTTTTTGTTTACATGTTTCTACAAGAAAAAAAGGACGTTCAATGCTTTAAATGATCGTTGCATAATTTGGGAAATATATTATCAAAGAGAATATTTCCATGTGCTTAACACCAAGGCAGGCTATATTATCTTACCACTAGGGGCAGATAACATATTACATACTGGAGCCATTCACCTCAAATGACTCTCTATGAGACCCCTTCCCTCTATATTGCAAGTTTCCCATTCACCTTCTTCCTGACCCTTGCTATTCCTTACCTTCTTTCCCGAGCTTTCTGCCTCTTCCATTCCCTTTAGATTGTAAGTAGCGAGTTTCCTATCTTTTTCCCTGTTCTCTTCCCCTGTACAGCGCTATGGAATATGTTGGCGCGTTACAAATAAAAGTTATTAATAACAATAATATGTGATAAATAAAAATAAGATTGGAAATACTTTATTTTCACAACCATAACAATGCCGCAATTAAAATTTTAAAACCTATTAGCAAATAGAGGATTCATTCTCACTACATCCAAAAATAGTATGGGTTATTATTCTAATATCTGGATTTTATTAAGCAGTTTTAGAACAAAAAGCATAAATAACCTTCAACCCACATCATAACATCATCCAACTTGTACATTAAGGTGTTCAAATAGGGAACAACCAATAGACAAAAGCATCCTTCTATCTGGAAGGCTCAACTAATTTTATGCCCCAAATCTTGGTACGGTTCCATATATTAAATCAGTAAAGCCAGTGCAATAAAAGGGGATGGAGTGAACTCTTGCCTGAAGCAAATTCAAGATATAAGGATACTTATAGTTAAACGCCCCTTTGACAGCAATGAAGGCTAAATAGGTCTTCTAACATTAAAACCAGATAAATTAAAAACAAAATTACAATAGGGAGCACCCCGACCATTGTACTCTGGACAACAGCGTGCTGTCATCAGCACGTTCCGACACCTGCGCCCCAGACAAGAGCTCGCCACCCTGCATCCCGACAACTGCGTGCCACCCTGCATCCCGACAACTGCGCGCCACCCTGCATCCCGACAACTGCGCGCCACCCTGCATCCCGACAACTGTTCTCCACCCTGCATCCAATCTGCCAGAGAGACTGCAGGTTAGTAGGCAGAAGGGCAGATAGGGAGTGGAGTTCAGGAGAGAGAGAGAGGGGTTGGTGGTGCAGGATAAAGGGATATGATAGGTGCAGGGGACAGAGAGTGGGAATGGGGTGCAGGAAAGAGGGGATGGGGTGAGGAGAGAGGTAGAGGATGGGTGCGGGAGAGGATGGGTGCAGGGGAGAGAGGCAATGTGGTGAGGAGAGAGGTAGAGGATGGGTGCAGAAGAGAGGGAGAGGATGGGTGCAGGGGAGAGAGGGTATGGGGTGAGGAGAGAGGTAGAGGATAAATGCAGGGGAGAGAGGGTATGGGGTGAGGAGAGAGATAGAGGATGGGTGCAGGGGACAGAGTGTGGAGATGGGCTGCAGTAGGGTGCAGGTGATGTGGTGCAGAAGAGGAGAGTTTATGAGGTGCAGTAGAAGTGATGCAGGGTGGCGCGCTCTTGTCTGAAGGGCAGGTGTCGGCGCGCACTGATGACAGCGCACTGTTCTCCAGCGCGCAAAGGACGTGCTACCATCATAGGAACTATTGATTAAATGTATAATTGGCAATTGTCCTATGTATGCTCATTTAAGCTGCCGGCTATAACAACCATAATCCAGTAATTTAGCTGGATAGGGGTTGCCCATGAGGAAACTTCACAGTGGCTATGAAGTCCTACTAGGAGTAATGTCTAAATTAATGTTGCCCTTAAATGTCTGCCTAAAGAGGTTTTATCAAAGGCACAACCTATGGTAAAGCTTGATATCTTAGAGCCGGATTCAATTGAGCAATCATAAGTTACTGGAGCCCGTAAGTGAGGCTGTAAGTTAACTTGCTATTCAACGGGTGTCTTTTTGTGAACTCCAAACAGTTTACGGGTTACAGGTTTGAAAACCTTGTGGTTGTTAAACCCGGAACTTACAGCCTCCCGAAGCCTATGATCTTTCCCGTCCGCAAGAGTTACGAGCCCTAAAATCGTCAATCGTTATTTCATTGCTATTATTTCCCCAAGCCCACAAATGTTTTCACACCCGTAAATGGCAAATGTAGGAGAAAATCCTAGAAGTACTAGAGAGGACCCGCAAGAGGTTTTAACCCCTGTCCAGAGCATGACAGGGAAGGGGTTAATAAATAATAAAAATGTATGCAGGTGGTTTATGACCCCACCGACTATGCTTTACTACCCCCATCATGCTTTTCCCAGGACCCCCTCAACACCCTTGGGGGTGGGGGAGCTAGCAGTGTATCTTGTGTATCTTCTATGAATAGGTAATGCACCTTTTTCCACTATTGGTTACTTTTTTTATTACTTTACGTATCTTTTGTTTTTTTTTGTTGTAAATTATTGAATTATTTTTAATGTTTTCTATATTTTTTTCCCTGTAGTTCTTTTCTGTTTTCATTAATTTTTATTATAATATTATAAAGATTTTGTACTTAGTTTAGAGTAGATAGTTTAGGGATGGTTAGTGGGGAAAATGTAGGTCCTTATGGACCATGGCAAAAATAGGGTTTACAGTGGTCTATAACGGGGTCCGTAGGGACTCTTGTGGTATGGGGTTAGTATTAAGTGCCATAGGTTTACATAGGGACCCTTACAGAGATAACAATAAGGGCAATGGGAATCTGTAGGACCTCCTTTTTGGACCCCCTAGGTATTGAAATGGGGGAACCCTTTCCTGTCTTAACTTTCTTGTGACCCCCTAGTAACCAGTCTATGAACTGCAACATTTCATTTGTTTTTAAGCCAGGAACCATTTTTTTAGGGATGTGCCCCTGGGCGTCTACCTAGTTGGCCTAATGGGAAATCCGGCCATGAGCATATGTGCAGGAGTCATTACCCCACCACATTCATTTTTCTTTATATTTATATTTAATCCTTTATGACAGTTTATATTGTAATGATAGGATGCTAGATTTTAATTCGAATAATTTAGAGTAACTGTTAAAAAAGTAGATACCCTGCTACTAAGCTCTGTGCACCACTGATCTAAAGAGTGAGTCAGGGAGTGAGGTTAAATAGGGATCTATTGAAATTACATTACCTGAAATGGTTCCTAATAAAACACAAGCATTGGTCCACAACCCTTGTGCATCCATCCCTGTTACAATTAAGTGACTTAAGGGTTAAACATGCATGTTCTACAATATACGAAACATAATATAGATGGAAAACATAAAACATAAAACTGATTTTAGAAGCAAGAAATTGCAGTGTATTGTGATTATATGAAGCCAGCTGTGTGCAGCCAGTTTATAGCGCAGTAAAGTTATTCTCTGTCGAGCTTGCAATTTTCATGAACCAGGCAGACTAAACAAGTGATTGCGCAAATTCACCAATTGTAGAAAAATCCTCCACTGCAGAGAAGCTTCTCCTCATACCCATCTAACAGACTGAGAGGCTGTGCTTGTGGGGGCAGACAGATGCTTCTTAACAGGGGTTAGGAGGTTGTGGCTATACCAGGACTACAGACATAAACCATTTCATTTGAGTTAAATGAAACCTGGAGAAAAGCGAGAGGCGTAGGTGTTGGGATTAATGACTTTTACAAAAATGCTACTTTTATATCATGGCGTGGGATTGTAATAGGCTGGAAACATCTGCCTGTCAGGAGCCAAGTGTCACTTGTGATCAAGACCTGGAAACAAAGACAATCTGCCTCCTCTATTTCAGATGATGAAAGAGAGAGAGAGAAAAAGAGAGAAATGGAGAGCCGAGTAAGAAAGAAAGAGAGAAACAGATAGCAAAAATGGGATAAAGAAAATGGGAGAGAAAAAGAGAGTGACAGTTTTTTTAGAAGAATATTGCCTGCCCCATATTTGTTTGCGAGTAATCTGGCATTCAATTCCAAGCACTGTTGCCCATTATTCCTGACTTTATAACTGAGGTGGGTTAGAGTATATTGTGCATTGGAATATATAGTGTGCCCTGTGCAGTTCCTTTTGTTTTCTACATATAGGTATTATATTATTATGCCATTCTATTCTAATTCAAGGATCATTTTGGCTCCAACTAACTTGCTTAGTTTGCCAGTAATTCCTCCATGTTCGTCAAGAGTGGAAGCTGCCATTTTAAGATCCATTTTTTTTACTGACACATAGAATGCTTGCATCGAATGTTCAAGAGCCAGCTCAATCGCCAATCAGACTGAGTTCTAAGTTGTGATAGTTACATTCATTTTCTTATAACAATAAAAGACAAGTGCAAAAATGTTTTCAAATATTTATTTGAATGTAACTTCTATAAGTGAATTCCTTCATATAAGAATAACTGGGGTTTAGGTGAAACTTCCCCTATAAGATAATCATGTCACATGTACATCAACACATCTACATGGTTTTCTTACGTAGTGGCATGGACAGTTGATAATATATAAAAAAAAAAAAAGTGGTATATATGTATTTTTTATAATAAGGTGATCATTTTTATTATATTATCATCAAATATTTCAAGCAATATTGAAAATAAACATTGCATAAAGGGCCACTTAATTGTGGACCATATCACTGTAAAGATCTCCTAAAAGCATGTTGAAATACATTGATTCCGTATGTATCACTTAGAAATCAAATCTGTGTTTACATTTGACAATGACTGCCCTCTGCCAGACCCAATCTACAGCTCTGTGTAATGAACAAAAGAAAACAAAAAAGTTAACCCTTAACAAATCCATCTGTACAGGTCAGTTATGGGTTAACGTTACAGTGCAGTCATTAGTGCAGGAAAAACTGCTATCTGGCTATCTGTTTTTACTCATGCAACAGTCAGTAGGCAGGATATACTGTGTGTGTAAACAGACTTAAAAATGTATTTTGTTTAGTTGTTATAAGTGTGATTATAAAAAATAGATAGTTTTAACATACAATCTTGTGTTCTTTCACACCACGAAGAGCATTTGTTGTGTCGCTCAGTCGTGTCCAACTCTCCGTGACCTCATGGACCGTAAATTACCATGCTAATCGACTTGGTATTCATGGCAGAGTTACTGGAGTGGGTTGTCAGTTTCTTCTCCAGTGGGCCACAGCATACCTAGGTGGTCTCCCATCCAAGTACCAACCAGACCCAACGCTGCATGTCTTCAGGATGATATAACCTCTTAGTTCCCTGACTGGAATCAAACCCAGTAGTGAAAGCATTGAATCCTAACCACTGGACCACCAGGGAAGAGCACTTACAGTGAGTTAAATGGCCCTGTTAGTACCTTGATCATACCAATATCGTCCTGTATACATGTTTCAAGGTCATGTATATAGACTTCTTAATTTGATAGAGATGCTATTCCCAATATTACCAGAAATTGGATTCCACTATCATATGAGAGGAATATTAGATCAACTCTGACAAGAAGATAGTCAAATAGACCAGTTTTGACTGATCCTACACAATGCTTCTGTCTTCAAAACTATGAGTGAAATATTGAGAACTTCGGGAACATATATACTAACTTTTATATTCATACTGGGTCTTTACAAAATAAAAAATGTACAGACTTTGGTTCACTCTGTGGACCATATTCAAGTTAAATAACTATGATAATGCTTCTTTCCACCACATTATCTGTATATGTTCGTTTTTTGTAATAGTGTTTTGAGCTCTTATTGGTGTACATTTAAGTTATTCTATTGCAATATCCCTACTTGTGTTCTTATTATTTTGATTTGTGAGGGGAAACATACTTTACCATTATACATCAAAATATATTAATCTAAAAAGGTATTGGAAAGTTCTGGAAAGCCTCTTCAGGCCTTATGTTATCTTATGCAGCTAGATTCCAGGGTGAGAAGTCTCATCTTGGATAGTATAAAGTACACAACTGCTATGTATATGCCAAGGATGATATAGTCCAACCTTTTTTTTAAAATCTGTTTTGACATGTTTATTTGTATTGATCCAGAAGAACAAAAACAAATGTACTTCACTACTTGTTTTTTTTGTATTTTGCATTAGGATGAGGGTGATCTGGGTTCAATTCCAAAGCATATCATGCTTCAAACCAAAGCCAAATCATTTTGCGGTGTTAGCCTTCCTTAATCTTCTATGAAGTGATTGCTACTATTAGTTGTACAGTATATGTAGTATACAAACTTGGTTTGCCAATTCTGGCTTGCCTTGCTGTACTGGAGAAGACCAGTTGGCAAAACCATTACAGGACTCCAGAAACAACACTATTATTATGATTTACAGAACTCCAAATCTTTCATCTTTATGTAGGTATGAAGAATTGTCCATTTATCTTCTACAACGTACTGCATCACCAACTATAGACAACTTGTACTGTATAAAAATGCATTTTTGCAATATTTGCTGCATTACATATGGGCCTCATAATGTAAGTCATCTACACTCAAAAATGGAATCTCTTCTGGAGCTTTCAACATGTACGTGGAAAATTTTCTCACAGGAACCCATTTTTCAATTTAGAAATAGTAATATCCTGGACATTTGCTTGGCCATACAAAATAATAATATTCTGCTAGCATGCAATAATTCAAATATGATTTGATATATTTAGATGTTATGCTGCCCTGGACCGGATACAATATGTTGTCCGCTCTCACACTGCATCCTATTACTTTTTACCTCTAGTTCCTCCTCTTTTTTTGTGGTTGAGTATTGGGCACATCTACAATATGGATTGACCAGTACAAGGGAAACCAGATGATCATAATCAGAATATTTATGTAAAAGGCTGAGAAATCTCACTCACCTGCTCAAATATATATTATACTCTACAATAAAGTCTTATGATTTTTTATATAGCACAATGTGCAGGGCTATAATGCATGTACTGTGTACTAACAGGTACAGCTATGGGATTAGAGATTGCAAAATGCTGAGAGTCTTTGACAGAAGTGTGGAGTTTCTTTACTAAAAAAATAAAAATAGAGGCGCTCAATCAGAGAATGAACTAACCTTAATAGGTTAGTTCTATTGACATGATAATCCACTCTGAGAGCAACCTCTTTAAGCTCAATTGTGCCCATCACAGGAGGAAATATCCTGTAGTATATCAGTCTGGTCCCGCTCAGTGGAGTGATCCAGCCCCAAAATACCAGGCAATTCTACCCCGAACAGGAGAACCAGCAAACTCAGACGTACGTTTCGGCCTTCTTTAGGCTTTGTCAGTGAGGTGTAGCTGAAGTTACATTTCTTTCCTAGCTATAAAAGTGATTTAGTGATTTAACCGCAGATTCCACTGTATTTGACGAAAAAAACTCACATTTGTGAAGAATGTAATAAACTAACAACAACAACATTATCAGCTAAGAATTATCAACATTAATTTTAGATAAAATCTTAACCTTTAAATATTAGTTTGGATAATGCAAGTGTCGATCTTGAGTACTGAAAGCTTGAAGCCGGAGGATATGTACCAATTTACTGAACAGTGGCGGGAGGTGAGGAAGAGAGTTGGAGAACTTGCTAAATAATTGTGGCTTTTAGAATTTGACACCTGCACCTGCTGTGAAGCAGGCAGCTCTCATCAGTAAATGTGAGCCCTGTCCTGCAGAAATATAAACACCCCCTCCCACATGTAACCCTTACCAAAGTAAAAATGGATGCCTACACTGACCAACAACACAATCAGTAAATATTGTTTTATTTAAAAATCACATTATTGCTGCTAATAATGCTTTAGTCAGGCTCATATTTCTCCAACTTATATATATTTTTTCATCAAATAGTAATCCTTTAAGATTTGTAAGGGCAGAGAAGCTTATGACTGAAGGGTGAGGTAACCCTTGGCAAAGCACTTTGCAGTTCTTGCACAGCTTAGTGAATGTATCCCATAGAGTACAGCAATGTCACAAACCCAGGTAAGGACACCCTCTGTACTAATGCACTACTATGCTGGAATTGGCATTGTAAAGTGGAGGATGATTAACTGTGAGAGAGGCGATCTCCCCAGAAAAGCAGGGATTAATTATTTATGCTTTGACATCTTTATATGCCTTGGACGAAGTGTTTCGCTACCCCATATCCCAAGCTGAAGCTGATCCTACCACCCGACCATGTAATTACATTAACCTTTTGACACAACAAGCTGAGATTTCCCCATGAACTGCAATCAATAGTCCAGAGATGCCATCTATTTAATGGGTTACACTTCACTTCAAGACATAATTAGCTATTCCACTCCTGCGAGGTTTGTGTTGTCCTGACACAACGGCCTGCAATGATACCAGTTCTGAACTATACTGTATATCTGCATTATGTACAGTACAGAAGGACATGTTATTGTATGCAGTCAATCAATGCTCAGAAAAAGCATTGATATTTAAATAATTTATATGATTGTGCTGTAATATTGTGTGGAATATTATGTAAAAAATTAATATTCTAAAAAGTATTTTGGAAGTTTTATCTTCATTTTAGGTTTCGAATTGCTATGTAGATTAATGAAGAAATAAATACAAAAGCTAAAAAAAAAATGCATATTCTATTAAGAATTGCCAAACATTTATGATCTTTTTTTCTACAAGTTTCCAGTGCCATCAAAAATTGAATCAAAATCTCCTTCACAATTCATGAGGTTGCCCTTCACATCCTAGGGTCAAAGGAGCTCTGCAATGCTAAAGCAAGTTATTATTATTTTCCTTTATTGGTAACGCATTATTATTTTTATTATCTTTATTTATATCTCGCCAACATATTCCGTAGCGCTGTACAGGGGTTTAGTACATGGCAAAAAACAAACTTAACACCTTATAACGAATGGAGGGCCCTGTTTTTGAGCATATAACCAAATGTACATAGTGCTTGTTTCCAAGACATGGACACACAATTAAAAACTCGCAAACTTACAATCTAAGGGCCTCATTCTATTATCGGCCGCAGCCGTTGCGGGGCCGCAAGGACCGGCCGCAAGCTATTCGGCTATTCTATTCCCTTACGGCCGGTGCCTTGCTATCTCTTGCGGCCGCTCGCGCCGGAGGAAAGCCTTTGATCTTAAACGGCCGCAAGAGATTTGCAATTCAATTGCAACGGGAAACCTCTCTACAAGGCTAAAAACGAGCCGCAGTTACTTGCAGGAAAAAGGTCTCGCTAGCACCAATTAAGCACATAAAATAGCTCAAATAAAGCCATCCTGCACTTTGAGAAGACTATAAAGGGATTTTAGGTGTTAGAAAAAATAGCACATAATTATCCTGTACTCAAATCCGTAAAATATTTTATTTTTAATATCCGTAAAATATCCATGTAAAAAGTCCAGAGTGCTTGGAGCACTTCAGACACACCCACGCCGCAGCCGGAAAATAAACAGTTAATTTGAACTCGGGTTTGGGCAGATGTGCAAGCTTGAGAGTGGGTTCCTTTTAATCCTCATGTCCCCCAATATGATCCCTAGCATTTACAGAGCTGTACAGTGCAGGCTTGAATTTATTTTTGTGTTTTTATATTTCACAGATTACGGCCGGTTCCAAGATATGCGGCCGGCCGTAAAAGGAGATCCTTGCGGGGCCGTATAATAGAATCGCGAGTTAACTGAACCCTCGCAAGGAATCGCAGCCTTACGGCCGATTTACGGCGGATAATAGAATGAGGCCCTAAGGGTTTAGGTGTGATACAAGAGGGTGACAAATGCAAACGCACCAACATATTCCGTAGCGCTATACAAGGTAAAATACAATACTAACACATTACAAAAGAATGGAGGGCCATGTCTTTGAGCTTAAAATATAAAGTGCATAGTGCTTGTTCCCAAGATTGAAAACTGGCAAAAGTATAAGGTGCTTCTAGCACAATGAAAGTCCTATTATCCATTATGAATTATTATTTATTTTTTATTTTTTATTTCACACTGTTAGACTCTCAGATATTGATGTATTGGCCTCCACTCCTTCCTCAAAGCGTACCACTGTATCAGTGGGCAACAACCTGTGAATTTCGATATTGTAGCTTATGGTACTGGAGATAGTACCACAAGATATTGTGGACCAATTAGAAGTTGCTGGTTGTGCTGTGTGTACTAGAAGCTACAATACTTTTTATTCTCAAATACAGGTATACTCCACCTAACGCTACCTGTTTCTCACCCCTATTGCTCCGGAACCTATCTACAGTGTTAAACAGGGTATTGCTGTATATAGCAATGTGTGTTTGATAGGAGATAGGAACCGAAATACCAGTCTAGTCTTCCCATTATACATTATGAATCATAACAGGCTGTTTAATGTGTTCATACAATAAATGCAGTTAAAATGGTAAAAAAAAGATTATGTCAAAAAATAGATATATGCATAAGAAAATCTACAGCAATATAAGGAAAACAACCTCAAAGCAACAATGATAATATATACATACATATACATATATTTTATTACACATAGGACATAGATTTCAAACTGTATATTTAATGTGGTGTCTACAAACAAATTATTTATTTGGCTTTCATGCAAAGACCGGATCAGGTGCAGCTCATTGTGTATATATCCGACACACATTTGAATAAAACACAGGATAAGGTGTGTTTTTTTTCATTACAAATAGTAACATGTTTTTGAATTATATGCAAATCAATGTGAATTTGTTTTACAGTGTACACTGTAATATACTGATGGCTTCTGTGGTTGTTAAGTCATAAAACATGACATGAACCAGCCTGCTCACATAAGAAACCTGGTTTAATTCTCTGTAGTGCAGTGGAATCCTCTTGTATTTATTACCAGCATGTCTTACTACCCCTGCTTTTCAGGGAATTGACCGCATTAGTAGGATGAATGAAGCTCTCTTGCCAATTTGTATCTAAAACACATAGGCACTGGTCAAGTCCATTTACTTAGATCACCTGGAAAAGCAGCAATTCTCTCCAAACCCCATTTAAACGGAGTTTATATTATGTATACTGCCTGTCTCACATATTCTGCTGTCCCCTTTTCCCAAACAATTCCTAAAGAATGAGATTGATTCTCTGTTGGTGTCTGTAGTAATCTCTGATACTTTCTGGCAGCCAATTTAATCCATCTCTGGGACACTGCTATTCAGAGCTCAGTATGGCAAGATTAAGAGGTAGCAAAGAGGTAACTGGAGCTCAGAACAGCATGAATGCTTTGTGAGAACGTATATATAGAGAGACAGAGAGATAGAGAGGGCTGAATATATATATATGTTAATAACACGTACCAACCCCATATAAATATATATCTATATATATATATATATCAATATATGTATATATATATATACCGTAATATAGTAATTATTAACATATATATATATATACCGGTATGTATACATATATATATATATATATATATATACATATAGTATAGTATAGTGTACAGTATCGCTTTTTGACTTGATAAAGAGAGGCATAATCTCTCGAAAGCTTGTTGCTTTATTATGAATAAAAAAAGGTATCCCTATTCACTGCAATACTATGATGATTCAACTGGATTACTGTACATTCACGGCTACCTCATACCTCATATATATATATAATGAATATTGCAGTATATTGTGATAACTTTTGTATTGGACAAATGCCATAATTATATTGACAAGCTTTCTAGAAGTTTAACCTCTCTTTAGCAAGTCTGAAGCAATACTGACATGAGATGGAACCCTCAGTTTGAATATAAACAGCAATGCAGAGAGAGTAAAGACAGCATCTTACATCATGGCGTAAATACATATAGGGGGATTCAACACAACATAGTATAGGAAACAAATATACACACATTATATACACATACATGTGTACGGTACTGTAGTCTACAGTGTTAACCTTCCTAAGAGTGAAAAGCCATAGAAATAAAGAACATTTTTAAAATATATATTTATGAATATAATGTGTTAGAATACCCAAGTCAATATTAAGTTCGTGTATATATATTGTTGAAGAATGTGATCATCTTTATTTCAAATGCTTTTCTCTTCTGAATGTTTTTAAAAATTCCTCTGAGTATTTTGATTTTTAGGTGTTGGATGGATTGATTATTCTGGCTAAAATGGTATCCAAATGGGGTAACTGTCTTCATTGTGCTTTTTTATTCGATGTCTGTGTAAATTCATCCTTAAGTGCAGTTTTTGACTGGTTTCTCCAATGTAACAGCCTGTTTCACACAAAGTACATTATATTAAATAAACTACATTGGAGGATTTGCATGTATACAATCCTCTGATGTTATAAGTCTTGTTGTTATGCATGGCTGAAGAGAGACCTAGCCATGAATGTGCACTAATGCAGATGTCTATTATTATTATTATTATTATTATCTTTATTTATATCGCGCCAACATATTCCGTAGCGCTGTACAGGGGTTGAGTACATAGCAGAAAACAAATTAAACACCTTGTAAAGAATGGAGGGCCCTGTTTTTGAGCATAAAATCAAATGTACATAGAGCTTGTTTCCAAGGCCTGACACAAGATTGAAAACTCGCAAACTTACAATCCATGGCCCTCATTCAATTGCGATTTGGCCAATTGAATAGGGCCCTAAATAAGCACATAGCATATTTTTTTTAAAGAAGTTTTTAGTTAGTGAAAACCTTGCTTTTGGATAGATTCTCACTAACTAAAAACTTCTTTAAAAAAAATATGTTATGTGCTTATTTAGGGCCCTATTCAATTGGCCAAATTGCAATTGAATGAGGGCCTAAGGGTTTAGGTGTGATACAAGAGGGTGACAAATACAATTGAAAGCAATTGGTTCAGTAAAGTGGAGGGGTCTGTGTGTTGTACTGTAGATTGTGGGTGTGAGTGTTATTAAGCTGTGGAGTGTTCAGTTGTACATGTTAAGGCTGAAGGTGATAAGATTTTTTAAACAGGTGTGTTTTTAATAATTTCTTAAAGGTTTTGAGGCAGGAAGATAATCTAATGGAGCGGGGCAAGGAGTTCCAAATGGATGGGGAAGCACGAGAAAAGTCTTGAAGACGGGAGTGAGAGGAGGTGATGAGAGAGGAGGAAAGAAGAAGGTCGTTAGCAGAACGAAGGGGCCGGTTGGGAGAGTATTTTGAAACAAGAGCAGAGATATAAGGGGGTGCACTGTTGTTGAGGGCTTTATGTGTTAGGGTCATGATTTTAAATTTGATTCGGGAAGCTATGGGAAGCCAGTGGAGTGATTGACAGAGAGGGGCTGCAGACACCGATCGTTTGGTATTGAAGATAAGTCTAGCAGAGGCGTTCATTATGGATTGGAGGGGAGACAGACGAGAGATGGGGAGGCCAGCAAGGAGGGAATTGCAGTAGTCGAGTCTAGAGATGATGAGAGAGTGAATTAGAATTTTAGCTGTGTCTTCTGTAAGATAATGACGAATTTTGGAGATGTTTTTTAGGTGAAACTGACATGATTTTGTTATTGATTGGATGTGAGGAATAAAAGAGAGGGCGGGATCCAGTAGAACCCCAAGACAACGGGCCTGGGAGGTGGGAGTGATGATGGTGTTGTCAACAGTGAGAGATATTTGAGGAGCGGAAGCTGTAGTAGAGGGTGGAAAGATTAGGAGTTCAGTCTTAGACATGTTGAGTTTGAGTTGACGGGTAGACATCCAGGAGGATATGCTAGAGAGGCAGTTGGAAACTTGAGCTAAAAGAGAGGGGGATAGATCAGGTGCAGAGAGGTAGATTTGAGTATCATCTGCATAGAGATGATACTGAAATCCAAAGGATTTTATAAGGGTGCCAAGGGAGGAGGTGTAGATGGAGAAGAGGAGGGGGCCTAGGACAGAACCTTGGGGAACGCCAACAGACAGAGGGAGAGGTGAAGAAGAGGTGCCAGAGAAGGAGACACTAAATGTACGATCTTTAAGATAGGATGTGAACCATGAAAGAGCTGTGTCCTGGATGCCAAAAGAGCGGAGAGTTTGGATTAGAAGAGGGTGGTCAACTGTATCGAAGGCAGCAGAGAGATCCAGGAGAATTAGAATAGAGTAGTGACCCTTTGATTTGGCGGTTAGCAAGTCATTAGTGACTTTTGTAAGGGCTGTTTCTGTAGAGTGTTGGGACCGGAAGCCAGATTGGAAGGGGTCAAGTAGGGAGTTGGAGGAAATAAATTGAGTGAGGCGATTGTAAACAAGCCGCTCAAGGAGTTTAGACGCAAGGGGAAGTAGTGAGATAGGGCGATAGTTGGAGGCAGAAGCTGGGTCAGAAGAGGGCTTCTTGAGAATGGGTGTAACTGTGGCATGTTTTAAGGAGGATGGAAACTTGCCAGTGTTTAGGGAGAGGTTAAATAGATGTGTGAGAGCTGGGATAAGTGCGGTGGATAGGGGAGGGATTAGCTGTGATGGAATAGGATCATGAGGACATGTGGTAAGGTGAGAGGTTGATAGTAAAGTAGATACTTCATCCTCGGTTACAGGGTCAAAGGAGTCCATAGTGGAGGTGGGATTGGGGAAGGGTAAGGGCTGGGTGTTGTCGGTTTGGGGAGAGGGTGGTGGGGTAGGGCCAAGCTGGGAGGAGAGCTCATTTCGGATGGTATCGATTTTATTTTTAAAATGGCTGGCAAAGTCATCAGCAGTGAGAGAGGAAGGGGCAGGAGGTGGGGGTGGGCGGAGGAGGGTGTTGAATGTAGCAAATAAACGTTTAGGGTTGGAGGACAGGTTTGATATTAGTGATGAGAAGTAGTGTTGTTTGGCAAGATTGAGGGCAGAGAAGTAGGAGCGCAAGGTAAACTTGTAGTGGAGAAAGTCTGCTGAAGTGCGAGATTTCCTCCATAATCGTTCTGCAGTGCGTGAGCATCTCTGTAGATAGCGTGTTTGTGTGGTTTGCCATGGTTGTGGTTGAGAGCGAGGGCGTTTGCTTGTGATTATGGGGGCAAGAGAGTCAAGGGTGGAGGTTAGCGTAGTGTTGTATTGTGAAGTGGCGACGTCAGGGCAGGCAAGGGTGGTGAGGGGGCTGAGAAGGGGTGTTAGTACATTTGAAAATTGTTGTGGGTTGAGTGCTTGCAGGTTTCTGCGTGTTCTGATGGCAGGATTTGAAGAAGGGCGGTGAGCGGTAGATGAGGTGAGGTTGCAAGTTAGCAGGTGGTGGTCAGATAGGGGAAGTGAGGAGATGTCAAGGTTGGAGATAGTGCAGAGATTAGTAAAAATAAGGTCAATGGAGTGTCCACCACAGTGAGTTGCTGAATCTGTCCATTGTGAGAGGCCAAGGGAAGAGGTGAGTGCAAGTAATTTTGCAGTTGTTGGGGAGGTGGGTGTGTCAGTGGCTATGTTGAAATCGCCAAGAATGAGTGAAGGTATATTGGAGGAGAGAAAGTGAGGGAGCCAGGCGGCAAAGTTATCCAGAAATTGAGAGGGTGATCCAGGCGGGCGATAGATCACAGCTACTCGCAGAGGTATAGGAGAGAAGATGCGAATAGTGTGGACTTCAAAAGATGAGAATTGGAGGGAGGGAACAGGGGGTATGCAGTGAAAAGTGCAGCGAGAGGATAGCAGTATGCCCACACCTCCACCTTGTTTGTTCCCAGGTCTAGGAGTGTGGCTGAAGTGTAGACCACCATAAGAGAGTGCGGCAGGGGAGACAGAGTCAGATGGAGTGAGCCAGGTTTCTGTGATAGCCAGTAAATTGAGGGAGTTGGAAATGAAGAGATCATGAATGAAGGTAAGTTTATTGCAAACAGACCTTGCATTCCAGAGGGCACATGAGAAGGGCAAAGTAGATGGTTTGTGACAAGTGATGGGTATTAGATTATGGGTGTTTTGGGCATTAGCTGCCCTGGGGACTCTGCGTGGCTGACAGCAGGTGGGAATGAGTGAGGGGCCTGGGTTAGGGGATATATCTCCACAAGCCATCAGAAGAAGGAGAGAGAGTAAAAGGAGATGGGAGTAGGACTTACAGGAGCATTTCTGCTTTTCAGCTTTAGAGGAGGGATGAAATAGTGACTGGAGGAAGGAGAGGAGCTCATGGGAGCAGAGAAGAGGAGAGGAAAGCAGGGAAGGTGAGATAGTTATATTATTGGAGACATGATGTCTAGAGACTGTGTAAGAGAGTCTGAGAAAGAGGCAGCAGGTTATAGTGAGGAAGATGGTGTGAGAAAACATTGTGACACTGTATTAACAAGTATTCTTAAAGGGGGGGTGGTTAGAGGATGTCACTGATTGAGCAGGTGCAGGTAATTAGTATGCCTCAATATATTAAGTGTAAAGAGGGGTGGGTGGGTAGAGGGGCAAGGGGATTGCTTTGTTTCTGTGTGATATTCTGTGTAGCAGTGTGCATTCAGATATCTGGGAGACAGAGAGGGAGTTATTTAGGTGGGTGGAGAGATAAGAGCAATAAAATTGGGTGAGTGAACACAGAGTATTTTGGTTTACAAATCAACAGTAACATATCCTGATAATAGCACTTCAATTTAACAGAAATAAATCTATCTCAGCAATTATCAGAACACAGATATGAATAATATGAAATATTTCATTGTAGATGTAGATGTAGATATGGATCAGGTGAGAGGCTGTTCTTCTGAAATTACCTGGGCTTGATTTAAACTGCATCCAGCTTTGTTTCTGTGTGATATTCTGTGTAGCAGTGTGCATTCAGATATCTGGGCTTGATTTAAACTGCATCCAGCTTTGTTTCTGTGTGATATTCTGTGTAGCAGTGTGCATTCAGATATCTGGGCTTGATTTAAACTGCATCCAGCTTTGTTTCTGTGTGATATTCTGTGTAGCAGTGTGCATTCAGATATCTGGGCTTGATTTAAACTGCATCCAGCTTTGTTTCTGTGTGATATTCTGTGTAGCAGTGTGCATTCAGATATCTGGGCTTGATTTAAACTGCATCCAGCTTTGTTTCTGTGTGATATTCTGTGTAGCAGTGTGCATTCAGATATCTGGGCTTGATTTAAACTGCATCCAGCTTTGTTTCTGTGTGATATTCTGTGTAGCAGTGTGCATTCAGATATCTGGGCTTGATTTAAACTGCATCCAGCTTTGTTTCTGTGTAATATTCTGTGTAGCAGTGTGCATTCAGATATCTGGGCTTGATTTAAACTGCATCCAGCTTTGTTTCTGTGTGATATTCTGTGTAGCAGTGTGCATTCAGATATCTGGGCTTGATTTAAACTGCATCCAGCTTTGTTTCTGTGTGATATTCTGTGTAGCAGTGTGCATTCAGATATCTGGGCTTGATTTAAACTGCATCCAGCTTTGTTTCTGTGTGATATTCTGTGTAGCAGTGTGCATTCAGATATCTGGGCTTGATTTAAACTGCATCCAGCTTTGTTTCTGCATCCAGCTTTGTTTCTGTGTGAACTACTGCAGTACTGTTTATCAAAATGTTCTGGACCAGGCCTAGGGCATGAACCTTTAAAAATCTGAATATTTATATATACTCTGCCAAATTGGTAAATGCAAGAAATACATATTTATTCATATACATTGTATCTGTAGATGAACATGACCAATCTGCCTTGCCTATTTTTCTTTTCTCGTGCAACACATATTCTTCTAAAAATAACATTAGATCCATATTCAGATTGCATTTTAGTACACATCACATTGGATTTTTGTTATTATGGAAAGTTAACACATTGTTTGAGTATTAGATATACAAATATTCTAAGTTATATCTCTGCTTTTCAAACACGTTGAGTAAGTATAATACCCACCTTTTAATGGCTGGCTGAGTATGGTCAGTTAGCATAATTTCTACTCATCCTATTTCTTGTTTTGCACTCTACCCTTCTTTTGATAATCACACAGATCACAACTCTAATTGTGTACTAATTCAGTACATAATAAACTTGTGATTACTGAATGCACTGTTTTGCAGGCTTCACAGTTAAGGGCATTATTTTTCATGTGCCAAGACTCACTGCAGGAAAGAGCAGTGAGCATCTTGAGTGGGTCATGAAGCACTTGCCTTACATGTTAGTGAATGTAACTCTAGGTCTTGCCAAAAGCTTTATGTCAAGTCCAACTCATTACCAGTTCCTCATATATTAGTGAACCTAGACCATTGTATATCCCTGGCTATCTCTTTGGCAGGTAAGATGTTACCTGAGTTCTTGAAATACATGACAGCTTGTGAGCCAGACTAAGGCAAGTGTGCGGGAGGTCCCAGACAGTTGCTCTCTTTACTCCATTGCAATAAGTTACAAAAATGAAATCCTGCATTGAATTGGCAAGCAAATAACATGTTTTTTCTTCTTCTCTGCAAGACTGCGCGGACTGTTGTCTTTACAAGTCAGATTCCTTCCCTCAATCCCCTGAAAGGAATCCATTAATTCTCCTAATGATAAAAGAAGCTAAGCCGCAGTTTTAACCACTTGTCCTTTTGTATTCACACAGGCAAAATCCTCAAGGCAATATTAAGTCTGGGTATGGCTGCCGCAAAGGTTTGATTTTTTATTACTAAAGAGGGGAGCTTTGGGTAGAAAGGAGCCCTTAACACAGCTGTGACACAAGGTATTTAGAGGTTTGTAATAACATGAAAGCCTACAGAATTCTTTACCCTGTATTGCCAGAAAGCCATTGATCATTACAATGCATTGTCAGTAATGCTGCTGTGACATATTGCAGAAATATAAAACTAGTCTATGGCGTTGATAAAATAATATTCGCAATGTGATACCATTAAAAATAAGCATAGTAATTGTACAGCGTCCCTCTGTATTCATGTTTACTACAATTTCTACGGATCTTAAAATTAAAACAGTGTACTCATTAAGGATTGTTTTCCTTTTAATATTTTAAAACATTTTATTGCAACTTTCTAAATTCAAGTTTCATGAGAAGTGTGATATTATTTCTCTCTGCTCACCTTTGATTTTGTAACACGGTAGCACGTTGTACTGGGGCCATAGATGTAATTAGATTTTATGCTGCCTTTGACCATTTAGATTTTTTCCTTCCCCTCCGTCCCATTTGCAAATCCCCTGTCAGTTATGGACAGATGCTTTCTCTTATGATATAGGCGAACTGAAGTTCAATATTTTAAGTGTGCTTTAAAAAAAATAGGTAAACATAACCTTTATGACAGTTGTGGGCAACAGGCTGCCCTGGGCCACATACATCCCCTGGGCACTCCCCATGCACCCCAGCCTGTTTTGTGGAGTGGAAGAACATGCCCCCACTTAATAAGACACAGTCCATTATATCTCTCTGAAACTAACAAGTAATACCACACTGTACCACTAAATACTTGTAATCCTTTCCTACAGCAATTTTCCCATTTTGCTTTGGGTAGAAATGTTTAGCACTGTGAGGCCCATTTAAGGACTCAAGAGCCACATATGAGACCCTTCAGGTGAAATAGGTTTTCTGTCACTGCTTTATATAATAGTTTTTTAAAAGTGTGCTCTGTGTCACTCCAAGTTCTATCAGTAATAATTAAGAAATCAAATGTAAAATGTGATATGTTTTTGGACAGCATTACGCTAAAATAGCAGTGGCATTTCTCTATCATTAAAGGATAACTGAACTATGGAATACATTTTTTTACATTGATTCAAAATAAATCTCTTCTATACCTGGTGGTCCAGTAGTTAGGATTTGGTGCTTTCACCGCTGCAACCTTGGTTTGATTCCAGTCCGGGAACCAAGAGGTCACACCACCTGGAAGCCATGTAGGGTTGAGCCTGGCCCAATGGAGAAGGAACTAGCAACCCATTCCAGTATCTCTGCCATGAAAACCGAGTGGATCAGCACGGTGTGTTGTGGTCGATGAGGTCTCGGAGATTCGGACACAAAACAATATTTTTATAAACATTGTAGTGAAATTTATGAAATATTTGAACTTGCTCTATTTTGCCGTGACCTGTGAAAGGCCCAGTGGGTATGTCCGTATGACACTTTGGGCATAGCTTACTCCCTGAATACTTTGTTAGGCACAAAACACTTCCTAAGCCCTCTAATTAAATAATTAGACACAACCACTTATTGGGGAAATACTGGCCACAGCGTTTATTGGTAAACCCAAATTCACATAATAATAACAATTCCATTAATTAAATATACATAAACAAGAGAGGGGCGGAGCCTGAAACCGAGACAGTACACTCTGCGCCCTGACCCTCGTCCAGGGCCTACCGTGATGGAGCATCCGTACCCCAGTAGGGTAGGATTACACCCACTTTACCACTGTCCCGGCGACTCCCCTCACCACTGCCTGCTGTGACAACAAAAATGAAGGCATATCACAACTGCTAATGACGTAGACAGATTAAACTAAAATACTTGACTTATTACTTTATTTTCCTTTCCTTTTTTAAACACATATTTTCCAATTTTCCATACATGAACACATAATTTTTACATTTACAATAAATTAAACACCTATGCTCCAAATATTAGGGATGGGTGGGTGGGATCTAATTTCTTGGCTAGCTGGGGGCATAATGGCCAAATTGGCGCCAATCCTATAGGTGGCTCTGCACCCCTCTTCCATACTTCCGATCCTGCAAAGGTCACGTGGCCCTCCTACCGACCCCAGGAGGCCTGGGGAGGTATCCAGCCCGTCACTACTATTAGTCAGTTTAAGGGCTACCATTTTGCCCTTCACATTCTCCCTCATTAATATCCTCCTCTATCTTGTTTATCTTTAAAACAACATTGCACAGGTTCCAAATATGATATAATTTAAAAATATAGGTGATTAAAAATAATGTATCAACTTAACGTTAATAATAAAATTTATTATCTTAACTTGAAGATTGCAGTTTTTATCTGCTCCACCCACCAATTATAATCTGTTATTGCTTACTCTACTATCTAAAGCCATGTGAAGTTCTCCTTTTATAAAAGCAAACATTTTCTATAGCACTTTTTAAATCAGTACAGTAAAGGAGAGTGCGTGCAACAGGCAGATTTCTAAAGCTAATGATAAGCTATGCGAAATACAAATATAATACAAAGCAAACAGACAATAATTTAGTGCAACAAAGTTGAGGTCCCTACCATAAACAGAACTTACAATTTAGAAGCATGAGCCTGTGGAGACTCTGGGAGTAGCCAGGCTAATGTTGAGATCATTTGAAATTATTCTATATTTTGAACAACTGCTGTGCCCCTTTAGCTACAATTTGCTTTTTTGTCTGACAGAAGTGTCTATAGCTACAATAGGATGTTGCTCTTTTCTGGCATCTTGAAAATATAATAGCAATAAAGTAAAAATTGCAGTGAGATGATCTTTTATTCCTTTTCTTAAATTAGCAAATAAAGCAGATTTTATTTACTTGAAAGCTGCAAGAACCAAGAAAGGAAAATGAGAATGTGTGTGTATCTCAGGGAAGGCCCCTGTGTAACATGAAATAAGACATAAAGACGGCTTTTTGTGTGTGTAATACACTCATGGGAGCACAGCATATTGTGTCTGTGGTGAAGCTTCTATTAAGACATACATTTTGAGACATTTTCTTTTAAAACAAATCCTGTGAAGAATCACTGTGAAGAATCAGTTGCTGGATATGCCAGAGAAGATGATAACATTATTATTTGCTTATTATTTCAAGAGCTCTTACACAGATTGTACAGTATTAACCGATTTAGCACTATGAAGGACCCTAGGGCCACACCAGGCCACCTGGGGATGGCAGGAGGGACCACTTGACCTGGCATGACCGGGTAGGTAGGAGTGGCTAGCTGGGAGGGGGTGTAGCCATTTATAGGCTGTTTGGCGCCATTTCTACCATTAGGCTCCCAGCTAGCCATGAGGTGAAGTTATGTACATGTTTTCTTTTAAGTCTTAAAATTTTAAAATGTTAAATAAACCTAGGAGGTATTTTGTCTAGTTGTAAGGATTATCTTGCTTATTGTCCTCTGCACTTGTATACATTTATAGTTATTGTTCTTATGTTTTTAAATCATGTTTTGTTGTTGTCACAGCGGCGGGTGGTGAGGGGAGTCGCCGGGACAATGGTAAAATGGGTAAGATCCTACCCTACGGTGCTACGGACGTACTGTCTCTGGCTAGGCTCCTCCCCTCACATGGTCATGTTCATGTACTGGTGTTATGGTTATATATATATACTGTATCTATTTGTGTTTAGCAATAAACGCGTGGCCAGTTTTCCTCCCAAGAAGTGGTCTGTGTCTAGTCATTGTATTTAATAGATAATTATGTATAACCTTTATTCGCTCATACCAACTGGGCCTTGCTTAGGTCATGGCAAATCGGTGAGCGCTAAGCAGGGATATAAATGACTGAACGAGATTTGCTGCTCAAAAAACGTGCACTATAGTAAATCGGTGATCATAGGGGTAGCATGAAGTGGGGTTTCCCTATATATAACAATATTTAGTTCTATCTGTGATTCTCCACTCCAGATTAAAAAGTTGTATTTTAATTATATTTTTGTCCAGAGTTCATATTATTTAAGTAGTAAATATCAGTATATAAAAAAAAATCTATTTATTGTCATTAAAAATGGTTGGAGCTCTTTCCATCTTTTCCAAACTGTGACACACAACGTGGAGAAGAAGTCCCTGCAGCTGCCTCAAAGTAAAGTAAATACAGGCGGTCCCTGGGTTAAGGATGAGAAACATTCCTGAGAGCGTCTTTAGGTCAGATTTGTATGTAACTCGAATCAATGATGAATAATAATAATAATGACAAAAAAAATATTATAATGTCTTATATGTAATAAAAATACAGTGTAATATGGTAATAATAATAATACCCCGGTACTGTAAACACAGTAGTACCTTAAGTATGGGTCGTATGTAAGTCGAGTCGCCTATAACCCGTAACCACCATAGGTTGTTTATGCTAATTTTTAATACTTGAACGTTATGACACTTAGACCATTACCACAGCCTTTTAAAATCTGGCCCTCTAGAAGACAACCAACTAAAAAAAAAAAATTATACTAGCAAAAAAAATGCACTTATTTGTTATCACCACTTTCGCTGTATACTATGGAAACACCAACTTCAGAACTGAATACATAAATACATACAGGATTAGAAATTCAAAATGGCTGACTTCACCCAACATACAAAGTGAAGGTTTGTTGCTGAGTGGCAGACATACAAATTTTTCTGACAAGGCCAAACGGAGTATTTCTCTCTCTCTCTGGAGTTTCATGGTTTAGGGATCTTTTTCATCCCCCCCTTCATTTGTAGTCAATGGAAACATCTGGTTCAGTCTTGGAGAGGCATATTTTGCAGCTTCCCCATCGGGATTAAATTACAGCCACTGAAACATTAATGGGTGCCATATTGTACCGATAGATGCTATCTGCACTCTCTTATACCCATGAACTGAAACTGACAAATGGAGCTGTTTAGAGCAGCAGTTTCACTTGGAAAACACACATTTGAAATGGATTTAATGTACCCATTCAATTATGTTAACCTCTAATGTCCATATTTCTTTATAGTACAAGTTTTTCTTAAAGCAGAATAAGAAACATATCTAATTTTGTAAACAAGTATTGCTGTTGTAGGTAACACAGCTCCCTGATTTAAAATATATTGTGTATTTTGAAACCGATACTTCTCCCAAAGAAATATTAAAATGGCCGCTGTGACCCTGGTCAATGGATGGCTCGTTGTCATGCTCATTTCTTGCGCCACATACTTAAAGTACTGCAAAAGACAGCAGCTGCAAATAAAGTTTGGCAGCCAGAGGCAATATAGATTTCCTGAGAACTACTTTGTAAATGACAATTAAGCTAATCACTTTCGGGAACTATGAAGTTAGTTCTTCTTTCTCTCTTCACTTAGTTATTAAGTCTGACTACTGTTTCCTCCCAAAAATAACATCTCCTTACAATGTCTACTCAGCAGGTAATGTACCTATTAAAGAAATCTGTACATATTGTACCCAGTTCTGTCTGTGAGACTAAAGATAGCAGTCTGTCTCCCATCGATTGAAACTCAGATCTTCCAGCTTTAAGTTCGAAAATCCAGATGATAATTTATTTCTAATACAGCAATGTTTTATAACAGCTTTAAACTTTCAGTACATGGCTGGTCTATCCTTTGGGTCTTCCTCATTTAATGTATATTGTGGTTCCACCTTTTCCGTCAGGTATTTGACAGTGCACGTTTTATACCATTATTTCACTTGAAAGACCATATACTGTATGTGTCAATTTAGTTCCCCAAAGGAAAGCAAAATAGGTTTAACTCTTTGTTATATGCAAATCAAAAATGCTACAATCTCTGTTTACGAGAAAAAGAGGATGAAATGGTAATTAGGAAATATATAGTGATATTAATGGGTTCTCCTTCTGGATCTCTACCTTCTTGTGGTAAAGGGACTTGTATACTTCAATGTAGCTGTGGCGTAAACCATGTAAGGTCAGCCAAGACAAATCGCCGCCCACTGGAGAAGGAACTGGCAACCCACTCCAGTATCTTTGCCAAGAAAACCTTATGAATAAGCACAACCAGACACAAGCTGTGCCTGGGTTTATGAGGTCCATAGGGTCAAAGACAGTCAGACACAACTGAATGACTGAACAAATTAATGGATAGATATGATAAAAATGTTATGGATTGATGTGGATTAACTTATATGGTTAACTGTCACTACATGTCCATGTATGTATGTATGTATTATTTTAAGAAATGGTGGGAAGCAAAATGTCGGGATATTCTAGATTTGGAAAAGTAGAAAATATCATATAATAAATAAGAAGAATACAGTCTCATACTACACAAAACAGACTAAGGGCTGCATGTGAAGCGTCAGTGATCCTCATGCCCCAGGTGCCCGTCTATACATATATATATAATTGGGGTTTTCATTGAGGGGAGCCCAGGAGCATCACAGGGGGGCCCAGGGGCAGTTGCGGGGTGGACTGAGGGGCAGTCACAGGGTTCCAATACAATAAGAAAAAATAATTCACAAAAAATATATATATAATAAGGCAGCATTAGCTAGTACCCCGCCCAACTTCTTTTGAGTGCTCATGTGCGAAAAAGTAGCAACCGCATATGCATTTGCTAGATTCCTGATATTTACCAACAATAGTAACACACATTTTGACAATTATTATAGTGGATATTTTATAGTGGATATAGTTGATATTTTATAGCTAGAAAAAGTAGTGGTACTGTGTCATCTAAAGTATCTGGAAATCATGGCCTTCGATATTTGTTATATATATCCAGCTTATTTCTGCTAATTTGATACTTGGCTATTATAGGTAAGATAGTGTTAAGTTATGAGCTTGCTGTTCTGACAAGCTTATATGTAAAGAGGTTATGCCAAATATTTAATCTCTGTACCGTGCATATCTACATATATATTGTCGATTTTTGCCAAAGAAGTGCCAGGACTCAAAGTTGCTGGAAATTCCCTGCAATTCTTTCAAAATTGGTTCTTAATTTATTCCATGTACATAAGTATTACACATATTATGATTCTATGTAAGTTATCATGAAATAATTTGTGCTTGTGATTAACCATCTTCTGGACTGCAACACATGTGTTCTCAACACATGCATTTTTGCAATAATTTCAATAGGTAAAGAGTTATGGAGACCTTTACTGTTCATTGCAGGACCTCAATATAATAAAATGGTCGTGGTGAAGCCTTTGAAGTTCTGGTAAGACAGAGAAGCCAGGGAAAACCAATATCAGCGAGGGGGCTGGAGTTCATAATAATCAAATAGACAAACACAAACATTTGGAGAGTTAAGTAACATAAACAGAATAACACAAAAGCCAGGGTTCTCAACAGTAAATCAGAGATATCAAGAGATACTTCTTACAGCCTCATTAAATTGGTGCCACGTTCTAAAATGTAGCCCGTAACGTAGCCCGTACAACTTACGGCTATTAAATTAGCCCCGTAAACGTCCCCGCCAATGACTTGCAGGGTAAGCTGCAGGACGGACGAAAAATACCTACGGGACAGGGTACTTTGAACGTCGCAGCTGCAAATCCTTCTGTTCTCTCAAGCCCGTAACCGCTACATTCCAATTCAGCTATTAAATTGCAATGATTTTGAAAAAAAACTACATGGCAGCCAAGCCCGTAACCCGCAAATGGAGACAAAAACATTACAAGCTTCAAACAGGACTCGCATTGAGTTTACTGACTACTTTTAAACACTGTAAAGGGCAATTTAAACACACCAGTGCACTTTAAAATATAGGGAAAGCATGGAAAGGCATTACAATTACTTGCACAATGATCCCCCAAAAAAAGATATGCATAAAAAAAAAATTTGTTATCATATGTTGTAATGGTTATGCAGATGCCAATATGACAAGCCAAGCTGCAAGATGAATAAAGCAATTAAAGCCACCACCACATCACATATATCAAGTACCCAGGGAACATTTTATTATTTGTTGTTCAGTCCTGCAGTCGTGTCCGACTCTCTGTGATCCTATGGACTGCAGCACATTTAGCTAGGTCTCTGCCTGTGCTGTTCCACAAGGTTTGCATGCTAAAGATACTGGAGTGGGTTGTCAGTTCCTTCTCTAGTGGATTGGGATTTGTCTGATCTCTCTGCTATCACCTGCCCACCTACATGGTATAGCTCACAGCTTCATTCAGGTACACAAGCCCCTTCACCACTACCACTTAGCAACCCACACCCATGTAAACTGATGAATAGAAGAACAGAATGGGAAGTCACCAAATGGGAATGGCTAGACATCTTGGAACATGGCCACCGGCAATGGCATGGAACTTTCCAGGATGGGCGTAGCGGAGATTATCCCTGATGGTGGTGAGTTGGCTGCTGCTCCATGTGCCTCTGGACAGTGTGTGTGTTTGTGTGTTTGCGGCCATTCATGACAGGTTAGAGTAGACTTGTGTGGTGTATGTTCCGCTGGTCCCCTTGTGGATTGCTAAGTGGTGGTGGTGATGGGACGTGTGTATCTGAATGAAGCTGTGAGCTATACAATGTAGGGCTACTGTAGGTGGGCAGGTGATGGCAGAGAGATCAGACAAATCCCAATCCACTAGAGAAGGAACTGACAACCCACTCCAGTATCTTTGGCATGCAAACCTTGTGGAACAGCACAGGCAGAGACCTATCTAAATGTGCTGAAGTCAATAGGGTCACAGAGAGTCTGACACGAATGAAGAACACATATTAAAATGTTCCCCTGGTACTTGATATATGTGATGTGGCGGTGTTATTTGGCCACTATTTGTGTTCATAAATGTAGATGGGATGAGAGAGATGTATATACAATTATAATGAGATTTTAGGGTCCACAATAGAGCCTCTGTGAGTGAGAAAGGGTTAATGGCATGTGCTTCATGCTTTAGGCTTGTGTACTGCAATGAAGCTGTGCTATACCATGTAGGGCCAGTGTAGGTGGGTACGTCATAGCAGAAAGGTCAGACAAATCACACCCCACTAGAGAAAGAACAACCCACTCCAGTGTCACCTGTCATATTCCTTTTAGGCCCTCAGGGGAATGTTCCTATCACTGATTGGACTTGGCCTGTGAATTAACCCTTGATCATTATTACATCTGATATTTTGTATTATATGATATCTAATGCTATTAGGACTATTATTCCTTTATGTATTGATCTATTACATCTATAGGAATATGACACTAATGTGATGCATGTGGATGTCCCATAACCCCAACCATTAAAAAAAAACATTGACACAGTTAGAACGGTATAGCAAAGCTTTATTTCATACATACAGCATAATCAGAAATGGTCAAGACTGTGAAACAATATCATGGGTGTGGTGTGAGCGGGTCCCGAGTGAGGAAGAGACTTGTGGGAAAAAGGGGATACTTACAGGGGGTAATGTCATAGTCTACAATAAGCATGATGCATAGCACCTACCAGGGTCATATGTGGTCACTACACCACTGCAACCGGAATCTGACGGAAAAAAGTATCAGTAATTACTCCATTTAATTGAAAACCATTTATGTGCATAGCTCTTACAATTTGTCTAAATCTGCTCAATGAAACAGATGATTCAAACTCTGGACTGTGTAATCCAATCTTGTTTCACACATACAGTGTGGTGACAAAACAATAATCGGAAAAAAGTGGTCAACTAAAAAAAGGCGGAGGATAAAAAACAATAATCAACATGCATGTACAGTACAGTGCTAAATACTGTAACTGTAACAATATAGCAACTCATCCGATTCCCATCAGAGGACCTGAATTGTACCTAAAAATAAAAAACACAAAATAAACCTACAAAATAAGGCCTTAAAATATATAAGGACTGCAGCATCTCTTCCCAACAGCATTCGTCATTGACCATCAATTGGTGACATGTTCAACGGAACCCTACGTGTCCACAGAGAAGAGGATCATGGACCATGTAATGAGAGGTAGCCATCTGCCTACAAAATATCACCATCACATAGGCCAAGATCCAACCCCCCTAAGAGGCAGCGACACCTGTAGAGGTGGAGGCATGGTGGGAGCAGGGGAGGGGCCAGCTGCGGGTGGCAGGGATCCAACTGTTTTACTAAGTGTATTAAATGTATTGGGGGGACCTCAGGTATTTACTCACATCCTAGCCCTTGGATGGTCAAAGTTCAAAATCTCAGGACACCTCCTGCATGTTGAGAAGTTTTTTCTGACAAATCACTCCATTTAAGTTAAAGAAACCATTAATGTGCATAGCACTTACAACTTGTCTATATCTGCTCAATGAAACAGATGATTCAACCTCTGGACTTTATATTCCAATCCAGTTTCACATATTCAGTTTGGTGACAAAAAAAAACCTGTAGAAAAGTGGTCAACTAAAAAATAGGCGGAGGAGGGTAAAAAATAAATAAATCAACATGCATGTACAGTGCAGTGCTAAATACTATAACTGTAACAATATACCAACTCACCTGATTCCCATCTGCAAGCCATACTAGCTATTAGCTATGTCTCTGGATAATCAGCAATATGGCAAAACACCAATTAATACGGAGATGACACAAAGGTCAGCAGCCAGATTCAATGTCACTTACATCAGACCAAAGGATCTGTTCTCAGATTGATATTGAGGTCAGGATCACATGCTTCACTAGTGCATATATCAATGCTGGCTGTTATTAACATGCCAATGTGAGACTTTGCAAGTCCAGCGCCATAGCGGTATAAGTCTACATTTCAGCTAACAACAATTATGTCTGAGATATCTGGCTATATGATATATTTAAGATTTTGGAGGCTACATGTTAAGGGGGCTGTCATTGAAGGAATATATAGCTGAGAGGCACTGGGAAAACCTTATACCTCATACATTTCCTTCAGAATGCTTGCTTGGACCTGAATTTTACTTAAAACAAAACAAATGAAAAATAAAAAAGGAGGGAGCGGCCCTATGGGTGGCTGTGGTGGAGGCATTTTGGGAGGAGAGGTGGGGCCGGGCTGCTGGTGACTGAGGTATGCTGCTGGTGTTGACGATGGTGGGCTGAGGACCAGCCCCAACCTGAGCAGCCCGGCCAGTTTTCTGTCATTAGGTGGTGCCTCCTCTCCTCCCAAGAGTGTATGGCCAGGCTGAGCATCACCTCTGCATGATTGGCAGAGATGCTGGCCTCTATCCTCTCCATACAGTCCAGCAGCCGAGGGCCATCATCTCCGCCAGAGCAGCCTGGCATGGTGGTGGTGGGGACAGGGGTCCTTCTGCAGGGCCAGGTGAGGAGGATCCAGGGACGGCTGGAGACAGGGGTTATGGTGGTGATGGAGGCCCCGGTGGTGGTGGTGGCCAGTCCAGCGCACTGGTGTGTGCGGAAGGAGGTGTTGGACATGTTGTTTGCCAGGTGGAGTGCCCCAACAATATCCATAGTCTTTTGAGGAGGGGGATGGTGGGGTCGAAGGTCTAAGTTCTTCCTCATGGTCTGGGGGGGACTCTCCCACCACAATGACCTCCCCTTCCTCAGGGCCAGGGCCCTGTGATGCTCCTCCTACCTCTTCCCCCTGCGCTGGTTACTGCTGGGCGGGGGCCAACGCCTCTGGTTTGCCACTGGACCCAGACCTCCTCCTCAATGAGAGATAGAGAAGAAAGGTACATGTCATTAGTATGATGATTATTACATTGTTATGTGTTCATTCCTAACTATCTGACATTTAGCCTTGAACATGGATGATTCTCCTCATTGCAACTCAGATTATCTCTCATATACTAGATTTGATCTATTCTTTGATTTCTGGTCTTGTTCGTTCTTTGCTCCTAACGCTATCTTGATTTCGGCTGCGTTCTGTAACTGCATAGGCTGCAGTGGGCACACCAATACACATACTCCCTATTGCTTGATTACTGTTGCAGTGCCCAGGAATGACAGTGATTTGTCAGCTTCATGGATTTAATGACGCATCCATCTATCCATTGTTAATTCCATTGAGCTGACATGTCAGTGTCCTTGTTGGTCAGCATGTACATGTGTAGTTTGTGTAATGCACATGTGGTGGCATGTTGGTGTATGTCATATTCACCTGACATGGAAGCTGGGTCCTGTTCGGCCACCGGGCCTAAAGCTCCAGTGGCGGGCGGCTGTCTCGGAAGGTCCCTTCCGATCCTCTCCCACTCATTGTAGGTCACCCTGCATCCTGCTTCCTCTCTGGCCATCCTCCTCCTCACCTTGGCCCCTTATGTAATCAAACCAATGCTTCACGGACCTCCCCTTGGCGCTGTGCCTACCGCTGTCACTTCTGCAGCTACCTCCTTCCAAGCCTGAGCCCTAGGCCCAGGCTTCACTTTCCTCCCCCCTGCGAGGATGGCCGCATTCTCCTCCTGCGTGTAATTGTGGGCCCTGTATCGGCCGTAGCCTCTTGCCCTCTCAACTGTGGATGGGGACCGGGACCCAACCCCTGACTGTCCCTAAGGCCAGGCCCCTTCCCTCTTTCCCTCGCCTATGTGTTCCTGACGCTCGGGCCCCCTTCTACCACCCACCACTGCACTCTCCTCCTCCTCTTCCTCCTCCTCTCCTCCCTCTTCCTCCTTTTCCTCCCTCCTCCTCTCCTCACCCTCCCCCTCCGGTGTTCCTCTCTCTCTCTCTTGTGCACAGCAGGGTTATCATCAAATCCAGGCATGTGTGTGGCCCTCCAGTACCGAGTTTGACACCCCTGTTTTAGAATCAGCACTCATATATCTGTCTTACATTAAGTTGGTCACATAATTCTGACATCAAACACTTGAATGCAAGTGTAAAGTCTATTGAAAACAAAGATAATTAATAAATAAAGATACAAAGATACACTTATATATATATACAAGTATATGTGGAGCACAAAAAAGAATCATCGTACCAAATACTCATATTTCTAAACATAAGTCAACTTGATAAACACAGACATCTAATGTGCTCACTTTTGTCTTTCTGTTTTTGTTTTAAAAAAATGTATAAGCATGAGTAAAGCTATATTATAAAAGGAAGTTGATCCAAAAATATCAATATTCTAGGGCCCTCATTCAATTGCAATGTTGCAAATTGAATAGGGGTCTAAATAAGCACATCACATATATTTTTTAAAGAAGTTTTTAGTTATTAAGCATCTATCCAAAAGCATGGTTTTCACTAACTAAAAACTTCTTTAAAAAATATATATTATGTGCTTATTTAGAGCCGTATTCAATTTTCAAAATCTCAATTAAATGAGGGCCTAGATCATTAGATCATTATTAAAATAAAAAAATGATTGGACAAATTTGTATCAGTGATATTCCTAAAGGATGGTGCAATGTATCTATCACTGTTAAAATAGCACAACAAGATGGCCCAGAGCTAGCAAGTCATCAATGTTTTTAGTTTTGTATAGTGGTTTTAATTCAACATTTTTCCTTTTAATAATAGGCTATAATAAAGATGGATTATTATAAATCCTCACTTTTTTCTTTACTTATCATTTGGACACATTTAGTGTTAAGCACTGAGGTAAAGGATTTGTACATATCCTAGTGACTGAGCAGAGAACCACACAAGTATTGGGTTCATGCGAGCAGGTCTATAATTACATTTGCACTGGCATCTACGCCCGTGGTGCATATTATCAAAAAGGCACCAAGCATTGCATGAAACGTTACATAGCAGAAAATGCTTGCTTTGGGATGCAACTTGCACCTTATGATGTTTTCCCCCAATGATGCTGTGAGAAAGAGGAGAAGTGCCATTGAGTGACCAGATCCAGGATTAGGATCATGACAATTGCTAATAAAAAGCTATTACATCTTTGTTATCCAAGAATAGGTTACCATAAACATTTAGATACCTTCTAGCAGCTATATTCATGCACAAACTATTGACTAATAAGTTACCAATGGTATGAAATCAATAATACTCCTCTCAGAAATCTCTCAGCACTCTGTATTTAGTAACATGGAGCACTAACATAATAACCAGGCATTGGCCTCCAGTGATACCACCTGCAATAGTAAAATGGACCCTGACATAAGTAAATATACACGGTTTTCTTCAACCTTTAACCTGTTTAGTCAAAGAAGACCTTCAGGAAGGATTAATTTAATTTGCTGTCTAGTTAGACCTTCTGTTGTGTGGTCTAAAGAAGTACCAAACATTCCCTGTTTGTGGTGAATTAAGAAACAAGAAATTGGTTATTATACTAATTAAGTCAATATTGTTTCCAAGATGTGCAGCTGTATTGTGTTGTGATTCTGACTGTGGGGTCAAATCTTTAAACATGAGGTAAGCAGGGTGATGTTACCTAAAGAATGTGTTAGCTGTCTCAGTGATTAGTCTCTCCATGGCTGAATACATATGGCATGAGATGTGATATACCCATCCTGGATCGAGTCTGTGCCACCTACCATCATTCTACATAGAATTACTTTATGTTGCAACATAACACTGATAGCCCTCAGCAATATGTCCCAGGCTCTTTTACTCCAAAAATCCTTACACAATATAATTATTTTAGGTTTGAAAAATGAATTTAAAGCTGTTGAATTATGATAAGCTGAAGACTAATATAATAGAAGAAAGCAAGTAAACACTTGGGATCCGTTTAGTCCTGGCATCTTTTTTTCTTGTGGCCAGATCCAATCACCACCAGTCAGTGTTCAGAAAAGTCCTAGGAGAAGAGTGTTAGAGGTTTTATGAAACAAATAGAAGCGATAAGGAGAGAAAATGAGAAATGGAACATGGACGGCAAACAGAACTGAAAGAGACCGGCAAAGATGGAATAGAATTGAGAGATAAATGGAAAAGATGAGAAGAAAAGGGGGACATAAGTCACTGAACTCACACAGGGAAAGGAAAATAGGGGGTAAGATAGGGAAAAAGATATGAGACAACAAAGTAAAGCATGTCAAAGGGTGGAGACAAATATTTGAACAAAGGACAAATGTTATAAGATGCTTAGATCTAAAAGTAAAGGGTAACTGGTATGTAAAAATTGCAAACAAGTACAACTTTGTTCTAGTGGCAGATACACGAAACAACCTTTCAGCTGAAGCATTAGCAACATATAAACTTCTATATACTACTATATTCCCCTGAATATTTAAAACACCAAGGCCCCCATTCAATTGCAAGGCCTTAATTACCTTCATACAGGCTGCAGGTTAGAAATTTGTTACAATTCCAGCTGTATTCAATTGACTCGCCCGAAATTACAGGGCTAAAGTCTAAAATCGTAAACCATGAACTCATACGTAGCATTTCAGGGCATGATCATGATCAAGCCCGTAACTTACAATTTAGACAGAGCCAATAGTAAATGAGACCGTCATCATGACATCGGTAAAACATGGAGTTTAAACTACAATCAATTGGTGTTTAGAAGTCCTATCTGCATTCAGACTCGCAATCCAGAAATGTAGAAATCAATAAAAATCAATAAATAAACTGTTCTAGCCCATGTGGGTGGCCTGATATGTATTAGCTCCTTGATTCCTGGGATCAATATAACACGGAAATAAATCGTAAAAAAAATACATTTTTATTGCAGATTTGCAAGCTTGAGATTGTTGTGCAATTAATTCTAATGCCTTCCATTTTTTTCCAGTATTTTAAAGTACAGTAGTGTGTTTATATTTGCTTTTACAGTTTGACGGACAGGTGTTTAACTCACTTGCGAGTTCTATCTAGTATTCATAGAAATTGTTGATACATTTTACGGGTTTGAAGGCAATTGCGGGCTTGTTGAATTATTGCAATTGAAAATGGATTTTGCATATTTAGCACTGGTAATATTTACAGGCTTGAAGTATCAAAGTAGGAGATAGGATGGAGTTATGTTTTTGACAACTGCAGGGATTTTGTGCCTGTAAATCGCAAATGGATTGCTAGAAGAGGCCAATTGAATATGAATATGTTTTACGAGCTACAATACAAGCTCCAGTAATTACAATTTGGCCAATTGAATGGGGGCCCAATAAGTAATAATGGGTTTTAAAACCAATTGGACAATGAGCAGGAGATAAAGGACAAGCAGCAGTCAAATGTACATATTCATACTACATATTTGTGAACATTTATTCAATTGGCAAATGTAGAAGAAATTCCTACAGGTACCAGATAGGGTTCACAAGGGGGTTAAACACCAAATCGTAGCACTGTAAATGCAAATAAATAATCAGTACTGCACTTTAAAAGACAGGGAAACCAATGAAAGACATTGGAATTAATTGCACAACAGTCTCAAGCTTGCAAATATGCAATCAAATTTATTTTTTTTACGTTTCATTTCTGTGATCTATGAATCTCGGGTATCAATAAGTTAATACATTTCAGGCCACCCACATGGACTATAACATTTCCATCATTTATTTTCATTACTTTGTACATTGCCGGATTGCGAGTCTGATCGTATATCAGACTTCTAAACGCTAATTGATTGATGTTTAACCTACATGTTTTAATGTTGTCATGATGATGGTCTCATTTACTATTGGCTATTTCTAAATTGGTAGTTAGGCCTTGCTTAACTGATTATGATCACGCTCTGAAATGCTACTTATGATTGCATGATTTACGGTTTAGTCTTTTGGCCAGGTAGCTATGGGCTTGATCAATTGAATCGCTCTGTAACTGTTGCAAATTTCAAGCCCACAGTTCCCTTCATACTGGCTTGAAATTTGCAATTGAATAGGGGCCTAGGTTTTTTATTAATATGTTGGCATGGTATAATGCTGCAGGGTTTGTTGTTGTTAAACATTATTATTGACATATTGCAAACCATTGCAGGTTTGCCAACCAATACGACGCTGCACGGATGGACAGCACTGTACAAGCTTGACCCCTTTCACATGCACGCACAACTCAGATCTCAATGTTTAAAGAGGTGGCTAGGGGCTGTATACATTATTGCATCCGGCATTATAGTGGCTCGTCATGGACCTAATTACATTACCAGGTATTTAGTAACTTGCATGGAGACCTGAGTAGAGCTGATTTGTAATGAGAAATGGTAGGTCGCATCCCATTATGCGTTCTGTTAGTAAATTTCCCCCAATGTTGAGGAAGAGAAAATAATGATATCATACTTCTCATGATATCATTATCTGAAACACGCTTTTAATCCATGACATCAGCTTCTGGTAAGAAAAAAGAAAACCAACTGTTTACTAGTGTACAGTGATGCTATGTGATGGTGCTGTCTATTTCACAATACATCATAATTTAGAAGAGACTGAAGAATTAGTCGAGATATTATTAGCACTTTGCTCAGTCTACATCATGCAAAACTACATGTAAAGCACTGCCATGGTTTCCAGTCTTGCTTTGCATAGGTTTTTGTCTCGCTTTGTCCTTTTAACCTCTCCACTTCTTAATGAGTTAATCGGTATGAAGGGGAAAGTCTCCTAAAGTGAGTCTGAAGAAGTTGAGAGTGGTTTACCCCGAGGGTCGCTTTGTTCTGTCCTCACTGCAAATCTCCCACAGACAGGTAAAAGTTCTTCCAGGAATCAGCGGCTCTACAAAGGCTGCAGATGTCCCCATACACAGCCTGCTACCAACAAAACAAAACTGACATTCCTGTAACATTTTGTTTGGCCTGAGATGGCAGTTTTCAACTTCTGAGTTTGCTTTGGTTTCCTGCCAAGGATGTGAATTCTGAGAGGATCATCTCCTTGCTAGAGGCACAAGAGGAAGCGTGTCAGTGACTGACTGTAACGTGCACCCTGACAACAGAAGGGTTAAATACCTGTGATGTCCGTCCAAGAGAGGCAATAGCTAATGAAATATCAAGTGCATGAGTTTGCACATTAATCCATCACAGTGATTGATGCTAATGGTCTTGATTTCCCACATCTAGGACTCTTTATGCTGTGATAAAATATCAGAGATTTCTGGATTTGTTCAATTGATGTTACATACTTTACATTAATTTTATTCAACATATTTTTACATTTGGTGCTATGAGCTTCTTTGGCGTGTAGGGGACAGATTTTATTTGGACAACGTGCTGGTGGGCTGCACTTAAAGGGCACTAGTGGTTATATATTTTGTTTATTTAGTTACTGGTTAACAATAAAGTCTGTACAAGGTCATAGGCAGCTTGGCTTTACTGCTAGGAGATCATGTCAGACTAATCTAATTGACTTTTCTTGATTGTGTAAACAAAGTTATAGACTAGGGTGAAGCAGTAGTTGTTGCTTATCTAGGTTTTTAGTAAAGCATGTGGCGACACTGTCTCACACAATAATCGAACCTGTAAACTTCATAGTCTGGAACTAGATTCAAACAAAGTTCATTGGATCAGGCACTGATTGAAGGATAGGAGTTAAAGAGTCAAATACAGTAATGAGAAGGGATGGTTACCAGTAGAGTGCCCAATGGCTCAGTGCTGGGGCCACTTTTGTTTAATATATATTTAGTGATATTATCTAACCGGAGTGGAGCACGGCCAGTGACTGGTCTTCATGGAACAGCAGCAGGTGCGAATGGAGGTCTGAGGCATTTGGCAGAGTTTCAAGAGAGGACCTATCTCCCGCATCAACTCAGAGGTGAAGGTCAGCAGAGCAGTCACTTATGGAGACAGAAGGTCTCCAAGGAGGGATGCTATGAAAGCAGAGGAGATGGTCGCCAGCTAGATCCAGGGATTATGGTGAGAGCAGACGACACGAAAGGGCTAGAGTACGTGATTTTTTTCGTTATAGGAGTGGCAAAGAGCAGGAGGGCGAGAGTGAGAGGGTACAGTCGACTTCAAGAAGTGTACGGAATGAGGCCACCAGCGGGAGCAGTTCCCGCCCTTCAAATAGCCAAGGAAGGGTTACAAGCAAGTCACAGCCTCTGTATGCACCAGCGGCGGGAGGCAGAGTGGTGATTACACGGAAAGCACACAATGCACAAACACTACACAGAATACCATTCACAATTTAGTAGCAGGTTTGAAAGGTTTAATGTTGAAATTGGAGGGCAAGCAGGACTTGGGAAATGGGGCAGCATGGGTAAATCAGGATATCATTTTAAGAAATCAGGTTCATAAGGAACTGAGGAGATTGGGGTTGTGGGTAAGGCCAATGTACAAGGGGAGGTGGAGCCAATAATGATTGTAGCTGATATAGTGCCGATTAGGGAACATGTATCCAAGGAATTAAAAGAAAAGATTTGGAAACAGGAGTTTATGGAGCTATTCTCGTTGCTCCTGTTGGATAATTTTATTGAAATCAAGCAGGAAGAGAAAAGGGACGATACTAAAAAGGAGGAGGAGCGTAAGAGAAGATATAAGAAAATTCCCAAAATATTTAGCATGTGGCTTCAGGCTTATGTTATCTTTTCCAGTATAGTAGGGGGAAATCCAGAGTATTGTTCAACTTTGTTTTGCGACTTGGATGAGATTGAAGGGATCCATTGTACATATGGAGGTTTATCATGGTGGGTTTATGATGAAAAATTTAATGAGGGATCATGTAAATGGTGGGGGGGGGGGGGGGCTACGTGTAAATTTCAGGCCTGATTGTTGCAAATGTGGGAATGGGCATCTGCTTTTTCAGGGTTTCAAGAGAACAAAGCCCTAGAAAGGGGGGGAGCCAGTTAGCAAAGGGGAGTAGCCCAGTTCTATTAGAAAGGTTGTTGGGGCGGTTAAGTCGGTACGCAAGGCTTCCTAATAAGGTGGATGGGGCTAGGTTATTGTTTTGGGGGGTTTCTGTTGATATTCCTTCTGTTGTTCAAGAACCTTTAGGATGGCCACCCAACCTTAAATCAGCTAGAGAGAATCCTGGGATGGTGCTGAGTAAGCTGCTAGGTGAAGTTGATAAGGGTAGAATGGCGGGGCCTTTAGAGCTGGTTCTCATTATGAATTCGAGGATTTCCCCATTGGGTCTGGTTCCCAAGAAAGAGGTGGGGTCTTTTAGACTTACACATCATTTATCTTACCCTAAGGGTTTATCGTTTAATGACGGTCTCGATAAAGTGTTGTCATCTGTCAATTATGCATTGTTTAAGCAAGCCGTTAAACTGATTAGAAAGGTGAGCAAGGGTGCATGGCTAGCTAAAGTGAATATATAGTCTGCATTTAGGTTGTTACCTGTCCACCCAGATTCTCATCACTTGCTGGGGTGTTTTGTTCAAAACATGTATTTTGCTGATTTGTCTGTCCATGGGATGCTCCTAATTTGAAAAGTTGAGTACATTTTTGCATTGGGTGGCCTGTGAACAGGCGGAATCATCCTTGATGGTGCACTATTTAGATGATTTTCTATTTGTGGTTGCCAGCGGTGGCAAATGACTGCAAAAGGTTATTTGAGACTTTTCTGTGAGTTTTTTAGGGATTCAGGTTGTCTCAGTGAGTTTTAAATGTAGGCTCCTGGCAGACAAGTTAGTGGTTTTAAAAAAAGAGGTGTTGGCAATAAGGGCAGCTAAGAAGGTGTCTTTAAGGTCTATGCAGTCTTTGCTGGATGAGCTTAACTTCGCTTGTCGCATTATCCCAGGTGTAGGCCAACCACATCATTACATTAGGGTAACGGACGAACACAAAGCGGACCTGCGCATATTACATGTTTTTTTTAAAACATTTTAATGGGTGCACCATAATCCTGAAGGAACCGGTCAATAATGAGATTTTAGAACTGTATACCGATGCAGCAGGCTCAATTAGTTTTAGCGCTTCCTTTAAGGGTCACTGGCGTGCGGAAGCATGGTCAGCAGGATGGAAAAAAAACAACTTGACAAAGAATTTAATTTCTTAGAACTATTTCCTATTGTAGTGGCGATTTGGTTGTGGGGGGTTAGTTTAAGGAGTCAGCAAATAGTTTTCAATTATTATTATTTGAGTGTGGTTCTTCGCCTCCAGTTGTTAGGTTACTGACGCAATTGGTGCAACTTAACATTCTAGTTAGGTCTTCACACATACCTGGATCAAAGAATGTGTTAACAGTTGCACTGTCTAGATTTAATTTGGACAAATTTAGAAATCTGGCACCGGTGGCAGATCCTGAGCCAACACCATTTCCAAACCTTATGTGGAATCTGGGAAGCTAAAGTAAAAAAAAAAAAGTAATGGAAGGGGAATTGTTTCTGGGGGTGGTAACTGTTAATATAGATATGGTTAAATATAATAAACTATGTTAGTGTAAAATGTAAAGATCTTTCATTTCATTGATGTCTCATTTCAGGGTCTCCTTTGCAATTGGGGATGGTTGGGCATTCATTTATATATTGGGCCAGAAGGTCAGCATCTCTAACACATCAAGGCCGGCATATGGGTTTTCCAGAAGATGCAGTTTTAGTGGTTTGGGATTCAGGGTTTTAGAGCAACTTCTAGCAACGGTGGTTGGGTATGCCAGATTTCACCCTCCTCCTGAGTTTTTACTTAGGGAATGATTTAGGTTATGTGTCTTTAAGGGAGTTAATTAGAGTTATGAAGAATGAAGTGTTAAGGCTATTGCAATTGTTTATGGGGGTTGTTTATAATTTGGTCTTAGATTAAACCTGGAATGAAATGGAGGGGGCCCCGTGATCCAAAGAAGTTGGATAACGCTAGGCATAGGTTGAATAAGCTTATGTCATCTATTACACATAAAAATTTAGAAATCCCTGATGATGATTTCTTAAATGATGGGGTTCACCTTAATTAGGTGGGTCTTGCATTATTCAATTACTCTCTTAAGGAGGGTATTATTCAGGCCATGTTGAGTTTTGGCGGTGCTGACCCCATTGGGCTTGCAGGGATGCTGTATCACCTTAGGTTGGAGCTCATAATATCGTTAAGTACCTGGTGTTGGTTGGTTCCAGAGGTCTCTTGGACATGGGGTTCCACTAGGCCTCTGGGGGGTTGAGCTCCTTCCGCCGGGGGGTGTACAGCTACCTCTTGTTATTATCACATATATAGTTGTGAGCATGCAAGCTGCCTGAGGCGCTCCTTGCCAGCAACTGCGGACCTCGCAAAATTTACGTAGTTACGAAAGGAAAATACGAGACACGTTACGACCCATTACGACCTCGCAAAAATCGTCCAAAACCCGCGCACATAAAAACATGAAAAACACAATAAATACACACAACAAATACATAAAAAGCTTACCTACAGGAAGAGGGGGCACCCAGGACCTCGAAAACTGAAGTTACACCTCAATTTAACTCAAAATAAAAGAGTTTAGACACTCAAAAATCCTCTAAGCGAGAGAAAAAATGGCCGCCGAACAAAACGAAAACGAGGCTAGAGAACCCTAAACACACAAAACACCACCAAATAGCTACGGATATTCTGAAAAAGTCAGATGACATCCGAAATGAAGGACGCTAAATCAGCCACAGCCGCATACCACACATTAGCCGCCATTTTAGAACAATAACTTATACAATGTGTAAGTACACAGCTACGCTAACGGATTTGCCTTGCGCACGCACACTATTGCACTCCACACATTCATCACGCTTACACAGCAATTCCACAGCACTAATGCTGCAGCAACATAAAAACAGATTGCCAGCCCTTCAACACAATGCTTCCTGCATATATTACTTCAAAATAGGTAAAGTATATTACTTTATTAATGTATTATCATACACCAAACAGCATTAGCTCACTTACAATTTCATTGCCGTCATTTTTTGACGGGCAATATTCTAGTGAATAATAGTTTTGATCAATAAAGCGGTGGCCTGTTAATACCAACATAAGATCTAGTTGTGTCTGTCTTCTCTTTGGGGGGTTGGTTGCAGGTCTATAATGGACCATGTCACAAATCTCTAGGTCATGACAAATCTAATATTATTCCTAAGATTTAATATCAGTTGTAATCCATTTAGCTAATTTGTCTCTCTCAAAGCTTCCAGCTTATTGTAATTGGGGGGCAATGCCCCAAAGCAGCTTTAAGCCTAAAGAAGAAATGTCTTGGATATTTAGCAATACATAGATATAGAGATAGGAGGAAGCTTATTTTCACTAAGGTTAGTAAGTATTGGTGTGTGGAGTAGAGACACCACCTTATAAGTAAGACCCACCTGTTGCCTCTCCCAACATTACTCATTTCTCAATGATGTGGCTTACATTATGGATCAAGATAAGTACAGTCAACAATTAAATGGTTTCTTTATATCTTTAAATGCAATTAACAGCTCCAGTGACCATATAGGCAGATTTAACCCTTATGTTAAAGGAGCACTTGGTGATGATTTTTTTATTTATTTTGAATCTTTGTCTTAAAAAGGCAGGGAAAATGCTTGCTAGCTATTAAATATATAAATATAAATGTAGATGCTTCTGCTGGACCATGATATTTGGTGAAAGTTGTGCATATTAGAGGGGTTCTTACATCTCTTCAGGAGCAGGATCTGCAGTTTACTTGAAGACTGATGGCTTCAATGCATGTTCAGCAAAGGAAGGTGATACTATTAGAAACCCTACCCCATTTCATCTTCCTTCTCCGTCCACTCAATTAGAAAAGCAAACCCCTCAGGCTCTAAGTCCACAGGTAGTGCTGTAAACAGGAATATCTACACTCATATACAGTAGAATCTGCAGAATTTCCCAATTAATATTTGATCATACAAAAGGCATATCAAGTAGATGCACATATTACACACACAACTCACACAGACTTACACTATAGATAAAATATATAATAAAGAAGGTGCACTACTCTGGTGCAGTCAATTTAATTAAACATGCTTAACGTCCTGGTTCAAGTTCTACTTACAAATTAAAAACAAGTAATCAGTGCCTAGAGACCAAGGGCCTCATTCAAATGCGATTTGGCCAATTGAATAGGGCTCTATATAAGCACAGAAGTTTTTAGTTAGTGAACGTCTATCCAAAAGCAAGGTCTTCACTAACTAAAAACTTCTGTAAAAAAAAATATGCTATGTGCTTATATAGAGCCCTATTCAATTGATCAAATCGCATTTGAATGAGGCCCCAACTACTCTACCCACTTTTGGGCTTCCATAGTTTAATCATCAAAAAGTGTCTGTGTATTCTTAAAACATATCCACCAACCCATGCTATGGGCCTTAGTCAACTGCGATTTGCCCAATTGAATAGGGCTCTAAATAAGCACACAGCATATTTTTTTAAAGACGTTTTTAGTTAGTAAACATCTATCCAAAAGCAAGGTTTTCACTAACTAAAAGCTTCTTTAAAAAATATATGCTATGTGCTTATTTAGAGCCCTATTCGATTGGCCAAATTGCAATAGAATGAGGCCCTAAGTATTTAGTAGACCCACTTCCCGACTTTACAAAGTAAAATAAATGCCTGCAAATATCGACAGTGGGAATGACCATACTTACTATTCATTAAAAATAATCTCTCTGTTAACATCACCACCCACATAATCAAATGCCTTGTCCAAAAAATTAATTAAAAGTTTCTTGAAAGCTTTTTTGTGATACATTCAAAATGTGCAGTTAAACTTGCGAACTGTCTGCTTCTGAGCATGTGCAAAGAGAGGTGTAGGTGTCAAGTGCCAAAAGCACTTACCACCTCTCTCCCTCATCTGTCCAGTAGATAAGTATGTGCCCTCAGGTAACAAACTATAAGGAAGCGACCAAGCCAGACAAGATGGAAGCTATTTATACACTGCAAAGTTTAAGATTTGCTATTAAAATGGTTTTATTCTCATTGCTTACACTGGTGCTAATTTTGTTTGTTTGTTCACAAATGCTGGCTGTGTCACCAAGGCTCAAACACAGTCCAGTATTCAGATGCAGGTCTTCCAAAATAATTATGGGTGTACTAGTAGCAACATGAACAGTTACTGAACTGCAGCCCCAAGCTAATCTGGCACAAGAAGAAAAAGTGTTATGATATGGATGTGTTTGTTTAATTGCATTCTGATGAGCAAAATAAAATGAACTCAAATCCAGCTCTACAGGGAGGGTTTACCCATTCCGACCAGACCATATCCCATGCATGATCTGCGGAGAGGAGGGAGGGCACTGCCACTACCTTCATTTTGAGTTAGGAAGACAGTCTGACTCAACTACTTTCTTAATTAGGTAGCAGTGGATTACCTGTGTTTATTTTACTGATCAGCCAAAAAAAAAACAGGGAGGACATTGCTACACTACTTAACAAACTTGTATCTCATGCTCAACATCTTGACTTCTTTGTGCATTGTTTTATGTAACACACCTTTTGTGTAATCCCTTCTAACACTTGCGGATTAAATATAATGGAGTTTTACACAATAGTAGGAATTCACTGTCGGCTTAGTCCCAGATGGGATTGGGATATTTATGCTCGCTAAAAGGGCTCAATCTTTCCCAGCCTGCATTTTCGCACTTTCAGGTCATAGGTTACCATTTTGGAGATTAGAATTTCTGAATGTGCCATCACAAGTCTTTAAAGCATATTGTACATATAGTATTAGTGTGTAATTATGTAAAACAAAGCACTAGCAACATAATTCTTTAAAACAATTACTACAGTAGTAATGTTAAATAAACATCCCTACTAATAACTGAGAGTCAACGATGAGCCAACCCCTTTGTGTCTTTGGTGCCAACCAAACATGAAAACAAAGAATATGGTGGTAGATAGAATTTTTATTATTATATTATATTATATTTGTTCATCAAATTTGTATAGATTACCTGATTTAACTATTTCACTAGTCCTGTAGATTTCATAGAAACTTGTTTTAGTCTACAGTAGTTCACACCCGCCCATAATTTCGTCTTAGAGTGATTCAGTAGCAAAGGAGGAAATGTGGTGCTTGATCAAAACTGCAAAAAGAGTCACATTATAAAAAACATTATAAAGTACATTTTTTTTTTTTTATAACATGCTCATTTCTGATACTTGTCATGCTGCCTATAGGGGCAGTTTAAAGCCAGGTAAAACTGAAAAGACAAAGCTTGTGTATATCCCAGGAATAATTACCTTAATCAGCTTAGTTACTCCATAATATCTACATGTGCTCAATCTATTCACTTTCCTATAGCTTTAGCCTGAAAGCAATACAGCCCCACACGCAAATGCTTTATCAGCAATTATTGGTAATGGTAATCTGACTTGGTGGGTGGATCAGGAAGTCTTGACAGATAAAAAAATGCGGACTTCGATGTAAGTTTTCTGAAAGAAAATGCAGTTTAGTGTAATAATAGTCAATTAATAAAGTACATGTTATTACCTATAGCTTTAAAGTATATCATAGTTGAAACCTCTCCTGTGTTCCTTTAATATGCACATATTCTGAAACAAAAAAACTCTCCACCATTCTTTGTTATGCTCCAGAATTCTCTATTATCCTGAAGTAATATAAATAACTTTGTATCTATTATGTATGAGCTTGTATCATTATTGCCCCAGTGTGATCAAATTTCTGGCCTACACTGAGTAGACTTTTTATCAACAGTTATGCAATTATATAGTCTCTATATTAAATTGTAGCATTGAAGCAGTGGCGGCTGGTGAACTTTCAAGTTGGGGGGGCGCCAGAGCAAGACTTGGCTCCTCCCCTTACACAGACCCCACTCATTTTTAAACTCCTCCCCCTGTTGTCATATTGACCTTTATATGCCCCGCCCAATGACCCTATACTTGCCCGCCCATTGACCCCAACCGTACTTAAAAACACTTATGATACCAAGCGAGACTATCAAAGCCCCAACCATACCTAAAAAAAAAACATTTTATACAAAGCGGGACTATATATTCCCAAATCAGACCTAAAAAAACCTTAAAATACCAAGCAGGACTATATAGGCCCCAACCGGACCTTAAAAACCCACATTACACCAATCAGGACTATATAGGCCCAAACCGTACCTAAAAAAAACATAAAATACCAAGCAGGACAATATAGGGCACAACCGGACCTTAAAAACCCACATTACTCCAATCAGGACTAAATAGGCCCCAACCGTACCTTTAAAACCTTAAAATACCAAGCGGGACTATATAGGCCAAAACTGTACCTAAAAAACCTTAAAATACCAAACTGGACTATATAAAACCCAACCAGACCTTAAACCCCCACATTACACTAAGTGGGAACATATAGGCCCCAACTGTACCTTTAAAACCTTAAAATACCAAGCGGGACAATATAGGCCAAAACAGTACCTAAAAAAACTTAAAATACCAAACTGGATTATATAAACCCCAACAGGACCTTAAACCCCCACATTACACCAAGTGGGACCATATAGGCCCCAACCGGACCTTCAAAACCCACATTACACCAAGCAGGACCATATGGGCCCCAACAGTACCTTTAAAACCTTAAAATACCAAGTGGGACTATATAGGCCAAAACTGTAAATAAAAAAAAACTTAAAATACCAAGCGGGACTATATAGGACGGTCAGAGGGGATGTTCATAGCAACCAGACAGCTTGCAGCACTGATTGGTTGTTGCTGCAAGCTGTCATTCAGCCAAATTGATACAATTGTAGCAGAGTGAATTAAAATTCACCCAAGTTTGAGCATTACAGCCTGACGCTCACACAGTAATATGATCCAGCAGTGCAGCACTAGGGAGAGAGACCAGGCAAGTGGAAGGCACACAAAGGGTTAATTTAAAGTGATAGATGCATATTTTTAACAAAATCATTGGAAAGAAGACATGAAAGCTGATATACAGATATAATGAAATTGCATTATCTATATAAATTTAAAATACAATATTAAGGCAATTGATAATTTTTTGGGGGGCGCCTGCCCATTTGCCCCTATGCACCAGCCGCCCCTTCATTGAAGTTCTATTGTAGTGTTAAATGATAATGGCTGCCTTAGTCTAGAGCAATGTTAGGGAACTGCAGGCGCATGGGCTGATTGTGCCCCTTTATCTAATCTGTGTACTCTCTGCATCTGTTGGACCAGTATATTTCCAAGTGTTAACCTCATTGAATCGTCACTGTCCCTTGTATGAAAATAGGCATCATAGCTTTACAGCATAGGAGTAACTGCCAAACCAATCAAAGTTGTGTGGACCCATATACATTATCACTGTCAATAGCTCCATTGATTTTTTTTAAAATGGGTCAGTGACTCACAATTGGAAAAAAGATCCCCACCTCTGGTCTTTAAAAAAGTATTCACATCCTGCCATGTACAGAAAGGACTTGGTAAAAGATGGAAGGAGTGGCACATTGAAGATTATAAAAAAAATATATTTTCAAAATGTTCTCACTAATATTGTTTAGCACTAACATTTCTACATTGTTGCAGAGTAACAGGGGCCGTGTAAGGACGGATCAAGATGTAGAGGGTTACTGTGGCTGGCTGCCAAGCATGCAACTGCAGCAATGGCACCCTGCAGGCTCAGATAATAGGTGGATTATGGATGTGGTCATACCCAGAGTATATAGCACACACAAGAAAGAACAAACGAATACCCTCACTGCATACAAACAGGCACATGATAAGCATGCACTATATGAATACCAAAGGACTTCCTCAAATTTGTATTCTTGGTGTAATTATAGGAATTAAAATGTAGATCTGGCTGCATCCGCTATTTCAGATTTATATGAAAATTGCCAAATACCATTGAAAAAGATACATCGTCAAATTCAGTTGTTCAAAATAGAAGTATAGGAATAAAATTACCACTGTGATACAACAAATGCAGTCACTGACCAAACAGTAGAATACTAAATACTAGGATCACATGCATATGATCCACACAGGCCATACGAGCACACATACCACGATCGGACCCTGACCAGCACATACACACAAACAATCCTTCACTATCATAGTACAGACCAACAAACTATCCTTATCAAAGCTTACCAGCACAAAACGTACAAGCAGACCCTGACCAGCATACCATAAACAAACAGATTCACACCAGCTTAGCACAGGTAATCCCAACATAGGAGCACCTCCAGCTAACACATTGACTGTACCTACAGGACATATAATATACATCCCCACTAGCCTTCTTTTGGAGGGACAGACATTATTTAATGGTAAATTCCTCCGTCCTTCTTGATCTCCAAATGTTCTTCCTTTGGGACAAATCCACCTTTTGGTCTTGGCAATGTCTTACTTTCTTTCTCCAGTTCCATCTGTTAAATATCCAAAAGTCTATCAAAATCAGAGAAGTGCACATGTTTGGATTATTGTTATTATTATTATCCTTTATTTCTAACGTATTTACTTATTTAATGGATATAATATTATAAACAGGCTCTGTCCTGATGAAAGTACACAAGATTATAGTTAGTAACCAACACAGGATACACAGCCACTGATAAGTATGTCTGCTTTTGCATACATTTTCCGACACATACGGAACAAATGCAATGCACTAGATAAATATATAAATATATCACAGCCTCACCTTAAATATAATCTCAAATGGTGGCGAAGAACTTCTTATTTTGCTTTACTTTGTATGACTAGGTGATGACAATGGGCAGGGAAGATAGAGTGGTGTTTCATCTACAGGGAAGCTGCCTGGGGGCTGGAAGCGACTGTAATATTTTATATTACTACTTATTCACGTTCACAACGGTTGGGATTTTCCCCATCAACATAATTACAGAAGCCCTGCATTGTAAGCAACAGTTATGTTAAGTGCTAATCTTCAAAAGACTAAAGTAACTGATAAAATTTCCTAATTAGTTCTAGCAGAACTAATATTGTTTAATTGAAGATTTGAGTCTGATTACGTTTAGTGCAATAAAGGATTAAAGTGAATGATATTTAAAGGGTCATGTAAGGTTTCTGGATTTCACTAGGAATATAATATTTAAATGTGTCTATTTCATTTTTTGTAATTTGTTTATTAAAGTGTTTATAAGCTCTGTTTTTTCTGCCTAACCTCATACAATTTGTACCTGTTTGGGTCTGCTCTCTGTAGCTTATGCAGCTCATGAATACACAAACTGCAAAGAGCAGTGGTTCAAATTAGCCAATCTGTGACCATCTCTCAGCAGCATTATTGCTGAATGTTGACACTGATTGGTTGTTGTAAGACACTGCACAACCTGTACTTAAAAGTACACTTTCTTCATGAGCTGCAGAGGAGAGAAACCAAGTAGTTAGTTAATTTGTATGTTTCACGCACTGTCACACATAGCATAATACAGGACGATCTGTGTGCATTGTGCATGCTCATTTCTAGCTTATACTGCATGACTACCTGGAGCCTCAATTTGCTTATCTTCCATGTCTATTTGAATACTATTTGTATAGCAAATATTACATTTGTTTAGTCCTGCAGAAGTTAATTTGGAGAAATGGCGACACCAACGAATTAAACGCAGTAAGGACATGATCAAAATAAATATTTCTTAACTGAATGTTAAGTACATAAAGGCAAATAGCTGAAATATTTTAAAATACTAGATTTATTAACGATACCTATATGTGTGTGTGTTTATCTATCTATATTAGAAATAGAAATGAGCAGATGAAATACTCTCAGGAATGATCAAATTACTTAATGTTGATAACTTAATGGAGCGAGACGTTTAAGTGTTAGAAGGCTATTAACAGTAACAGCTTTAAATACATGTCTTTTATTCTCTTGACCCCTATTAGAAGCTGTTAACATTTTCTATCCAAAAGTAGAAAGTAACACAGTGTATAAGACAGTGGTGGGTAATGCATTCACTTGAAGGGGCATTATATGGCCTAAAGTCCCCAAATGCGTTATGTCCAATTGAATAGGGCTCTATATAAGCACATAGCATATTTTTACACAGAAGTTTTTAGTTAGTGAACTTCTATCCAAAAGCAAGGTCTTCACTAACTAAAAACTTCTGTGTAAAAATATGCTCTGTGCTTAACGCATTTGAATGAGGCCCTATATGTGAACTAAAAAGCTGAATTAAAGGAGAATTAAAGGCCTATGTAAGGTATCTGTATTTTACTAGGTATATAATATACTTGTGTATCTATGTACTTTTACATATTTTATCTTATTAAGAAGTGCTTACAAGCTCTATTTTTACTGCCTAATATCAAACAAAATTTACCTGCTTGGGTCTGCAGCTCACAAAGACACAGACTCCGCTGTACTTGCTGTGCTGTCTCATACTAACCATTCAGTGACCATCTCTACAACATTCTGCAACGTGCTGCTCAGACATAGCTTTTCATAGACTAAGACACTATGCTGAGCAGAGTCTGGCTCTGCATATGCTGCAGTGGGCAGACCCATACAAGGAATATTTGTTTGACTTTAGACAGTAAGAATAGAGACTATAAGCAGTTCTTAATAAAATAAAGTGCTTAAAAGTAAATAGATACCCAGGAATACAGTGGAACCTCTATATTAATCACTCCCTATATTTGTTAAATCCCATATTAATCCAAAGATCCAATATTCATTATGAAAAGTACCCACTACATGGTCATCCTAGCCTCGCACAATCACCCAGGCAGTCAGGGCCCATGCAATAGCTCATCAGTCTGCATTGTGCGATCGTTCAGTGCATGACCCCAGCATGATCCATTTTGGCTTAAAGAATAAAGACTGACACCAGGTTGGGAGTAACACAGGCCACAGCTTTATTAACAAACCAAATTTACATAATCCATAAACTAACATAATTTAACTTAATTCACATTACATCCTTATTAACACCTTGGAGGAGGAGCCCGGCCAGGACAGTGACCTCATGCCCTGGGCACAGGGCCCCCCAGTGCTTTCCTAAGCACACTCATGAGGCAGGGCAATGCTAACTTAAGCCAGTGGGCCGGGCAACTCACCTCCCGCCACAGAGCAGCTGAGGAACATCTCCCAAAGCTGTAACCCCACCCTTCGCTCAGTAAAACTGGGGCCCGTTTTACCCCTTCCCTAAACTCCAAACTGTTAAATGGACCTTATCGGGTGAAAGAATTCATCTGCGTCTACAACTTCGAATTTGAAATACCTGATGGTAATAAAACCTACATTTTGCACAAAACTGGCCATCTGTTTATTTATCTTTTGGCGAGCCCTATCAACACTAAAACTTTGTCTCTAGTGTTCCGCCATGAACACCTTTTTATCATCTCGGACCAGACCAAAAGGCCTGGGAATTGTCGCTCTTCAGCTGAGAGGCTATTGATTGCTCGTACCACTGCCTCGGAGCCCGCCTGGAAGATAAGCTGGCGGTCCCTGAACTCCTTACCCAACATGTGAGGAGCTGCTACGATGGGAAATAACTGAAGCGGTCCAAGAGCCCTTGAGGTAAACACTGAAACCTTCCACTTCCGACGGCGCTTAGAGTTCCAGTTGGGTACTTCCAGTTGGGTACTTGTTACGCTATCTGGGTGTATCAATGTAATCCCATTGAAGGTACGGAGGAAAGCCAGCCAAACTTGGGCATCCGCTTTCATCACCCCTGAGACTTTTACGAAGTGATGTGCCTGCTTCGCCCCCACTGTACACAGTGACAACCATCTGCTGAATATCCTAACCCATTAGGATGATTGTACAAACAAAAGTTCAGCTTCAATAAGATCGATTGCAGCTGTCTCAATGTTACTCTCCCTGCACCCACAAGGGGCCGTAAGCTCCTCCGCAAGTTCTGACACCTTCTCCCCGGCAGGCTACATTCCATCTTCGCGGTGTCAATCCTTATACATAGGAACGTCAGCTCTGTGGTGGTACCCTCAGTCTTCTTATGCGCTAACGGAACCCCAAAGCTCTGACATAACCCCAAAAAAGTTTCCAGGATAAAACTGCAACTTGCCCCACAAACAGAACAGGTAACAGCCAGAAAACCGACTCTTTATCCACCTTTGCCATCATGGCACCTACGCCAGCCCGCTTAACCATCCCTGTGGCCTGGTCGAACGACGCATAGGGCACTGTTGAGCTTTCCTGAGCATATTGTATATAATGTCACTTGTATGTAATGTCACTGTGTGCATGTATCACTAGGAGCATGTTACATTACATACAAGTGACATTGTTACAATATGCTCCTAGTGACACATGCCAGTCCCACGTGGCACACTGTCAGCCCCTTACCTTAGCCTTGGCAGCCTCCAGCAAGCAGGTCCAGTAAATATGAAATGGGGCAGATGGGATGCATGCTAAAGTGCAGAGCGTCATCAGAGAGCAGTTCTCGGCACCCTGATGAGGGCGCGCTGTTCTGCAGTGCGCGAAGGACGGCGTGCCCAAGTTCGGTCCTGGAAGACCATACACGCCTGGATTTAATAATATCCCTGCTGCACACAGGTGAGTCAATCCCTTCTTCAGTCATTCTGATTGACTCACCTATGCACAGTAAGGATATATTCAAATCCAGGCCTGTGTGTGGCCCTCCAGGATTGAACTTGCCCACCTGCTCTAAAGTGAGTAAAAATATAGAGTCAAATGTGGCATTATTTTTTTTTAATACCAGACTCTATACACTCTTATATTACAATGTCCATTTAATCAAAGCTGTGTGGTGTCCCTGTCGGCTGATGCCCTGATGCTGTATATAAATCCAGCTAACATTAGAGTCATCAAGCAACAATTTCTATATCTCGGACTTACCAACTGACTGATATTAGTCTGGCCGAATCGTGTGCCTGGGTCTGTTTCTAGTTTACAATCTCCAGTTATCAGGGAAAGGTTTCTGGTGTTAGATTTATATAATTTGATAATTAGAATTGGTTGGAGATTTGCTTACTTACACTTATAGCTCATAATACTGGTACAAGTGTGAATGGTGTGTGCCTTTTTAATGCAATTTGTGATAAATGTAAATGTTTCTCATTGTATCAGCGATAGAATATAAGCTATATACCCAAAGTAAAGGTTGTCCAAGCTATGAACCCCACTGCCACAAACTCAGAAACATATACCCTTTTTTTCTCTGTTTCTGTTTTCCTCCTTCTGTCCCTCTTATTCTTACCTCTCTCTTTTTCCCCTTAGCCCTCACTCCCAATTTTCACTAACCCGTTTTACAAAACAAAATATATATATAGTTGTTAAACTGTGTAAGTTGTTGTTAAGTGATTTAGTTGTGTCTGATTCTCCATGACCCTATGCACTGCAGAATGCCAGACACATCTTGTCTCTGGTTGTGCTAATCACAACATTTTCATGGCAGAGATGCCGGAGTGGGTTGCCAGTTCCTTCTCCACTGGACTGCGATTTGTCTGACTTCTCAGCTATGACCTGCCCATCTTGGGTGACCCTACATACTGAATCTAGTGCACCATTAAATCTAATGCGCACCCCAAATTTGAAACCCATGAATCAAAAAAATGTTTTTGCTGGTGAATGTAATGCACATTTGTACAAGAAGTACCGAACAGTGACTTTATTTTACCAACGTATGGTATGTTACCATCTTATGCCACTGTGCTGAGGCTCTCTGGGTGCCAGGCTCTGTGTGTCACTGTGCTGGGGCTCTCTGTGTGCCAGGCTCTGTGTGTCACTGTGCTGGGGCTCTCTGTGTGCCAGGCTCTGTGTGTCACTGTGCTGGGGCTCTCTGTGTGCCAGGCTCTGTGTGTCACTGTGCTGGGGCTCTCTGTGTGCCAGGCTCTGTGTGTCACTGTGCTGGGGCTCTCTGGGTGCCAGGCTCTGTGTGTCACTGTGCTGGGGCTCTCTGTGTGCCACTTCCTCCAGTGGTCCAGGAAGCGAGAGATGGCTATGTCGTGGTATGTCCTATGCTTTCCTTTTTGCCATTGAATCTAGTGCGCCATCGAATCTAGTCCGCCATCAAATCTAATGCGCACCCCAAATTTGGGAGCCGATTTTCTATGAAAAAGGTGTGCATTAGATACACATAAATACGGGAGTATAGCTCACAGCTTCATTGAGGAGAAACCATGTATACTTGACCCCTAAAATACAAATGCACTACTCCGTTCCAGATGTGTAAAGGGGTGGGTACATCATGCTACATTGGGTATTACTACAGCATATTGCTCACCTAAATATAATACCTGAGATTTAGTAAATCTCTATATGCCATGGTACGTGTTGCTGTAATCTATCGCCCCCCCAGGTACTTCCTCTCAATTTCTCGATCACTTTTCCGCCTGGCTCCCACACTTTCTTTCCTCCAACATTCCCACACTGATACTTGGCGACTTCAACATTGCCATTGACACCCCCACCTCCTCAGCAGCCGCCAAACTACTTGCACTCACCTCTTCCCTCGGCCTCTCACAACTTGCAGATTCTTCAACTCACCATGCTGGTCACTCTCTTGACCTTATTTTTACCAATATTACCCACACCTCCAACCTAGTCATCCACCCTCTCCCTCTATCTGACCATCACCTCCTTACCTTCAACCTCAACACATCTTCCTCCCACCACTCTTCTTCAACCCCAGCCACAATAACCCACAGAAACCTGCTAGAACTCGACCCTACCCAACTCTCCACCGTGCTCCAACCTCTTCTCAGCACTATCACCAACCTCAACTGCCCTGACACTGCCACCACACACTACAACTCTACTCTCTCTTCCACTCTTGACACTCTGGCCCCCATAACTACACACAGACGCCCTCAATCTCATCCACAACCATGGCACACTACACACACACGTTACATTCAGAAGTGCTCCCGCACTGCTGAACGACTATGGAGGAAATCACGCTCCTCAGCAGATTTCCTTCACTACAAGTTTATGCTACGTTCCTACTCCTCTGCCCTCAACCTGGCCAAACAGCAGTACTTTACATCACTAATATCAACTCTGTCCTCTAACCCAAAACGTATTTTTGCCACTTTCAATACTCTCCTTCGCCCACCACCTCCCCCCATCCCTTCCTGTCTCACGGCTGAAGACTTTGCCAACCATTTTACACATAAAATTCAATCTATCCACAATGAACTCTCCTCTCACCGTGGCTCACACACTTCACTCTCTCAACTAACTCTACTAACCAACAACACCCAATCTACCCCCCCCTTCCATTCCCACAGCCACTCTGGACTACTTTACCCCTGCAACAGAAGATGAAGTCTCCATCCTAATATCATCCTCTCACCTCACTACCTGTCCTTCAGATCCTATTCCATCTCAGCTCATCCCTCCCCTCTCTACTACACTTATCCCAGCTCTCACACATATCTTCAACCTTTCCCTAAACACTGGCACATTTCCATCATCTCTAAAACATGCCATAATTACACCCACTCTCAAGAAATCCTCATCCGATTCTGACATTGCATCTAACTATCGCCCTATCTCTCTACTTCCCCTGGCTTCCAAACTACTGGAGCGGCTCGTCTATAACCGCCTCACCAGTTTCATCTCCTCTAACTCTCTTCTGGACACTTTCCAATCCGGCTTTCGGCCCCAACACTCCACTGAGACAGCCCTCATAAAAGTCACCAATGACCTGCTCACCGCCAAGTCGAAAGGCCACTTTTCTATTTTGCTTCTCCTGGATCTCTCTGCCGCCTTTGACACAGTTGACCATTCAATTCTACTCCACATTCTCTCCTCCCTCGGCATTCGAGACACTGCTCTCTTGTGGTTCTCATCATACCTCCAAGAACGATCATTTAGAGTCTCCTTCTCCGGCACATCTTCTTCTCCTCACCCCCTGTCTATTGGCGTACCCCAAGGATCAGTCCTAGGCCCCCTCCTCTTCTCCATCTACACATCCTCACTCGGCACCCTAATAAACTCTTTTGGGTTCCAGTACCATCTCTATGCAGACGACACCCAAATCTATCTCTCAGCACCAGATCTATCCCCCTCTCTTCTAGCACACGTCTCCGACTGCCTCTCTAGTATATCCTCTTGGATGTCCACCCACCATCTGAAACTCAACATGTCTAAGACTGAACTCTTAATCTTCCCACCCTCTACTACAGCTTCAATTCCTCACATCTCTCTCTCTGTCAACAACACCATCATCACTCCCACCTCCCAAGCCCGTTGTCTCGGGGTTCTACTGGACCCTGCCCTCTCTTTCATCCCACACATACAGTCTCTAACCAAATCCTGTCTTTTCCATCTAAAAAACATATCCAAAATACGCCATTACCTTACACAAGACACTACTAAGATTCTAATACACTCTCTTATCATTTCTCGTCTTGATTATTGCAACTCGCTCCTTGTTGGCCTGCCCATCACTTGCCTCTCCCCACTTCAATCCATAATAAATGCCTCTGCCAGACTCATCTTCAGTACACATCGTTCAGTGTCGGCAGCTCCTCTTTGTCAATCACTCCACTGGCTTCCCTTAGCCTCCAGAATAAAGTTTAAAATATTGAACCTAACTTATAAAGCCCTCAACAACAGCGCACCCCCATACATCTCTGCTCTCATCTCCAAATACTCCCCCACATGCCCCCTTCGTCCTGCTAACGACCTTCTTCTTTCTACCACTCTTGTCACCTCCTCTCACTCCCGCCTCCAGGACTTTTCTCGCGCTGCCCCTATTCTCTGGAACTCCTTGCCTCGCTTCACCAGACTATCCTCCTGCCTTAAATCCTTCAAAACATCAATAAAAACGCACCTCTTTAAAGAAGCCTATAACCTTCCTCCCTAACATGCTCAGCACTTCTCAGCACTACTCTCTCCCTACTGTACCACATACAAACTTTAACCTTTAGATTGTAAGTCTGCGAGTTTCAATCCTGCGCAGTGCTTTAGGGAAAGCGCTATGGACACTGGATTCCAAGCTCAAAGACAGGGCCATACACTCTTTGCAATGTATGAATCTTTAACTTGTCATTGCCTGTAACTTAACTTATGTATAGTGCTACGGAATATGTTGGCGCGTTACAAATAAACGATAATAATAATAATAATAATAATAAAGCCAAATAAACAAAATAAATAATAAATAATAAAGCCAAATAAACAAAAACAAAAGTGGCCTTTCGACTTGGCGGTGAGCAGGTCATTGGTGACTTTTATGAGGGCTGTCTCAGTGGAGTGTTGGGGCCGAAAGCCGGATTGGAAAGTGTCCAGAAGAGAGTTAGAGGAGATGAAAACTGGTGAGGCGGTTATAGACGAGCCGCTCCAGCAGTTTGGAAGCCAGGGGAAGTAGAGAGATAGGGCGATAGTTAGATGCAATGTCAGAATCGGATGAGGGTTTCTTGAGAGTGGGTGTAATTATGGCATGTTTTAGAGATGATGGAAATGTGCCGGTGTTTAGGGAAAGGTTGAAGATATGTGTGAGAGCTGAGATAAGTGTAGTAGAGAGGGGAGGGATGAGCTGAGATGGAATAGGATCTGAAGGACAGGTAGTGAGGTGAGAGGATGATATTAGGATGGAGACTTCATCTTCTGTTGCAGGGGTAAAGTAGTCCAGAGTGGCTGTGGGAATGGAAGGGGGGGTAGATTGGGTGTTGTTGGTTAGTAGAGTTAGTTGAGAGAGTAAAGTGTGTGAGCCATGGTGGGAGGAGAGTTCATTGTGGATAGATTGAATTTTATGTGTAAAATGGTTGGCAAAGTCTTCAGCCGTGAGACAGGAAGGGATGGGGGGAGGTGGTGGGCGAAGGAGAGTATTGAAAGTGGCAAAAAGACGTTTTGGGTTAGAGGACAGAGTTGATATTAGTGATGTAAAGTACTGCTGTTTGGCCAGGTTGAGGGCAGAGGAGTAGGAACGTAGCATAAACTTGTAGTGAAGGAAATCTGCTGCAGAGCGTGATTTCCTCCATAGTCGTTCAGCAGTGCGGGAGCACTTCTGAATGTAACGTGTGTGTGTAGTGTGCCATGGTTGTGGATGAGATTGAGGGCGTCTGCGTGTAGTTATGGGGGCCAGAGTGTCAAGAGTGGAAGAGAGAGTAGAGTTGTAGTGTGTGGTGGCAGTGTCAGGGCAGTTGAGGTTGGTGATAGTGCTGAGAAGAGGTTGGAGCACGGTGGAGAGTTGGGTAGGGTCGAGTTCTAGCAGGTTTCTGTGGGTTATTGTGGCTGGGGTTGAAGAAGAGTGATAGGAGGAAGATGTGTTGAGGTTGAAGGTAAGGAGGTGATGGTCAGATAGAGGGAGAGGGTGGATGACTAGGTTGGAGGTGTGGGTAATATTGGTAAAAATAAGGTCAAGAGAGTGACCAGCATGGTGAGTTGAAGAATCTGTAAGTTGTGAGAGGCCGAGGGAAGAGGTGAGTGCAAGTAGTTTGGCGGCTGCTGAGGAGGTGGGGGTGTCAATGGCAATGTTGAAGTCACCAAGTATCAGTGTGGGAATGTTGGAGGAAAGAAAGTGTGGGAGCCAGGCGGAAAAGTGATCGAGAAATTGAGAGGAAGTACCTGGGGGGCGATAGATTACAGCAACACGTAGAGAGATAGGAGAGAAGAGGCGGATAGTATGAGCTTCAAAAGACGAAAATTGGAGGGATGGGACAGGGGGTATGAGGTGGAACGTACAGCGAGAAGAAAGTAATACACCCACACCACCACCTTGTTTGTTCCCAGGTCTAGGTGTGTGACTGAGGTGAAAACCCCCATGCGAGAGTGCTGCAGGGGAGGCAGTATCAGAAGAGGAGAGCCAGGTTTCAGTAAGAGCCAGTAGATTGAGGGAGTTGGTAGTGAAAAGGTCGTGAGTGAAAGTGAAAGTGAAAGTGAGATTGTCCTATTAGTATTTTAATAACATGCAATAAATGATATAGTCCTTCCAAGTTCTATTTACGCTCAATTTAAAATATTTAATTAATAAATCGTTTTGCTTTAAAAGAAATACCATCTGCCTTTAGGTACCTTTTATGAAACTGCAAAAAAAAATATATTTTAGTTATGATCTGTAGGTGGTGTTATTTTAAACCATTTATGTTACAATAACCTGACCTTAATCGGTGGAAGCAGCATTTATACTGGAGTTCCACATTATCCCCATCACCTACAAGCTGTGAGGACTCCAACTATATATTTTGCTGAACATACTTTGCAACGCTTCAAAAGAATTAGTGAAATGGAGTTTGTGAATCAAAAATCAAGAAAGAATATGTGTAAAGACCAGATGTATGTATTAAAGTGTTTATGACTTTTAGCATCTGGCTTATAATATATAGTCTGAAATTATACCTGACGCATTGTGCAGTAATGCCTGTTACATTCAATTTAAATCAAAACAGATTTTTTTTTTTTTTTTTATGGTTATTTTTTACATCACTGTAATATATTTTATAACAGTTCTGGGGCTTATTGATCTGGTCAGCAAATGTGTTGGTGATTTTGCACAAGATTTGTTGCATGAAAAAATCGTTTTAGAGCCCACTAAAGTCCTATATGTACAGTATGTTTTTTGACAAATAAGTATACATAACTGGCAAACAAATTAAAGGAAAATGTTAAAACAGACTTTATTACCTATTGTATGCAGTACCAGGTAGTTGTATTACAATTCTCTAGAATCCTCAACGTGAACAGCAAATATATGCTGCCTCTTCCCACTGCCATTTCTTAGTAAATCATATGGTGAATACATCCTGGGATATGACCAGTGATTGGCTAGGAGCTATCAAGGGGAGGAGGAAGCATTCAGTTAATGTTTCGCTGTGGGAAAGTGTGAGAATGTGTGAAGCTGCTTTATAATAACAAAAAATAAAATAAATATATATTGTATATAAAATGATTCTTTGGTTGTTTCACTGATAAATGAAAATACAACAATTATAAGCTCAAAGGACACAAAATGTGTCATTTGCATAACATGCTCTTATGAAAAGCTTGAGTTGATAGTGAGTAAAATATTTTTAGCATGTTTATATATATATATATATATATATATATATATATATATATATATATACTCATCATGCTAACTAATATGTTTGTCCAATAAAAAAAACTACATTGCAATACTTTGATTATTCATCTAGATTGCTGGGCACTCACAGCTACGTCACTCTTCATATACAGTATATGTATATATATATATATATATATATATATATATATATATATATATATATATATATATATATTTCCACAACAAGGGACATACAATAACATCATTAGACTGTAACAAGAAAAAAATAACGTATTTCAAACCCCCACCTAGTCGTAACACCAAACTGGACAGTTATATAGAAAGCTTTCACCTGAGAACTGCATCCATTATAACAACACAATATAAAAGAGACTTACACTTTCTTACTCAATGAGAAAGAACTGCCATAAAGATTTAAAAAAAACAACCCAACATCACCATCAAACTGGCAGATAAAGGAGGTGCAGTTGTTATCATGAATACATAAATGAAGCCAACAGACAACTGTCAGACAACACCTACTACAAGAAACTGAACAAGGACCCTACAGAGCAATATGCTCTTCAACTTAAGAAACTCATCAAAACATTCCCTAAAAATATACATCAAGAATTTGAACAACTCATCCCCGCCAATCATACAACTGGGACTTTCTTCCTACTGCCAAATATCCCCAAACCAGGCAACCCAGGGAGACTGTTATAGGTATGGACACACTCACTGAACAGATATCTGGATTTGTTGAGAAACATCATTAAACCATTAGTTAGTAACACCAGTAGCTATATACAAGACACCACTGACTTTCTTAATAAACTCAGTCAGATTAAAGACTTACCTGCTAACACTCTACTTGTTACCATGGATGTAGAGTCTCTTTACAGCAACATCCCGAACAAAGATGGTACTGAGGCATGCTTTAAGTTTATTTTAAAACACATGCAAAACAATAAATATGGCTCTAAAGTTATTGTTAAACTAATAGAATACATCCTTACCCACAATTATTTCACTTTTAACAAAGATACCTACTTACAGATGATGGGGACTGACATGGGTACCAAAATGGCTCCACAATATGCAAATCTATATATGGTCGATCTAGAAGAAACATTCTTATCTGTATCCATTTACAAACTATACAAATACTACCGTTGCATAGATGCTCTGTTCATCATATGGACAGAAGGAGAAAGCAAACTCAGAGACTTTCATAGTTCATTCAACAGCTTCCATTCATCTATAAAACTTAAAATGGATTTCTCTACAGAACAGGTAAACTTTCTAGACACTACTATATCCATCACCAATGGCACTCTCCACTCATCTATATATAGGAAACCTACAGACAGATGTAATTACCTACACAGTTCCAGTTTCCATCCCTCCCACACCAAACAAGCCATCATCCATAATCAAGCTATTAGATACCATCGGATTTGCTCAAAAACTGGAGACCGTGATAAAAATGTAAAAACACTGTCTGAATCCTTCAAACAAAAGGGTCACAAAACTTGTATTATTACCCAGAAAATAACCACTGCCATTAAAATACCCCATGAACACCTGATAAAGTACAAAAAAAAAGAAACTATTTCACGTATACCTCTAGTGACTACAATTAGAGAAAATCCAAAAGATTTACAACCAATACTAACTGAACAACCACCAAACCTGAAACAAAAACTTGTCAGAAAAAATTGGTCAATGAACAACTAAATATAAAAAATGGGACAAAATAACAGGAAAAGTCAATGTGCATAACTATTCACCCCCCTAAAGTCAATACTTTGTAGAGCCACCTTTTGCGTCAATCACAGCTCCAAGTCGCTTGCCACATCTTACCACTGGGATTTTTTGCAAAACTGCTCCAGCTCCTTCAAATTGGATGGTTTGCGCTTGTGAACAGCAATCCTTAAGTCTTACCACAGTTTTTCTATTGGATTGAGGTCTGGGCTTTGACTAGGCCATTCCAAAACATTTACATGTTTCCCCTTAAACCACTCAAGTGTTGCTTTAGCAGTGTGTTTGGGGTCATTGTCCTGCTGGAAGGTGAACCTCCGTCCTAGCCTCAAATCACGCAAAGAGTCGTACAGGTTTTGCTCAAGAATTTTCCTGTATATATCACCATTTCTCTTTCCCTCAACTCCCAGTCCCGGCTGGTGTTCTTTGGGTGATGTGATGTGTTGGGTTTGTGCCAGACATAGTGTTTTCTTTGATGGCTGAAAAGTTCAATTTTAGTCTCATCAGACCAGAGCACCTTCCTCCATACATTTCGGGGGGAATACTACATGTCTTTTCGCAAACTCAAAATGTGCCATTTTGTTTTTTGCTGAAAGTAATGGCTTTCTTTTGGCCACTATGCCATAAAGCCCAACTCTATGGAGAGTACAGCTTATTGTCGTCCTATGTGCAGACACTCCAGTCTCTGCTGTGGAACTCTGCAGCTGCTCCAGGGTTACCTTAGTCTCCATGCTGCCTCACTGATTAATGCCCTCCTTACCCGGTCCGTGAGTTTTGGTGGGCGGCCGTCTCTTGGCAGGCTTGCTGTTGTGCCATGTTCTTTCCATTTTGTTATGATGGATTTGATGGTGCTCTTGGGGATCATCAAAGATTTGGATATTTTTTTATTACCTAACCCTGACTTGTACTTCTCAACAACATTGTCCCTTACTTATTTGGAGAGTTCCTTGGTCTTCATGGCAGTGTTTGGTTAGTGGTGCCTCTTGCTTAGGTGTTGCAGCCTCTGGGGCCTTTCAAAAAAGGTGTGTATATGTAATGACAGATCATGTGACACTTAGATTGCCCACAGGGGGACATCATTTCACTAATTATCTGAAGGTAATTGGTAGCACCAGAGCTTTTTATGGGCTTCATAACAAAATGGGGTGAATACATACGCACATGACAAATTTTTTTTTCTATTTCTAAAAAAAAAATGTATGTATATATTTTTCTCATTTCACTTCACCAACTTAGACTATTGTGTTCTGATCCATCCCATAGAATTCAGATTAACAAAACATTTAACTTAAGGCTGTAATGTATCAAAATAGGTAAAAAGTCAAGTGGGGTGAATACTTTTGCAAGGCACTGTGTAAGATGCTCATATGAAGGTTATCACTTGTTAAAAAGATGCAGATCAGCTCCAGTTCTGACACTCAATGGCTTTTTTTTACCTCTTCTGCCAACACCAGCTGTCCAACACCCTCACAAGAATCAGGCAGGACACGAAAATCAGACATCTCTGATATTTATTAATTCAAGCTTCAGCAGGGATACACACACAGAGCAGTGATCTGAGGAACACTGCTTTTTAAACGTAAACATACATTTTTAAACCTTAGTACAGTTAATTATTTCTCAGTGGTTATATTACTGATGTCCTTTAGTTAATACACAGTATTCCTCCCACCCTCTTTGTAAGAATATATGATTTGTTGTTCTTTCAGCATTCTGTTTACTGTCCTTGAGAAAACCTGTTCCAACCACAAAGAATTGTAGCGTAATCATTTCTGTTATTTATCTTAAGCAATTAAAATAAAGGTTAAATAGTGCTGAATAAGCATAAAAGCAGTAATTTCAGTTTCAACCCCTTAATTCAGTCTTAACCAGGGGCGGCCCGTCCATTGGGGCGTCAGGGCAAACGCCCCCCCAAATATTTTTGTGACCCTGCAATAAAAAAACACAATAATGTATTAGTAATAACCCAAAAACAATTAAATATAATGTGTACATCATCATTCAAGTGTTATTACAGTAATAAATGAAGCAAACTATTCCCAGGGACACTGTCACTTTAAGATAACCCCTTGCCTGGCTTGTGTGTATATATTAACTAATGCTGTGTCTATTGTAGCCCCCTGCATCCCTGTGTGATCATATTACACTAGTATACTAACCTTTAGACTCTTCAATGAGGCCTGGCCTGGCCCCCTGACCGTTAACGCATTCCGCCCACCAGCACATTGACGATATGCATGGGCAGTGATAAATGTATCAATTTCATGGCTGACAGTATTCCATCATTGACCAATCAATGATGGAAGGCTGTACAGTTGTCAAGAGAACAATGTAAACCCACCCAGACCGTTAGCTCCGAGCGCCCGCCAGCAAATAGGGCCTCGAGTTTACTTTTTGATTGACATCTACAGTCAATAAAACCACCAGTTGCCTGTCCCTTCCCTCTTTCTGTTTCCTGACCCTGCTCACGCTGAGACTGAGAGACCTCCCTGGCTGAAGCTACTCACATCTGCTCTGCCCAACCTAACAGTAAGTCTACCTGGCACCTGCCCTGCCACTGGCCAAACCAAACCCCTAGTGCCCCTAATAAAAGGTAGGGTCCCCCCAGTTACCCCACTATGCCTGCCTGGCCTGCCACCAACCCAGCCACCCACCAACTTACCTACCACCGATGACCGACCTAGGCCTGCAATGCCTGGTGCCACCCCCAGCCATCACCCCCATGTGGCCAGACTGTGCCACCCCCGATCACCCCGATGTGGCCTGCCCTATGCTATGCCACCGCCCGATTACCCCAAACGGTGATCAGGGTAATCGGGCAGTGAGCGGGGCTGCCAGCCACATGGGGGTGATCGGATCACACCCATGACTGAGGCCTGTGCCACTGCCACCCCTGATCACTTGCCTCCATCATGTGGCCCGTGCCACCCCCGAGGCCCGATCATCACCACCCAGATGTGGCCTATGCTATGCCACCGCCCGATTACCCCAAACACAGTGAGCGGGGTTGCACAAGCCACATGGGGGTGGAGGATCACCCCCATGAGGCCTGTGCCACCCCTGATCATGGCCTCCATGTGGCCTACGCGGCCACTGACCGACCGATGGCCGCGTGATCCCACCCTGACCCAACTACCAACCCCCCCCCCCTATTTTTATTCCATTTTTAGAAGTAACAGGCACATGCATGTTCCTGTCAATTTTAAAGATAAAATAAAAATAAGGTAAGTGAAAAACAATAATAAAAATACAGTAAACAGCACACATACTAAACAAACAATAATAAAAATAAAGTAAACAGCACATACATACTAAACAAACAATAATAAAAATAAAATAAACAACAGCACATACTTACCTGTCAAATTGACCCCTCCAGCGTTGGCCTTCTGCCCTCAGTGCCCTGGATAGTCATATTAATCCAATTTTGATTGAAGCCCATGTTATAAAATCCAATGTTGATTGAAGCCCATGTCAAAATAATCCAATGTTGATTGAAGCCCATGTCAAAATAATCCAATGTTGATTGAAGCCCATGTCAAAATAATCCAATCTTGATTGAAGCCCATGTCAAAAAATAATCCAATCTTGATTGAGGCCATTTTCCATCCATTCTGACCCGTTGCAAGAGGACTCCACCAAAAAAAAAACGACGCTCTAAAAAAAACAAAAAAAAACAAACTAACAGAGCTCCGCCTACAAGGAGCTCCACCCGCGACTAATTGTTTTTTTCCCACGCTCTGCCTTATATACTAATTTTTGAAGGACTCTGATTGGCTGAAATTTTTGATTGACATCGATTTCAACCAATGAGAGTCTTTAAAAAATTAGCAAATCAGCAAAGCAGGTATGGAAGGGAAAAAAAGGTTAGTGTGAACTTGTGTGACCCTGTATGTATTATACATATTACAGGGCTATTTATGTGATATACATGTTACAGGATAATATCCTGTAACATGTATAGCAAATAAATAGCACTGTAATATGTATAAAAAATAATGTCTAATAGAAATACATGAACAATATAATCAAATAAGTAATAAAGTACATCAATTAATAAAATAATAAATATCAATTAATATATATTTTTTTATGTATATGTTTATGTATATTTATGTATATTTTTTATGTGTGTGTGTGTGATTCATATATATATATATATATATTGATATATTGATATATTGATATATATATATATATATATATATATAGATATATAGATATATATCTATGTATATATATATATATATATATATATATATATATATATATATATATACTGTATATTGATATATATATATATTGATTGATATATATATATATATATTGATATATATATATATTGATTGATTGATAGATATATTGATTGATATATATATATATATATATATATTGAGATAAACATATATATATATATATATATATATTTATATATTGATTGATTTATATATTGATTATTGATTGATATATATATATATATTGATATATATATATATATATATTTATATATTGATTGATTTATATATTGATTATTGATTGATATATATATATACAGGGAGTGCAGAATTATTAGGCAAGTTGTATTTTTGAGGATTCATTTTATTATTGAACAACAACCATGTTCTCAATGAACCCAAAAAAACTCATTAATATCAAAGCTGAATATTTTTGGAAGTAGTTTTTAGTTTGTTTTTAGTTTTAGCTATTTTAGGGGGATATCTGTGTGTGCAGGTGACTATTACTGTGCATAATTATTAGGCCACTTAACAAAAAACAAATATATACCCATTTCAATTATTTATTTTTACCAGTGAAACCAATATAACATCTCAACATTCACAAATATACATTTCTGACATTCAAAAACAAAACAAAAACAAATCAGTGACCAATATAGCCACCTTTCTTTGCAAGGACACTCAAAAGCCTGCCATCCATGGATTCTGTCAGTGTTTTGATCTGTTCACCATCAACATTGCGTGCAGCAGCAACCACAGCCTCCCAGACACTGTTCAGAGAGGTGTACTGTTTTCCCTCCTTGTAAATCTCACATTTGATGATGGACCACAGGTTCTCAATGGGGTTCAGATCAGGTGAACAAGGAGGCCATGTCATTAGATTTTCTTCTTTTATACTCTTTCTTGCCAGCCACGCTGTGGAGTACTTGGACGCGTGTGATGGAGCATTGTCCTGCATGAAAATCATGTTTTTCTTGAAGGATGCAGACTTCTTCCTGTACCACTGCTTGAAGAAGGTGTCTTCCAGGAACTGGCAGTAGGACTGGGAGTTGAGCTTGACTCCATCCTCAACCCGAAAAGGCCCCACAAGCTCATCTTTGATGATACCAGCCCTAACCAGTACTCCACCTCCACCTTGCTGGCGTCTGAGTCGGACTGGAGCTCTCTCCCCTTTACCAATCCAGCCACGGGCCCATCCATCTGGCCCATCAAGACTCACTCTCATTTCATCAGTCCATAAAACCTTAGAAAAATCAGTCTTGAGATATTTCTTGGCCCAGTCTTGACGTTTCAGCTTGTGTGTCTTGTTCAGTGGTGGTCGTCTTTCAGCCTTTCTTACCTTGGCCATGTCTCCGAGTATTGCACACCTTGTGCTTTTGGGCACTCCAGTGATGTTGCAGCTCTGAAATATGGCCAAACTGGTGGCAAGTGGCATCGTGGCAGCTGCACGCTTGACTTTTCTCAGTTCATGGGCAGTTATTTTGCGCCTTGGTTTTTCCACACGCTTCTTGCGACCCTGTTGACTATTTTGAATGAAACGCTTGATTGTTCGATGATCACGCTTCAGAAGCTTTGCAATTTTAAGAGTGCTGCATCCCTCTCCAAGATATCTCACTATTTTTGACTTTTCTGAGCCTGTCAAGTCCTTCTTTTGACCCATTTTGCCAAAGGAAGGGAAGTTGCCTAATAATTATGCACACCTGATATAGGGTGTTGATGTCATTAGACCACACCCCTTCTCATTACAGAGATGCACATCACCTAATATGCTTAATTGGTAGTAGGCGTTCGAGCCTATATAGCTTGGAGTAAGACGACATGCATAAAGAGGATGATGTGGTCAAAATACTCATTTGCCTAATAATTCTGCACTCCCTGTATATATATATATATATTGAGATATATTGATATCAATTGATATATATATATATTTTATATATTTTTTCATTTTTTTTCATGTACAGTTTGGGCCTATATGGTCACACTTGGTCTTTTAAGGTTTTTAAGGTGCGGTTGGGGCCTATATGGTCCCACTTTGTTATTTATGGTTTTTAAGGTGCGGTTGGGGCCTATATGGTCCCAATTTGTTATTTAGGGGTTTTAAGGTGCGGTTGGGGCCTACATGGTCCCAATTTGTTATTTATGGTTTTCAAGGTGTGGTTGGGGCCTATATGGTCCCAATTTGTTATTTAGGGTTTTTAAGGTGCGGTTGGGGCTTATATGGTCCCAATTTGTTATTTAGGGTTTTTAAGGTGCGGTTGGGGCCTATATGGTCCCAATTTGTTATTTATGGTTTTTAAGGTGCGGTTGGGGCCTATATGGTCCCACTTTGTTATTTATGGTTTTTAAGGTGCGGTTGGGGCCTATATGGTCCCAATATGTTATTTAGGGTTTTTAAGGTGCGGTTGGGGCCTATATGGTCCCAATTTGTTATTTAGGGTTTTTAAGGTGCGGTTGGGGCCTACATGGTCCCAATTTGTTATTTATGGTTTTCAAGGTGCGGGTGGGGCCTATATGGTCCCAATTTGTTATTTAGGGTTTTTAAGGTGCGGTTGGGGCTTATATGGTCCCAATTTGTTATTTAGGGTTTTTAAGGTGCGGTTGGGGCCTATATGGTCCCAATTTGTTATTTATGGTTTGTAAGGTGCGGTTGGGGCCTATATGGTCCCACTTTGTTATTTATGGTTTTTAAGGTGCGGTTGGGGCCTATATGGTCCCAATATGTTATTTATGGTTTTTAAGGTGCGGTTGGGGCCTATATGGTCCCAATTTGTTATTTAGGGTTTTTAAGGTGCGGTTGGGGCCTATATGGTCCCAATTTGTTATTTATGGTTTTTAAGGTGCGTTTGGGGCCTATATGGTCCCAATTTGTTATTTATGGTTTTTAAGATGCGGTTGGGGCCTATATGGTCCCAATTTGTTATTTAGGGGTTTTAAGGTGCGGTTGGGGCTTATATGGTCCCAATTTGTTATTTAGGGTTTTTAGGGTGCGGTTGGGCCTATATGGCCCCAATTTGTTATTTAGGGTTTTTAAGGTGCGGTTGGGGCCTATATGGTCCCAATTTGTTATTTAGAGTTTTTAAGGTGCGGTTGGGGCCTATATGGTCACACTTGGTCTTTTAAGGTTTTAAAGGTTATGGTTTGGGTCTTGAAATTTCTAATGTTTTTTTTTGTTGTTTTCTATCACCCCCCAGGTGCAAACTATCTGTGGAAGCAGATTTGTTTGGACTTGTTGGTTGACTTACTGGACGTGAATACCCCGAGAAGGAGAGTCAACTGTTGGTGAGTATATGGTCACACTTGGACTTTTAAGGTTTTTAAGGTGCGGTTGGGGCCTATATGGTCACACTTGATCTTTTAAGGTTTTAAAAGTTACGGTTTGGGTCTTGAACTTTCTAATGTTTTTGTTGTTGTTTTCTATCACCCCCCAGGTGCAAACTATCTGTGGAAGCAGATTTGTTTGGACTCGTTGTTTGACTTACTGGACGTGAATACCCAGAGAAGGAGAGTCAACTGTAGGTGAGTATCATTGCTTTTAATTTTCTGTCCATGCGTATAGGTGCAAATTTGATGTTGATGTAGTCTTGTCACATGAGGGTTTGCAATCTGTAATGTATACCAATGAATTCAACACACTGTTATTTTAAAGTAATTTTGTGACATAATATAAATTTAATATACCGTGATCTCTTTCTTCTATTGGTATCAGAAATTAATACTATTGACTCTCTACTTGTGAAGCCTTTCGGCACCCTAACCTATGAGGAGAAGGTGGAAGTAAAACGGTTAGGACCTGACCAACCAGAGATAAATCTGCAGCAAATCGCAAGAGATAGAGGGAAGCAATATATCCGTACTTTCAATACTGAATGGTACAAGAAGAACGACTGGCTTTGTGGAAGCGTTTCTAGGAAGTCCTTATATTGTTTCCCATGCATCCTATTTGGTGGTGACGCTGCTTGGACCAAAACTGGAGTGACTGACGTCAAACATCTAGCTGATAAATTGGCGAAACACAAAAGTTCTAAAGCTCACTTGGATAACAGGATCAAGTTTGAGATGCTTGGACAGGCGAACATTGCTGTTCAACTGGACCAAGGATACCAAGTCAGTATTCAAAAACACAACGAAGAAGTGGCTAAGAACCGGTACATCCTTTCCAAGATAATTGATTGTGTTCGCTTTTGTAGCGCTTTTGAACTGGCATTAAGAGGACACGACGAGAGTGAAACATCGCTAAATCCAGGAGTGTTTCGAGGCCTGGTGGATTTGGTTGGCAGTATCGATAGTGCAATGGAACAGCATTTGAAGACTGCAACTGTGTTTAAGGGCACGTCCAAAACCGTGCAGAATGAGCTACTGGACTGCATGCATGAAGTTATTAAGGAAGTGATTCACCAAGAGCTTAAGGAAGCCCAGTTTGTGGCAATCCAAGCGGATGAAACAACCGATATTTCCGCTAGGACACAATGCGTTGTAGTCTATCGCTACATTGACAAGAAGCATCAAGTGGTGGAAAGATTTGATGGCTTCACGGAAATGAAATCAACGGATGCAGACTCGATTGCTGCTGTTGTGCTGGAAAGTCTAAATACTGTTCTCCCAGAGCCAGAAGACAAGAAGAAACTCATAGCTCAAAGCTACGATGGTGCCAGTGTGATGCGTGGAGATCAAGGAGGAGTTGAAAGAAAAATAAAAGACGTGTACCCGAACGCACACTACGTCCATTGCTATGCTCACCAACTGAACCTAATAATGGAGAAAGCAGTTTCAAGGATTGGAAGAGTTCGAGTTTTTTTTTCCAACATAGGCGGCATACCATCTTTTTTTTCACGCTCTCCAAAAAGGACTGGAGTTCTGGATGAGGTAGTTGGTAGAAGACTTCCAAGAGGTGCACCGACACGATGGAACTTCAACATTAGGACCGTGAACGTCATCTACGAGAACAGAGATGCGCTACTTGAGTGTTTCCAGACAATTGAAGCATGTCTAAACTTTGATCCAACATCTATACGTGAAGCCGCCGGTTTCATTGGAATGCTGGAAGACAGGGAGTTCCTTTACTTCCTTAAATTATTTCATTTAATAATGCCACATGTTGACATCCTCTATAGTCAGCTTCAGAAGCGAGACACGGATACTGTTTATATCAAAAAAGTCACAGAAGACTTTGTCGCCAGCATCCAGAAAATCCGTAATTCTGTTGACGAGATAGAAGCAAGTTTGCCGAGCGATGTAACAGTCAACAGACGGAGTACGGAGATCTCAACCTTGAGACAACTTTCAAGAGAGGTATGTGACATAGTGGTGGTTCATGCAAAAGAACGTTTTTCATTTTCAAATCACCTAGTCAGTGCCAAACTTGTTCAAAGTGACTTGTATAAAACCCATGACACTTGCTTTCCAACCCAAGCTCTGGAATACACCGTGCAAGCATATCCAATACTGAAGAAGGAACAATTACGCACTAAACTGTCACTTCTGTATGGGAAGCCAGAATTTCATGTCTGTACGAGTGCTGTTGCTCTGCACCAACTTTACTATCAATTTAATCTGCATAATGATTTCACAGAGATAGTGAAGCTATAAGGAATCCTCCTTACAACATCGAAGACGACTGCAGAATCAGAAAGATGCTTCTCCACATTGAAGAGGATAAAAACCTTTTTAAGAAGCACCATGTCCCTGGAGCGGTTGAATGCATTGGCGATGCTCTCAATGGAAAAGCAACTGATTTCCGAGATCCCAGACTTCAATGAAAAAAACATTGAGAAGTTTTGTTCTTTGAAAGATCGCCGTGCAAAATTTAAATACAAGTGATTGAAGCAAAGAAGAATGCATACCCCCAGGGTGTGCAAAGATAAACTGCGTTAAAGTGGTAAGTAAAGTATGAACGGTGTATGGGTTTGCATATGGAAGGAGCTATGAAAGGTGTGTGCATGGTCAGTAACAATTGTTGAAGCCTTGGCGTGGTTTGAAGGAATTGGAGGCACTTCCAAGGATAGCAATCACTTCTGTAAGGGAAGCCAGAATTTCATGTCTGTACGAGTGCTGTTGCTCTGCACCAACTTTACTATCAATTTAATCCGCATAATGATTTCACAGAGATAGTGAAGCTATAAGGAATCCTCCTTACAACACCGAAGACGACTGCAGAATCAGAAAGATGCTTCTCCACATTGAAGAGGATAAAAGGTATTTAAGAAGCACCATGGCCCTGGAGCGGTTGAATGCATTGGTTTGAAGGAATTGGAGGCACTTCCAAGGGTGTCTAAACAGAAGTGAAATGTTGTTGTTTTTTTGAATCCCAAGATCCACTGATTTGGGCCTATACAGTGCTGATTGGTCTTCTAAGGTATGTTTGGGGCCTATATGGTCACACTTGGTCTTCTAAGGTATGTTTGGGGCCTATGGTCACACTTGGTCTTCTAAGGTATGTTTGGGCCCTATATGGTCACACTTGGTCTTCTAAGGTATGTTTGGGGCCTATGGTCACACTTGGTCTTCTAAGGTATGTTTGGGGCCTATGGTCACACTTGGTCTTCTAAGGTATGTTTGGGCCCTATATGGTCACACTTGGTCTTCTAAGGTATGTTTGGGGCCTATGGTCACACTTGGTCTTCTAAGGTATGTTTGGGCCCTATATGGTCACACTTGGTCTTTTAATGTTTTTTAAGTATGGTTTTGTTCTTGAATGGTCTGATTGATTTGCTTGTTTTCTTTCAACCCCAGGTGCAAACCCTCTGTGGCAGCAGATTTGTTTGGTCAACTTACTGAACGTAAATACCCTGAGAAGAAGAGCCAACTAATGGTAAGTGTCACTGCTTTAATTTTTCTGTTAATGCGTATAGGTGCAATTATGATATTGCTGTAGTCTTGTCACATGAGTTTTTTCAATCTATATTGTATACCAATGAATTTAACACATTGTTAATTTACTTCTTGACATTTCTGCATTGCTGATGATGTATTTCAATGGGCTTTACACGTATAAGGTCATTGGGCGGGGCTTATAAAGATCATTATGACGTCAGGGAGAGGAGTTATAAAATGGGTGTGGCTTGAAAAAAAGGGGAGTGGCTATGTTTCGCCCTGGCGCCCCATCCAACTTGAAAAGTCACCAGCCGCCACTGGTCTTAACCCCTTCAACATCACTGCTACACCTACATGAGCCTATGAATCCACTGCTCTGATTGGCTGCACTAGAAAGCATTATGTAATGAGCCAGGCAGGTGTTACTTACGCAAAGCTCCACTAGGCAGCTGCCTAGTTATCCTATTGATCTATCCAGCCATATGCATATCTCCATTCAATGTAACATAATATATAACAACATTAATAATAAACTAGTGCATATAAAAATCATATTCTGGATAAGAATTATACCTCTAATAAAATGAAGCAAATAATCCTGTACTAAAAATGAACTACTTGTATAAAGGATAAATTAGATATGTATGGTATGTTAAATGCTACACTATTTCAAGAGACAATAAATATTTAAGTGAAAATGAGAGATAATTACTGACAATAAAAAAGCAAAAATATTTCCATAATTAAATTGGATGTAAAATTAATTAACAATGTGAATACACAAAACTTTTTGAGTCAATGTATAATTACAATGCATTGTATTTATTTATTTATACATATGTTTGTTTATTAGTTACTATAAAGAAGGTCAAAATCAAAAGCATTTATTAACAAGAGCATAGTGGACTATTATATTAGTATTACACAGTGCATTTAAGGGTAATGCAAAATTCTGATCAACAACCACTAATTTAGGAGAAATGTTAATCTAAAAAAAACACAACTGGCAAGAATATATATGTTTAAAATTCTGTTTCATATTCACTATTTTATACCATTAATTCTTGAGTAAAATGTTAGTTATTTCACAATTTTGAAAAAAAATTTAACTCACAAAATAAACTACTGGATATTCAATCAAAAATTGTAGGAAGCATTTAATACATTTTTTGCATGAAAATAGCATGATCTGGTATCTTGATTCATGAAGAATTTAGTATGGCAAAATTAAAGGTGGGGATATAATTCCAGGTCAGAAGCAGTGTTTGTAAGGTAGGAGGTAGAGAGATGTGTCCAGGTCCTAGGTATGAAGGTAAAAGGAAGTTAGTGTGTGAGCAACGTGGTTATCAAAATAATACAGATGGGGTGTAGGAGAAGAAGGCAGATGGGGGGAAGGTATGGTTACACAAAGAAAGAAAGCATGGCTAGTCCCCAAACAAACAGGGAAGTCTAGTAAGTTGAGCAAATAAATAACAATTATACAGAATTAAGTAAAGTAACAAGTGTAGAATTGAAGCCATTGTAGCAGGAGAAGCGATGACCACCTTAGCAGACGGATATAGTTCCAGGTCAGAAGCAGTGTTTGTAAGTTAAGAGGTGAAGAGATGTTTTCACCAAATTAATTCACTTTCTACAACTAATCTGCACTTGTACAACTGCATTTTGTGTGGAGAAGCCACTCCCCTTTGTCCTTTGTGAGGAGTGGAGCAATCCGGGTCATACATTGCTAAACCAGGTTTTTGTTGAAACACTTCAAGTAATATCTCCACACTTTAAATATATATATATCTATATCTATCTATATATATATATATATATATATATATATATATATATATTGGTCATAATAAACGTTACCCTGTACATATATCGTTGTAAAAAAACGTTGTATAAAGTTCTACCAGTAGGTGAATGGTCAATTCATTGATAGTACATTATACTGATGTACGTTATTTACAGTGGACAGTTTAACTAGTTCGCTTTCATGTACTGTTACCCAATCACATATATAGTTGTGAGCGTACGAGCTGTTGCTAACGCTTGCGGGCTTGCATAGCGAGGGCCTCAGTTGCTGGCATGTAGCGCCAAAGGCGCTCCTTGCCAGCAACTGCGACCCTCGCAAACTTTACGTTCAAACGCAAACAACACGACACATCAACTACGACCCTGGCAAACTTTACCTCGCAACGCAAATAACATACGAGACACGTTACCACTCATTATGACCTCGCAAAAATCGGCCGCAACTCGCGAATATGAAAAAATTCAAAACACAATAAATACATACAGCACATACATAAAAAGCTTACCTACTGCAAGAGGAAGCATCCAGGACCTCAAAAAAGAAACTTACACCTTTATTTAACTCAAAATAAAAGAGTTTAGACACTAAAAAATTCTCTAAGCGAGAGAAAAAATGGCCGCCGAACAAAACGAAAACGAGGCTACAAAAAAAATATGTTATGTGCTTATTTAAAGCCCTATTCAATTGGCCAAACTGCAATTGATTGAGGGCCTATAGATTGTTGTTATTGTTGTGCAGTCCTTCAGACTCTCAGTGACCATATGGACGCAGCATTCAAGACAATTCTGTTTCTGTTTCTGTTTGTGCTTATCCATATGGTATTCTTGGCAAATATACTGTAGTGTGTTGCCAGTTCCTTCTCCAGTGGATCTCAATTTGTCTGACCTCTGTGCTATGACCTGTCCATCTTGGGTGACTCCACATCTTCATTGAGGGGAAAGGCCATAGATACCTCTCACTAAAACTATTCTTGCAAATGGTTATAGATGTATATAAAATCACAAATCAGATAGACTATGGGCCCTATTCTATTGGCCAATTCTCAAAGTTACACAAATTTAAAACCACTCTGAAAATTGCCGCATAAACTATTAGCTACTCACAATCCGATTACCCGTTACCCACACACAATCACTACCGGCCAGCCAAAGATGCAAAACCCGTCCTTAGAACTCAATTGGTTTTAGCACAAATCAAAATTTATGAGCGCTCACCAATTAAGGTTACACAAAATCAATATTCTATTCAACTAGTAGTTCTAATTCGCAAATATTTTCAAACAAAGAAAGTATTACGTTTCTGTCAAAAATATATTACGAGTACTCAAGAGGACTCACAAGGCATTATTCAATCAATTATTAGAGCCTCAATAGCTATTAAACACACAATACTGTACTTTAAAAATATGGGAAAGCATAGAAATACATTAGAATTGCAGAACAGTCCCAAACCTACAAATATGCAATTAAAAAACATTTTTTTTTATGTTTTTTTGTGTAAAATGGATCCCAAGACTTAAGAGGTTTATACGTATCATGGAACCCGAATGGTCTAGAACAGTTGCTTTAAGGATTTGTATTGAGTTCTACGTTGCTGGATTGCGAGTCCGATCGCTAAAATTACTTCTCGACACTAATTCATTCCTAGTCTCTGAGGGAAATTTAACTATGACCTCCATGTTTTACTGATGTCATGATGACGGTCTCATTTACTATTAGCTGCGTCTAAGAAGTATTGCGAGTGTTTAAGAAGTAAACTACAGGCTTGCTTAAAAGTTGTCAGATTATATGATCATGCCCCCTGATATCAAACATAAAAAGGCAGGGTTCAGAATTTTGTGAGCTGGGGTTAATAGAATATGTCTAAAAATGTATTAAAAAAAAAAAATTAAAAAAAAAATTGTGAGTTTAAGGCATTTGCGAGCAGTTAATAGAATATGGCCCTATGTGTTTTTTACTACCATGTATAATTCCAGTTCAGTGTATATCAAGTGTTTTCTTACTTTATTTTTTTGACTCTCTCTCTCTCTATATTAAAAATAATAAAAAAAACTGTAGAATTTTGCAAGAGCAACAAAATTGTGTGCTCCAAACTTCATCCGAATCCTGCAGCAAAAAAATACAGCAACTTCAATATGCAATGCATGATGCAGCCTACCTCGTCATTAAATTATAATACATAGCATTGTACAGATGTGACCCTTCTCAATAACAGGGTGCACAGCTAGTCACAGCAGGGAGTATGTTTGCATAGCAATATGTTTACTTTCATGGAAGGAAAATATGATCCCCCACCTCTCAACATGACCTTGTGACTTCTGATTTAAATCTTCCTCCTCATTCATGTATTCCAAGCCACAGATTAAGTTTTCCAACCCCGCTAATTTCAGGATCTACATGTTGCTGCATTTATAGGATTTCCTATCTGCTTAACGATAAAAATATGGGATTTTATGTTTGGATCTAAATGAAATAATGAAACATTGAGCCCCCAACCAATGGAAGAAAACATCAGAGGGCAAATTAGAAACATAAGTGCAGGAGGAAGAGAAAATAACAGTTGAGACTAATGTAGCAGAAGGAATTTCAAGGTGGAAATGCTGATAGTGGAATAAGAAAGTCTGCCTTGAATTAAATCCTAATCAAAGTAAAAAAAAGGAGTTTGGACAGAAAAAATGAGAAGCTGCTTGTATTCAGATCAGAATTTCCAAGGACAATAGCAGATGAGAGTTGTGTGAAGGATTCTTGGTGTGTTCTATGTAGCTTTTGGGATGACTTACTTTAGTACTGTGTGGGAGAAGCAGAATCGTTTGACAGTTTCTTTTAGACCCTGTTTCATATTTTCCTGGCTGAAATAGCTGTTTTTATGGATTTGCTAGGAGAATTTTGAGATTGTATTATTTTTCCTAATGTTTGGCTAGTTGCTTGACTGGTAGATGTGATTTATGGAAGAGAAAATAGTGGGCCAAAAGAAGTTAACTGGATGCAGGTTGATTATTGAAATATATGGATGTTTACATATATAAACATATATTTTATGTGTTAACTGTGCCAGATTAACCAATCTTATTCAGTTTAAACGGACATGGAATGCACATTGTTCTATGGTTCATGTAAAAGTGCATGTTTAAAATATTATAAATGTGTCTTTTTCATGAAAAAATATTTAGTAAAACATCTTTAAATGTATTGGACACTTATCATATAGCTAGATTGCTGCACATTGGCTGACAGGGACAAGCCCCCGAAGACAGTTATTCATTCAAAACAGAATATTTTGAACCAGGAGCTTCATGAAAAAAAAGAAAGAAAGAAGCACGCTGTTCAACATTATCAAATTTCCCTTTGAAGATGCAGCAAAGAAAAAAATGTCTTCAATTACCCTTTTATCAGGTAATGTGTTAGCCTTAATGGCTAACTGATTAGGGTTAAATTGATGATTTGACGATTCACATGAAGAGTTACCAACACTAGTCAGAATGTGAGATTGGTACTTTATCTATTGAAGATATCCGGGTGCATTTTACATTTCTTCTTTCTATGGGAATGTGCTATTACCTACATCTGGCATCTGGAAGTTCTACATAAAATATCCAAAGAAGTTAAAGCAATTCTACACATGGATGAGAGATCAAAACGATATTCCAGACCCTTCTCTTCTGTCTCTTAACTAGAAACAACCCTTCTTGATCACTACCTTGTTGTGGTGAACTTGTGTATGTCCATGAAGATGTGAGCTATACCATGTAGGGTCACCAAGATGGACAGGTCATAGCAGAAATGACAGACAAATTGTAGTCCCCTGGAGAAGGAACTGGTAAACCAATTCTGTATCTTTGCCATGAAAAACCTTATGAATTAGTACACCCAGAAGCAAGATGTGCTGTGATCCATAGGGTCACTGAAAGTCAGACACGACTGTTTGACGAAATAGTGTGTAGTAAGTACCTCCCTTAAGATAATTATTACAAATGGCATGTCCCCCTGCAAACAAAAGAGATGTTAAATATGCACTTGCATATAGTGCCTTCCAAAAGTATTCACCCCCCCTTGACTTTTTACCTATTTTGTTACATTACAGCCTTAAGTTCAATGTTTTGTTAATCTGAATTGTATGTGATGGATCAGAACACAATAGTCTAAGTTGGTGAAGTGAAATGAGAAAAATATCTACATGAAACTATTTTTCAGAAATAGAAAAAAAAAAATTGGCATGTGCGTATGTATTCACCCCATTTTGTTATGAAGCCCATAAAAAGCTCTGGTGCAACCAATTACCTTCAGATAATTAGTGAAATGATGTCCCCCTGTGGGCAATCTAAGTGTCACATGATCTGTCATTACATATACACACCTATTTTGAAAGGCCCCGGAGGCGGCAACACCTAAGCAAGAGGCACCACTAACCAAACACTGCCATGAAGACCAAGGAGCTCTCCAAACAAGTAAGGGACAATGTTATTGAGAAGTACAAGTCAGGGTTAGGTAATAAAAAAATATCCAAATCTTTGATGATCCCCAGGAGCACCATCAAATCTATCATAACCAAATGGAAAGAACATGGCACAACAGCAAACCTGTCCCAGAGACGGCCACCCAGCAAAATTTACGGACCGGGTAAGGAGGGCATTAATCAGAGAGGCAGCATGGAGACCTAAGGAAACCCTGAAGGAGCTGCAGAGTTCCACATCAGAGACTGGGGTATCTGTACATAGGACGACAATAGGCCAAACGCTCCATAGAGTTGGGTTTTATGGCAGAGTGGCCAGAAGAAAGCCATTACTTTCAGCAAAAAACAAAATGGCACGTTTTGAGTTTGCGAAAAGGCTTGTGTGAGACTCCCAAAATGTATGGAGAAGGGTGCTCTGGTCTGATGAGACTAAAATTTTACTTTTTGGCCATTAAAGAAAACGCTATGTCTGGCGCAAACCAAACACATCACATTACCCAAAGAACACAATCCCCACAGTGAAACATGGTGGTGGCAGCATCATGTTGTGGGGATGTTTTTCAGCTGCCAGGACTGGGAAACTGGTCAGAGTTGAGGGAAAGATGGATGGTGCTAAATACAGGGATATTCTTGAGCAAAACCTGTACCACTCTGTGCGTGATTTGAGGCTAGGATGGAGGTTCACCTTCCAGGAGGACAATGACCCCAAACACACTGCTAAAGCAACGCTTGAGGGGTTCAATGGGAAACATGTAATGGCCTAGTCAAACCCCAGACCTCAATCCAATAGAAAATCTGTGGTCAGACTTTGAAGTTTGCTGTTCACAAGCTTAAACCATCCAACTTGAAGGAGCTGGAGCAGTTTTGCAAGGAGGAATGGGCAAAAGTCCCAGAGGTAAGATGTGGCAAGTTAGCAAGTTCATAGAGACTTATCAAAAGCGACTTGGAGCTGTGAATGCTGCAAAAGGTGGCTCTACAAAGTATTGACTTTAGGGGGGTGAATAGTTATGCACATTGACTTTTTCTGTTATTTTGTCCTATTTGTTGTTTGCATCACAATAAAAAAAAAACATCTTCAATGTTGTGGGCATGTTCTGTAAATGAAATGATGCAAATCCTCAAACAATCCATGTTAATTCCAGGTTGTGAGGCAACAAAACACGAAAAATGCCAAGGGGGGGGGGGGGGGTGAATAGTTTTGCAAGGCACTGTATCTTCAATAGATAAAGTACCAATCCCACACTCTGACCAGCATAGAAACATCTCTGGGTGGACATTTCTGCAAAAATTGATACAGCTTCAATGGATCAGTCATAATATTTATGAGGAACTTCCATATATAGAGAGATCTTAGAATACAAAGTCATCCAGAATTTTGGAACCTTAAGATATGGAATAAATTGTGACAGGGAATTTATGTAACATTACTCCATATCAATGCAATCCTCTCCTCTGTGAAATCTCTCATTAACATTATTGGACTATTTGCTTCCTACAGAGACTGTCTGTAACACTTAACAAACGTTTCACACTCTGTGCACCAAAGACTTCACTCATTAGCAGATGTGATAATATAGAATTTATCTACGGTCTGATCAGTGTCAAGTTGCATACGGCCTGTGTATATAAGTATTTCAGATTGAAACTGAGAACTTGCTTTAAAGAAGAGGCTATGACCTTGAGAGCTTGCAATCTAATCCTACTCAATTAGCTATTAAAAGGTATCATCTCTACTGAAGATTTAAGATTTAATCAGTTTAGGAATCATCCTCTGGAGTATTGTCAGAGTTAGTATGTAGGAGAGAGAATGTAAAATGGTGGGGAAGTAGAAAAGAATATGTTTGGGTAAAATGGTAACAGATATAATGAAGAATAGGGAAGAATAGGGAAAGAAGAAACAGTGGTGAGAAGGACGAGGGACAAACTATAGAAGAAAAAGTAGTTAAAACAGTGACTGTGTTAAGGAAAGAGTGAGAAAGTAGCAAATGGAGAACAAGAATGAGAAGACATAGAAATTACTTGCATAAAGTCTTTCAGATGAACATTTATCGTCAGTGTGGAGCTAGTGAATGGAGGGCCCTGGTGCAAAATAATTCAGAACCCTCTTGCAACTGCTCTCAACAAAGTAGGTGCCTGTAGGTGTGTATAAAAAAAAGCCAAATATATATATATAGGTTGTCAGATCATCCCTAGAGTGATCAGATCAGCCTCCCATGTATAAATTAAAAATCTCCCTTACTCCAGATTGCTGCTTGTAGCAGAGGACTCCTGCTCTGTTGTGGGCCCAGTGCTTTGCACCTGCTGCACCAGCAGCAGCTCTGGCGATGTAAGATTGTACTTAAAATCCATTATACAATTATTATTTTTAGAACCATTATGACTACAAATACCTTAGATTTATAAAGGGTTGGTGTGAATATGTATAAAATATAAAGAAAACATAAGATAGATACCTTGCGAATCAGTACACAACAAATGCAATAATAAAATACTAAAAACATGTAAAAAGGATACATTTAATAGCTAACCCGAGACAACTATTAATATAAGCTTTCAGGAAAATGAATTAGTCTTGATAAATCCATCTTGAAGTCCATAGTAATGTTGGATTCTTACATCTTTGTTTTTCAATTTATGGACAAAATGTCTGATCCGATTCTATATTTTTCCATACCTTTCCATTATCTTATCACTGTTTATTTATTTAAAAAGTAACTAATTATTTCACATTTAAAGGAAAGTGTATCTCCCCTTTATGTTTATGTACTACTTACAGTAATAGAATAAAACAATGCTTTAATAAAATGCATGAATTTATTTATCGTCACTAAACTCAAGTCACAATTAAGACCCATTCCTCAAACCTAATATATATATTCCTACTGCTTGAAGGTATATTTTTTGTATCTGAGTTGCATAGTTCATGTACACAATTTAAACATAATTTAAAACACAAAAGAATTGTAGCAGGTAATGTGTTTATGTTCTGTCAGATAGTGTGATACATGACTAAGTGCCTTAATGTACCTTTAAGGCTTTCACAGCACTGAGTTACAAATCCTTATGTACAAATCACCAGAGTATCACGTGACTCCCCATGCAGAGTTTATAGTCAGTTGTAAACATGCTCATAACAGCATTATGTTTTTATGATGTATGGTCTGGCGTGTAAAAGATGCAAGGCTGATTCTCCCTTGGTTTTATATGCTTCTCTCATTAGTGAATGCACAGCTTGTGAACTGCAATCCCCTGCAAACAAATATCGCTATAACTGCTCTGGACATAAAAGACAGAAAAAGTGTATATGTATATTTATGTATATGTATGTATATATATATATATATATATATATATATATATATATATATATATATATATGCCCAGTTTGATTACCCATAAAAGTCTACCTCCTTCCTCCATACCTCTGCACATACTCTGCATGTCCTCCCCTCCCTCCTAATTTTAGCTCATCTATTTGCCTTTGGCCCCTTAGCAGGCCTAAAAGGGTATAGCTTACGGACACACATTCAGTTATAGGATGAGAGGGGGCCGACCACAAATATAAATATGTATATATATATATATATATATATATATATATATATATAAATATATAAGGAATAGTACATTAGTGATTCAATTTGAATGTTTAAAAATAAGTTGATAAAAACTTATTTCCTGCTCAAATTTCTCAGAAATACAGTATATGCACTGCAGTCTGGGAAAACTGGGCGGGACATGCAAATGAGGCCACATAATGCACCATCACTCTGTCAATCCAAACCATTTTAAACATGGCTCCTTTTAAGCATATGCTTACTGTATTTCACAGTTTTAGGCATAGCAACGGATGGATTTTTCACAAACCAGGTCATTTAACCACATACAGTACTGTTTCACGGTTACTGCCGATCCTCAGTATGGTGTGAGTGCCTGGTTTGTGTAGTGATTGTTGTGGAGAGTAGTTCTATACAGCAATTGTTTCACAAATGGTGGGCTAAGAGTGATAAAAGCCCTCCACCGTACAAAGTACAGTAGTACAAATAAGGTATAGTACATTAGTGATTCTATTTGAATGTCTAAAAATAAGTTGATTATTTCCTGCTCAAATTTCTCAGAAATACATTATATGCACTGCAGTCTGGGAAAACTGGGCGGGACATGCAAATGAGGCCACTTAATGCACCATCACTCTGTCACTCTAAACCATTTAAAAAAAAAAAAATATATATATATATATATATATATATATATATATATATATATATATTGTGAAAAATTCCCATTCTCTGCTCTATTTTGACAGTTTTTTCTGGCACTTTTATAGCAGAACACATACAGGAGGCTATAAAACTTTTTAACATTTTACAAAAATGGTAACCAATGTTAAAAATCATATAAATCAAAACGATTTAAAGAAATAAGAAGGTCTAGCTTCCCTTGAAGCACTACCTTTACTTAACTGAGACAGTTCCCATACTAACCAGGCTCACACCTAGCTAACCCTGGGTGGAGCAACACCGTTTAATAGTTTGTTTTCTTTCACTAGCCTCTATTCTTCATAAGTCCAGGTTTTTGAAGTGCTGCAGATTGCTCATCCTCAGCTCCTCGCTGCAGTCTCTGTCTTTTTCTCTTGTTCAAAATCAACGCCACACTTGTCTTGTGTGCTTCTTTTCTTCAGCTCACACAAAATACTTCTCTTATGTGTCTCTTTTCTATTCAGAACACCTGTGAACTTCAGCAACCATGAAAAAGTACAGCCTCTCACAGTTTCTCAGTTCCCATCTCTTGAAGATTTTTTAATCAGGTGTAGCTAACTGATTGCTTCATAGTTTAACTCCTTCAGACCTTATGGGAAACAAATCTTTTAAAATGTTGTGGCTCACCCAAATCTATAGGAGAACTCTGCCACAGTATATTTAGATGAATAATCAGATAATTGCAGTGTATAATTATACCCTTTTTTATTGGATGAACATTTTACTTAGAGTGACAAACTTTCGAGAGTTGTAGCTCTCTTTATCAAGTCAGAAGGAATACTGATTAAGACTTCGCAAAATCATTGTAACACAGAGCGGGGAGTCTGAGTTGAACATACATTATGTATTGCTCGGTCAAGTGTTTGAGTCTATACACAGGGTTTGATCTACGACAATGATGTTATAATTTAGGGCCATAAATATCTCCACATATAAGGAGTTGAAAAATATCCACTTTGCCTGCCTTCAATGTTAGACTTCTTCAGTCCCATTATGATGGAGTCCATCTCTGCATCTTGCTGTGCTTGTGTCCCCTCTTGCCTGACCTTGGCCAGAGTTTTCTGTAATGGCCACTGGAGACATAGAGATGTTGGGATACATCACAATTATAATTGGACTCATATCCATGCTCTGCTTTTCATGTCCTCTCATGGTGTTTCCTCTTCCAACAGCTCGATCTCCAGATTCTCATCATCCACTTTAGGAAGGATTCCAGATTCCTTATCAGGACATTCTTTATTTGAAAGGACATTGGCTGCAATCATCTGTTTGGTCTCCCCTTTCTTTGGGTCAGAGATATTTTTTAGGAAAACATAAAAGCTGCTTATGGAATGATGGGAACCAGAGGGGACCTCAAACTATATGAAAGAGTTTACATATACAGTATGAATGTGACATTAGAATGATAATGTAATTTTACAAGTAAAGCTCATATGTTTCTTTGTTGGATATATGCTATTAAAAACATTATGTTGTTTAAAGGAAATAAAAGTTTGCATTTTTCTTAGCTTTTAAGCTGTCAGTTCCCCTCAGGCTCAGAGCTGTTTATCTCCTCCTCCTACCTGTGTATATGAGGGGAGTGGCCAGCTTTAACTTTTTGCTGGACTGAAAATCAAGTTTTACCAGTGTATATTCTGTTTCAAATATATCATGCACTGTCACTCGATAGGGCCTGTGGAGCAGCTGTCAAGTTACAATAGAGCTGTTACCTCTGTTTGGCAGTGGGGCAGAGCTAATGATGTCATGGGTCAGGGCCAGTGACATTTGCCCAGCCTACTTCCAAGCTCCATGATAATCCAGCACACAGGCAGAGCTGGCCACACCCTTGACACAAGTGGGATAAGATAAACAGCTCTGATTGAGGAATAAACTGAGTTTAAAAGCTAAGAAAATGTTTTAACTTGTAATTATTTTAAACTGCATACAGTTTTTAATAGCCTATCAGCCCCATTAAATTCAGGCTACGTTTTAAAACATAGCCTGTAACTCTAATTTTAAGGGTTACTGCTATTAAATTAGCCCCGGAACTCAGCCCGCAGACGACTTGCGGGTTAAAACGCAGCAAGGCCGAGAAAAGCCTACGTGTTGAGAAATGTTGAACTTCGCTCCCATAAATCCTTTGATCTGTCAAGCCCGTAACCACTACTTGTTTAATATAGCTATTAAGTTGCAAAGAAGTCACACTCGAGCAAGCCTGTAACACGCAAATGGAGCTCAAAGCCCAAAGTGTACTCGAGAGGACCCACAAGGGGGGTAAAGTCCAATACGTAGAACTTGTAATGCACATAAAAACACACTACTGTACATTCTCATTCCCAAGCCCGCAAATTGGCCCCGAAAAATACTTTATTTCATGTTTTTATTCTGTTATATTGATCCCCGTAATCAATGTGTTAAGACATATACGGTAACTTGCATGTAATAGAATATCATATTTATGGCTTTATTAATATTGCATTTATCTGGAATGTGGGTCCAATCGAAAAACTGTAATTGAAGCACGTAGGACTTTGAAATCTACCATCCCTTTTTTCAGTGACGGAACGCTAACAATCTCTTTTCCCATTGGCTCCATCTAAACCCGTAACTACGGTCTGCACTAGTTGATCCACAGGGCCGCAACTCTGACGTTCTACATACAAGCTATGATTTTCATCTCAAACCCGTAGCTCGCAGCCCCTTCCAATTTAATAGCTACGTAACTCGGCCAAATTTCAAGCCTGCAGCCGTTACATGCTTCACGTTGGACTTACGGGGCTGAAATTTAATATGCCCCTATATCCAGCAAACAAACATATAAGCTTTTCTTTTAAAAATACTACAGCGCTCTCTCTTTAATGAATGCAATTTTTTATATGTGCCATTTTGGCATGTGTATATCTGACTCTAGTGAACTCTGGTGCCAGCCAAGCAGCCCATAGAACTATACAGAGTTATTCAATTTGTCCTCAATCAAACAAATCTGATATTTCTCTGCGGATTTACGGATTTACATATTGAATGTGCTTTAATCTTTTGGATACCTCTATTCATATAATATATTTACAAAACGTAGGCCAACGTACAATATAATAATATTACCAGGTAATACAATTATATTTAATTTTAAGCTTAAACAACAAAGGATTCCTCATTATTTCAAACAGCAGGAACTATTTAAATCTGAGGAATATATTGAAATCATCATTTGTGGTAAGAATTCAGTTTAATATTTTCTCTATTAAAGACGCTTTTCGTCTTTTCTTGTTATAATTCCCTATTGAATCTGGAGCTTATGTTCTCTGAGACCAATAAGCACACCTTTTAATGAACTCTAGAGAGAGGATTCGGTCAACAGAAGGCAGGCCATAGAGTGCAGCTTATACACTGCGTACAGCTAAAACAACACTGGCATGAGCACAGCATGCGTTGTACTGAGAGGATGCTAATATAGTTCTACAATCACTTGTCAATGAGTTTACAATATATTACTTGTTAGTCTCCTTATTGTTACTAATCAAACAAAGTTGTATACAACAAAGGTAGTTAGAATACATGCCTAGTTAGAATATAATGCCGTTTGATATTTTTTAAATTATATATATTTATTTTTTCCAAAAAATTAAATGATATATATTTTTTCTAATCGTCCAAGTATAAATGTACATAAACGTTTAAATATTTTTTAATAAATAAATATTAAATATTTGAAAATGTATTGTATATTCTGTAGAGATTATTGTTTTTCCGACACCTGTAATATTGTAACAGTGTATTTTATTTGTTTCAGTCAAATATAATTTCATTTATTTTTTTAAATAATAATAATAGAACTAGTAATAATAGTAATAATAATTACAAAAAATAATAATAAAAATAATAGTAATAATTTGTTAAAAAATTATATTTTTTTAAATGTAGAATTTTTTTGGTATAAAACTTTATTTTTTGCGATGATAATAATAATGATAATAGCATAGTAATAGTAATAAAAATAATTATAATAATAATAATGTTTCAAAATTTTATTTTTTAAAATATGGATTTTTATTTGTGTAAAACTTTCTTCTAACTACACCAATGTATCCTCATATAAAGTTTTTTTAAATATATTTTTATATTGTATATATACAATATACATGTATTATATTTATATATATTTATATATTTTATATTTTATATTGTTAAGATAATTGAACCAATGCTATAGCGATCACTTTTCTCCCACACCTGCATTATATAACAGTGCATTTTATTTTCTTCAATCAAACTTAATTTAATTAAACTTTAGAAAATTAATATATTGTCTACACATTACAGCAAATAATGTTTTGTATGGTCATCTTTACAGATAGTAATATTTTAGTTGTAATTTCTGCCATAACTGAAAATAATTAAATTATAGACAGTCATTTGCTTTAAAAAAAAATATTTTTATATCTGGGGGTGGGGGGGGGGGGGGGCATTTCTTGGATTTTCTTATTAGAGGACTTTTGTCTGTACATTTAATATGCTCACAAAAATGGAGGAATCCAATACCTTTCCCGTTGGTCTAGCTTTAATCTGTCTATTCTCTAGGTCTATAAAACTGGTAGTAGATTGTCCATTTTTTTAATCTGTTAAGACAATAATGTCTCACTAACACTCCTGGGCTATGAGCTTCCAGGCTTAGGCCCCCCTCTCTCGCAAATCTTTGGACATATACAAGCAGCTTAGAGCCCCCTCTCTGAGTTTATAGGGAGCAGGTTTGATATGTTTGGAAGAAGACAAGCCTCAGATTACAAGCCTGGAGAATTTGTGTTACAAAAGCCCATTCTCTACACAGCACAGACAATCTCCCCTCTCTACAAAGCAGCTGAAGAATTTTCCTGGTGCATCCAAGGAGCTTTATTGTCTCTTTTTTTACTTTTTTTCTGAAAGGGGCTTAGGGACTGAAATGATGAAATGCCCCCCCCCCCCCCTTCCTCCTCCTTCCTTCTTCCTAAGCCTTCAGAAATGAGATTGAGGTTTCTTTGAAGCCAATTACCAGAGAGCATTTCAATTAAGATGTTTGGCTCGCATTAAAAGAGCCAGGACTGCGATCGTTATTGGGTTTCAGTATGAGGAAAGAATTCCCCAAATACGCTATTTATTATCTTCACATTAGAACTTTCAATTTGTATTTTTGGTGTCTCTTGGGGGGAAAGACATAACTTCCCAATTTTGATTATAGTATAATTTGGTAATTCAATGTTAGTTGTAAAATAAATTTCCAAGGAGGGCGACTAAAATCGTGCATTGTCTTAATAGCAAATCTTATAATAAAAGACATCATGACCTAGAATGGAGTCTCTGTGTGTAAAATATGTTTTTTTAAGTGATAACAATACATAACAGGCAAAATATTTTAGAAAGTAAAAAAATAAAATCATCTTTAATTTAGTACCATTAATAAAGAGCTTTATGAATATTAGCAGGTGTGTATGCCATGGTCGTAAAAGCATTTTTGGGAAAATCTAAATTTTTGGAGACTCTGTTTATGAGTACAGGAATCCATATTGTGTTGTTACATCACATTCTGAGAGCTGGATAATGGGCAGCCATTGTTTGATAATAGATAAGATTGGAATTAAAACCACTCTTCTCATCCCTCATTGGCCCAGAGGCCGACTTCTTGCATCATCCAATGCTCTGCTATTAGGACCCACTCTATTATACACTATTATGAAGTTTTTAAAGTGTACAATATATAAATTTGTAATATAATTTTTAACTATTACATACAAACTCCCCCCTCAGGCTCCAAGCCATGATGCAGTCCAAGATTCAAGCAGTCATGACACCATCACAGTGTGCAGAATTGTAGGTTTACTCTAAGATTGCTTTTATATGTGTAACTTACAAAGATCCTAATGTTATTTATTTCATAAATGTGAAGTTTTTCTCCAATTACTGATGTTTTTTACATTTCTACCATCAAGGCTGCTTGTTGAGGGAAGGGCAGATAAGTAATTTCACTGGCAGCACTAAAAGGTGAAGGTACAGATAGGGTATCAAGAGTTCTTCAATATTTCTCCATTTGGTACATCTGGCTCACCATGGCAGAGTAATCTGATTCTAAGTTTCACTCATAATTAATATCCTTTTGAATGTAAACTACAGGGAGTGCAGAATTATTAGGCAAGTTGTATTTTTGAGGATTAATTTTATTATTGAACAACAACCATGTTCTCAATGAACCCCAAAAACTCATTAATATCAAAGCTGAATATTTTTGGAAGTAGTTTTTAGTTTGTTTTTAGTTTTAGCTATTTTAGGGGGATATCTGTGTGTGCAGGTGACTATTACTGTGCATAATTATTAGGCAACTTAACAAAAAACAAATATATATTCATTTCAATTATTTATTTTTACCAGTGAAACCAATATAACATCTCAACATTCACAAATATACATTTCTGACATTCAAAAACAAAACAAAAACAAATCAGTGACCAATATAGCCACCTTTCTTTGCAAGGACACTCAAAAGCCTGCCATCCATGGATTCTGTCAGTGTTTTGATCTGTTCACCATCAACATTGCGTGCAGCAGCAACCACAGCCTCCCAGACACTGTTCAGAGAGGTGTACTGTTTTCCCTCCTTGTAAATCTCACATTTGATGATGGACCACAGGTTCTCAATGGGGTTCAGATCAGGTGAACAAGGAGGCCATGTCATTAGATTTTCTTCTTTTATACCCTTTCTTGCCAGCCACGCTGTGGAGTACTTGGACGTGTGTGATGGAGCATTGTCCTGCATGAAAATCATGTTTTTCTTGAAGGATGCAGACTTCTTCCTGTACCACTGCTTGAAGAAGGTGTATTCCAGGAACTGGCAGTAGGACTGGGAGTTGAGCTTGACTCCATCCTCAACCCGAAAAGGCCCCACAAGCTTATCTTTGATGATACCAGCCCAAACCAGTACTCCACCTCCACCTTGCTGGCGTCTGAGTCGGACTGGAGCTCTCTGCCCTTTACCAATCCAGCCACGGGCCCATCCATCTGGCCCATCAAGACTCACTCTCATTTCATCAGTCCATAAAACCTTAGAAAAATCAGTCTTGAGATATTTCTTGGCCCAGTCTTGACGTTTCAGCTTGTGTGTCTTGTTCAGTGGTGGTCGTCTTTCAGCCTTTCTTACCTTGGCCATGTCTCTGAGTATTGCACACCTTGTGCTTTTGGGCACTCCAGTGATGTTGCAGCTCTGAAATATGGCCAAACTGGTGGCAAGTGGCATCGTGGCAGCTGCACGCTTGACTTTTCTCAGTTCATGGGCAGTTATTTTGCGCCTTGGTTTTTCCACACGCTTCTTGCGACACTGTTGACTATTTTGAATGAAACGCTTGATTGTTCGATGATCACGCTTCAGAAGCTTTGCAATTTTAAGAGTGCTGCATCCCTCTGCAAGATATCTCACTATTTTTGACTTTTCTGAGCCTGTCAAGTCCTTCTTTTGACCCATTTTGCCAAAGGAAAGGAAGTTGCCTAATAATAATGCACACCTGATATAGGGTGTTCATGTCATTAGACCACACCCCTTCTCATTACAGAGATGCACATCACCTAATATGCTTAATTGGTAGTAGGCTTTCGAGCCTATACAGCTTGGAGTAAGACAACATGCATAAAGAGGATGATGTGGTCAAAATACTCATTTGCCTAATAATTCTGCACTCCCTGTAGTTAAGCAAACCAAATAACAGGCTTACTGGGTGTTAAAATAACACTTCTCTCAAGGTTTATTTCAGTTTACTAAGCGTGCTGTGTTGCTTTACTTTAAATATAATTTATTTTTCACCCCCTTAAAATATGAAATAAAGGATTCAATGTGTTCTAACAAATATGTGATAGATCAAACAGGACATATAATTACTACATCACAGAAACACATTATAATGTCATGGCTTTAGGCCTCAGTTATATTATAATATTAAAGGAGCTCTGCTACTGAAGAAAAAATGTTTGTCAAACATGTACCAAACCAACAATATGAGCAGCTGTGTAAGCCTAGGGGGTGAAATTTTTTTTGGGAAAATCTGAATTTTTGGAGACTCTGTTTATGAGTACAGGAATCCATATTGTGTTTGTTACATCATATCCTGAGAGATGGGCAGCCCTTGTTTGATAATCGATAAAATTGGAATTGAAACCACACCTCTTCCCCATAACGGACCCAGAAACAGAATTCTTGCATCATTCAAAGCAACCATAGCTCTCCAGAAATGTAAATGCCCCTCTCAAATCCACAACTTCCATAAATGTATCATGGAGTCCTCCAGGGTCCTGTAGAGGCATCAACATTTATTTTTGTCTAATTAAAACTAGCTGTATGACTTTCTTAATAATGCTCTTAGTAAGATTCAACATTTTTAAGCATTATGCAGTAGTCCTTTAATAGAGGAATTAGGTCAATTTGAAGCAACAAATGACAGGTTATCTATGTAATTCTCCTGGGGTCTGTGCATGCCCAGTCTTTTCAATGACACATAGATTGAGACCGACATATTAAAGTCAGGTCTTCATGTGATAGTAAGCAATTATTGACAATAATCACTTATCAGAATAGGACTATGGCCCCGTTTAGTTCCAAGCCCGTAATTACCTTCATACAGCCCATATGTCTGCGGATTAGAATTTTCTTACAGTTACAGATGTATCTAATCGCTCAAGCCTGTATGTACAGGCTCACATTCCCAACACACAAACCACAAACTCATATGTAGCATTTCAGGGCATGATCATGATCAATTAAGCAAGCCCGTAAGTTAGACAGAGCCAAAAGTAAATGAGACAGTAAAACTTGGAGTTTAGACTACTATCAATTATTGTTTAGAAGTCTGATTTGTGATCAGACTCGCAATCCAAAAATGTAGAAATCAATAAAAATGTATAAATTATCTGTTCTAGTCCATGTGGGTGGCCTGATTTGTATCAATTCCTTGATTCCTAGGATCAATATAACACAGAAATAAAATGTAAAAAAAAAATGAATTATTTATTGCAGATTTGCGATCTTGAGTCTGTTGTGCAATTTATTCTAATGTCTTTCATCGCTTTCCGTGTCTTTTAAAGTGCAGCATTGATTTTTTATTTGCATTTGCAGCGCTACAAACAGGTGTTAAACCCCCTTGCGAGTCCGATCTGGTACCTGCAGGATTTTCTGCGACATTTGCCATTTACGGGTGTGAAAATATTTGCAAGCTTTAGCAATTAAACAGTGACTTTTAAGTACAGTAGTGTGTGTTTATATGCTTTTGGAGTGTTACGAACAGGTGTTTAACACACTTACGAGTCCTATATAGTACTTGTAGAATTTTTTTTATACATTTACGGGTTTAAAGGCATCTGCGGGCTTGTTGAATTGTTGCATCTTTACCACTGGTACTTGAAACATCAAAGGAGGAGATAGGACGGAATTACTTTTTTGATTTTTGAGACTGTAATGCGCAATTGGTTTGCGAATAGCTAAAAGTAGCCAATTAAATATCTGTAATTTTGACCTGGGCTCCATTACTGGCTTCTGTAATTGCAATTTGGACAAATAAATAGGGGCCTATGATTGTAGGTGTATCAGAAAGGCTGATTGACAGGTGAAAACTGGAAAATACATTTTTCAATAACATTCAACTGGGGGGAATTTACTTAGCATCTCAACTGCATGTCACATCATCTCTTGATTTAATATGCACTACTTCCAAATAACAGCCCTTCTAACCTTATTTATTTTTTAAAATATCCCCTCTTTTCAAATGTCCATGCTATTATCCTCACCACTGCTGATCTTAGTTGTTGTAGATAGTTCCATATACTATTATTATTTAAATTTAAAATAAATCTTAACTCTTATATGCATTTGTAAGGCGCTTTAATTTTTTATTGAAATTATGTTTACATTTCATTTCTGTAATAAGTGGGACCTTTTCTGTGTCCTAATATATTCTGTAATGGAGCTCCATGCAGCAGTGTTTATTTTTATAGTAAATAGTTGTCATGCTTCTCATAAGTACTTTATAATTACAACTCATTACATGCTCGTTGTTATCATTAGCCTGAAGAAGGAATTTTACATAAGGTGTTAAACAGTCATCAAGTGATTTTTATCATTGTTTACTATCTGGTTTAGTTCCAAGAATAAGGAAGTTAAGATTTAATACATGGGTGGAAGAACAGGATCTGCTTAGTCTGATTAAAGGGATTACTCATTCTTCTATACTTTCTGTACTAATGAGTATTGGGTGTATTGTAGTCTGTTGTGTGGCATCGATGCCCTCTGTATCATGCCAATCACATGTGCTCAGAATCCTGCCATCCAATCTACTGCAGACTTTAGATTTAGTTTTCTTGTCTGCTGCTGTTTATTATTTTCTCACATGGTTGTGTCGGTGTAAACTAATGAGCTCTCTGTTGGGAGCACTGGCAGTTATCAGTGCCAAAATCTTGTTATGCAGATAAACACTTCTTCTACATTCAAGGAAGCTGATCTACTCAAACCACTACTCAAAAAGGTATATTTCACAGCAGCATAATTGCACTTATAAATGTAATAAACTGTATTATTATGTTTACATGAAAGTGTAAAAGGGTTCCCTGGTGGGCCAGTGGTTAGGATACGGTGCTTTCACTGCTGTGACCTGGGTTAATTTGCAAGTCAGGGAATTAATAGGTCACACTACCCTGAAGCCAAGCAGGGTTGGACCTGGTCAGTACTTTGATGGGAGACCACCTGGGAATACCAGAACCTGTATGCTGTGGCCCACTGGAGAAGGAACTGGCCACCCACTCCAGTATCTCTGCTATGAATACCAAGTGGCTCAGCATGACCATGGACATAAAGATGTCCTGGTGTGTTACGTCCATGAGGTCACAAAGAGTCGAAAACAACTGAACGGTGCAAAAACAAAAATTTAAGTGTAGTTCTTGAAATATTGATAAAGAAATGTACTCTTTGGAAGAGCACATTTTAAAAATATGACTGCCGGGGTCCATTAGCACAGAAAAGCATTTTTAGAGTAAATATCACCTTTATCAGACTCTGTTTGTCATGGGTGCCTCAATGTTACACTGTTAAATGGGCTTAACCTACTGGGGCTTGCTATTCCATTTAGTCCTTTTGTCGAGTTGCACTTCATAATAACAATCTTTAAATAAAACTGAATATAGATTTTATTTGAATCAAAGGTTCCTCCCAGTTAACAAATAATTAATAGTTTAAGGTTGTATCTATTTACTAAATTAATTTAAGTACCCTACTTTAAATCTAATATCTATCTATCTATCTATCTATCTATCTATCTATCTATCTATCTATCTATCTAATATTATTACATATATTATATATATTACATACAAATGAGAATATGTCAAATCCCCTTTTGTCAGGACACACTTCTATAGCAAGTTTGGGCTAAGGATGAGGTGTTATCCAATTTGTAGAATAAGTTGCATCTTTATGCAAACAAGAAACTACACTTTGTAGTACAATGCAAGAGCAGGCTTGTCTGAGTATTAGTTATGATCTGTCTGTTTAGATAGAGAGCCAAGAAGCACTTGGATATACTGTATGTCACTGCAAAGGGCTGTGGCTGGAGGAAGCAGCTTAGATACAGCACCCTGTAAATACAGATAAACACAAATGCTTTCACAGCTTAAATCCCATTTGCATAAAATTATTCAATCTCTGGTAGATTTAAGAGGGACACAGGGTGTGACATTTCCAGATAGCTTCTAGCTATGCTGCAAATCCTCCAAATCTTTACTATTAGGATTGTTAGATTTGATAAGGGAATAAAGAACTGATACTTAAAATCAGTTAGAAATGTACAATATATTTTCTTACTCAATATTTTCAGATCTAGCCTGTTATGTGCACGCACGGCACGAGAAGCCTCCTGGTGCCGGGCACCCTCGCGTCCCGCATTCTGATATACTCCCTAAGGCCCATACCCTAACCGCCTACACCCCTTGGCGGTCCTAACCCCCTACACCAGTTACCGCCCTAACCCTAAACCTAACCCTAAATCCATAACCCTAACTCCCTACACCCCTTTCCGACCCTAACACTAACCCCCTACACCAGTTACCGGCCCTAACCCTAAACCTAACCCCCTAACCCTAAGTCCATAACCCTAACCTCCTACACCCCTTGCCGGCCCTAACCCTAACCTTCTTAGTCTAACCCTAAACCCCTAAAAGTAATTTCCTAATCCTAAGCCTCAAACCCTTTAAATCTAACCCGAAAACCCCTAACAACTTACAGGGCACTTGGAGACAGCTACATCGGGACGTTGTCGGCGCAGGGCAGTGCAGCATGCGTGCGTACATATAATAGTAGGTCCATACTTTCTTACTTACACAGAAAAATACTATTGCAAAAATGAAAAGTATACATAAAAAATAAACATAATTGCAAGTGAAAGTGTAAAAATTCATATAGAAGATTGAATTATTTTATAAACAAATTAATTGAAAGTTCCACACTCTGTGGTAATGGCTTTATCGAGAGCAATTCGTTAAGGTTGGGAGTATGGGGTAACAAAGAACATGCCCAGGTGACAGTATATTAATGGTGATGAAGACACTTAACAATGGAATAATTAAAAACATTTAACAATGGAAAAATTCAATTTAATTGTCAAATGTCGGTGGCTCTTTAAGTTCTGGTAATTGCGAGTTGTCGTCACGCAGTGTTAAAGTTTCCGGGCTTGCGCAATGAGCACCGAAGGCTCTGAACGGCTTACGAGTTACAGGCTTCAAAAAAAGTACGGGTTTACCGGCCAGCATTTTTTTCAAGCCTGTAACTCCAAAGCTGTTTGGGGGTCGCCAAAAAAAGCCAAATTGATTAGAAAATTATCTTACAACCTCACACACAGCACAGGGGGAGAAATGGGGGACCTGTAAGTGAGATTGCAAGCTAATTTACTATTTAATTGGCGTTTTTTGCCGGTCTCAAAAAAGCTAGGTGAGACAAAAAATTGCGTCTGTAAAGGCGTCATTTTTTTTTCAAGCCCGTAAATCAGAAACCCATTTCTGGGGGAAATAATCAATTACCAAAGCCTGCAAATGGTTTCACACCTGTAAATTGAAACAGGAGAACAGAGGAGGGAGAGGGGGAGAAAGACACAGGGGGGAGAGAGAGGGGGGAGAGGGTGGAAAGAGACACAGGGGAGGGAGTGGGGGGGCAGAGACACAGGGGTGAGGAGGGGGGAAAGAAACACAGGGGAGGGAGATAAGGAAAAAAACAGATGGAGGGAGAGGGGGCAAAGAGACACGGGAGGGAGAGAGGGGGAAACAAACACAAGAGAGGGAGAGGGGGGAAATAGACACAGGGGTGAGAGAGTGGGGAGAGGGTCTCAATGAGCGCCGAAGACACTCATTGCGTGGCCCGAAAGTGGCGGATTGACTGACAGCATTGCCATGTTTCAAATTTTATTGCCATCAATTTTTAACGGGCCTGTCGCTAGTAATTCTTATAATATTTGTCTCAATTTTAAGCTACTTCCACTTAAAAAATTTTAATTACAACCAACTGCAATTATGTTCATTGTTATGTAGTTTTAATTTCTTCACTAAATGCAACATTTTCTTTGTCACTTTAATAGGACTGGCCCAACTGCAAATGTATTCGTGTTTTGAATCATTTATATCTTAGATTTACCATGCTTAACTATTCTTCTTTCCTTGTTTTGATTCTAATAATTTGTTTGAAACAGTCACTGTTGTCAAATATTAAAATAAATGTAAATATATATATCAGGCAGTTAAAAGGGATTTTTTATATATTACAAAAGTTGTTTTTTACATGAAAAATAAATTATTATTATTATTACAATAAGAAAATTAACAGCAAAGCAACTCAGAAAAAGATGAGTTTCATCTGCCTCAGCCCATCAACTGAATTAACAAACTTTATATAAAGTGCTAGAGCTCACACTGAGTTTATTTTCTCTGTTTGCTTAAAGGGACATTTACCTCACTATAAATGCTCTTCATGGTGATTCTATGTTAAAATTATTTATTTATTTTTGTAATTACACTAAATCTAAAGTTTTAAGTCTATTTACAAACACAGGCTATCCTGGCTACTGGCAGTTTCATGATTAGTAACAGAGAGCCAAGTGCATAGCGATTATACTGATTGATAGGAGTTTTTCCCTGAACTCGGGAATTCACTTTAAAAGTTAACCAACAACTGACCTGCTTAGGTGCTTTCAGATTAACTGCATGTTCTCTTTTGCTCACTACACAGAGCTGTAGTGTGTTACTTTACTGAATTCTCAGTGAAAAATGCACATATTTTAAAACATTTTTTAAGTATTTCAACATGCTTTTAAGAGATTTTTACTGTGATATGCTCCAAATAGTGCCAAATTAAGTGGCCCTTTAAATAGTTAAGGCAATTAAAAATGATGAATGTACAACAGATTCCTAAAGATCTGTGCCACTCTGATCAGAACAAGAGGAGAAAACAAACTTGTTATTATCTCAATACATGTATTATCAATACATGTTCTACTCTATAATCTAATTGTTTATACAAAAAAGTTTTGAAATATTTAGAATATTATGTTTTAAGCACATAATAACACAAATGAGATTACAGTATGCCTTTAAACCCCACACTCTCAGAAAAGAAGGACTTTGTGCTAAATATATATATTTTTTTTTATTCAGTTTAGAATCAAATAAAAAATGTTCTTCCTATATTTCCATATTTCTCCATATTTTATGTGGTGGTTAGAGGCCAAAGTCATAGATCACCAAGGGCACCAAGACACTGCATAATAAGACATCTTTATATCAATAGTCAACAGCAGCCTTTTTAGGGACTTCTCACAATTCTTCTTTTACTTTTTTGTTTCATTTGGAAACACTTGACTTAAGTACATCATCTCCTTATATTCATCTTTGACTAATTATAGCTTATATTGAACTAATCATTGCTGTATAATTACTTTTCAAATAAAGCCTTATCACCAAATGATTTATCTAATATAGGTACATTTAATTGATTACACTTTTCACTAGCTGGTACTAGCTTTATGTAATATTTAAGTCAGCTCCTTTAAATAATAAAAAAAAAAACTTGTTTTGCAAATCCTCACAATAGAGCCCAATCAGGAATGGCTGCCCCTTAATGAGGTGTAGGCCTGCAGGAAATGCTGCTTGTTCATGTGGAGACGCAGAGGATTTTTTTTCAGCCAGAAGCTTATTACAGCTTATTAGAGAGACAGACAGGCAACTTGATGAGATTCAGAGAGAGGTCGTATTGAGGAGAAGTGCAAAAAGCCCATAGGAAATGCCTTGTTTATATGGAAGCAATTAAAAAGCAGTTAGCGGATGCTAAACCTTTCGGAAACATGTCTTCGGTAGAAATCATCATTGGCAGGCAAGTTATCTGTCAGATCATATCCTGCTCCCCGCTCTCTGTTCTTATTCCAGAGGTGGAGCCAGATCCTTGTACTAGTGTTTACATTGATGAATGAGCTGTGGTGTTTTCCGTAGCTGCAAGCAATTCAACTCCTCAAGCCAAATTTTGTTATACATTGCAATATAACACCACATAAACTGCTCTAGCAGAAAAAAAACCTGTCAGTGCTCCTCACCCAGGCCATACCGAGTATAGTCTAGAGTATGACCAGAGAAAAAAGAGTAGGGAATGCAAGGAGAGCGCATGTTATTTAATGGTGTTAAAAGGAATTCATGCACTCCAAAACAAGTTGGGTGCTTTATAAAGTGCATATAAAGTCGCTATATATCATGCTATTATTATAATGCAATTATTTATCTACGGGAAATCATCGGTAAGATGTACAGCATTGTCTGTGTAGCTCCAACAGACTGTAGATATGCAGCGGATGGAAGGCCCCGGTGCAAAATATTTTGGGTTCCCCTTGGATCTTCTCTATACAATGTAGGTGAACACAAGGGTCAATAAAAAGTGCATAAAATTAAAGATCACCTTTCTATAAAAATAATTATCTGTCACTCTCCCCTACTTTGTCCAGGTTGCGAACAGTAGCAGAGGATCCCTACCCTCTGCTTTGTACCATTGCTTTCCAATCAAGTGTAGCACCTTGGCTGTAACTGCCTAGGGAATCACATGGTCCTCTGGCCAGAGAGTTGAGTTGCATGGAAGCCCTGTGGCAGTATATTGAGAGTTTCCTTCCTCATCTCTTTGTTAGAATGCACCAGATTTATGCATTTATGTCACCTGGCCAGGACCTTTTGGTTCATGGGGGGTCCCCTATTTATGCAATACCAAAGTCTTTGGGCTGGGCAAGCACTTCACAGTGCAACCCGCACCTAGCAAGAGAGATTGGTGAGAGCTTTCTCTCTGGGGTAGGTGGCAGACACCACACTTTGGCTGGCATCCGTCACTATTACTTTTTGATAGCACCGGACTAGGCAAGATATGGACACTAGCATGGACTTTGTTTTGGCACAGCACACTCTTCACTTACCAGTTTGCGATTTTTCAATCGTGTGTCCGTGTCTTGGAAACAAGCATGTACATTTGATTATATGCTCAAAATCAGGGCCCTCCATTCTTTATAAGGTGTTAAGTTTGTTTTTTGCCATGTACTAAACCCCTGTACAGCGTTACGGAATATGTTGGCACAATATAAATAAAGATAATAATAATAATAATAATAATAATATTACCAGTGGAGTTCAAAGGGGTTTGTCAGTCCCTCACTTCATAAGACCTTTTGGTCAGGAATCTGTTGCAAGGATTTGGTCAAAGTTGGTGGCATCTGCTCCCCCCAGGAATCTGAGCTAGGTTGCACTGGTGACAGCTGGCAAAGACACAGTACATACTGGAGGGCTTAGCCCTGAAAATGGTGTAAGACCCCCATTCATACGGTGGGGGGTTGAAACCATCTGAAGAGTTCCTTAGACTTTTTGGCTGGAGCAATGAAGACATAGGAAAAGTGGTCCTGTAGCCCTCAAGGCAGAGGAACCCAAAGGCTTCACTGAAACACGCATGTTCACTGTTTGAAGATGAAGCACATTGACCCGTTTGACATTAACCAGCATAGCACACCCATCAGGCACTGACCAACCCAACATACACTTCAGACACTGACAAGCTGTAATGATATAGAAATCACAAAGTTGTGGAGACCAGTAGCCAAGGTCAGCAATAATCCAGTTCCGCAAACTTGTAGGTGAAAACAGGAACAAGGTTTATTGAAGTGATCAGGAACCACACAATAATCTGGCAAGGATCAATAGACAGGAAGTGCCTTATATAGGCCAAGGACCAGACACAGCTGAAGAGACTTAGGTACTGATACTATTGCTAGCAGAGTCAAGCTTATAAGGTCTCAATGGAATTCACAAAGGTAAGCTGGTGCAGTGGTAGGGAAGAGGTATAGCAGCCTGGGGACCAGGGTTCAAAACCCAGCAGAGTCAATTCCTCACATTACCCCTGCCTCTATAGGTGCAGCCTCTGGATGCCCTATTACCTGGTTTAGCAGGGTACTGCACATGAAAAGACCGAAGGAGATCAGGAGCGTGAATATTGTCCACTGGTTCCCACGAACTCTCCTCCTCACCATAGCCTTTCCAGTGAACCAGATACTGAAGCTTGCCACGGAAGATCCCGGAGTCAAGAATTTTGTCCACTTCGTATTCATTCTCACCATCCACGAGGACTGGAGGTGGGGCAGGCAGGGCTCGGCAAGGGAAAGTGTTTTCATGAAAAGGTTTAAGCAGTGCAACGTGAAACACTGGATGTATTTTCATGGAATTCGGGAGTTGTAAACGGAAAGTGACAGCATTGATCTGAGCAATGATCTCAAAAGGTACCATGAACCTTTGACCCAATTTATGAGAAGGAATCCAAAGCTTGAGATTCCTTGTTGACAGCCACACCTTGTCACCAACGTGATAGACTGGGGCCTCCTTTCTATGCCTATCAGCAGCTCTTTTGTAACATTCCTGAGCCTCCAAAAGAGTCTCTTTCAACAGTGCTTGGGAATCACGTCAGTGACAGCAGGAATGGAAGTAGTAATTGGGAGACTGACTAGAAAGGTCGGATGGTAACCATAGTTGGCAAAAAATGGGCTCAAAGAAGTGGAGCAGTGTTGGGCATTGTTATAGGCAAACTCCGCCGTGGGTAGAAAATCCAGCCAGTCATCCTGCAGGTAACTAATATAGCACCGCAAATATTGCTCCAAAGTCTGGTTGGTTCGCTCAGTCTGTCCATTACTTTGCGGATGAAAAGCTGACGACAGATTTACATTAATACCTAAATTAGAACAAAAATGTTTCCAAAAACGAGACGTAAACTGCACTCCCCTGTCAGAAACTACTTCATCAGGCACTCCATGCAAGCAAAATTTTTCCCGAATAACCAGGTCAGCCGTCTGTTTAGCTGAAGGGAGACCACGAGCTGGTATGAAATGACCCATCTTAGTTAACCTGTCCACAACAACAAGAATGGTAGTGTGTTCCTTAGAGGGAGGTAGTTCCACAATAAAGTCCATGGATATAGATCCCCAGGGACGATGAGGAATCGGAAGAGGCTGAAGCAAGCCAACAGGGGATGAGCGAGGAGTCTTATGTCTGGCACACACATCACAAGAGGACACATACTTCTTAACATCCTCATGATACTTCGGCCACCAAAAGGATCGGGCAAGTAGGTCTTGTGTCTTTTGGATTCCTGGATGACCTGCTGGTTTTGAGTCATGGTAGAGACGTAAAAGGTCCAGTCGCACTGACTCCGGAGCAAACAGACGTTGTTGAAAAATCCAAAACCCATTAAGCATCGTCATATGGAGGTCACGAGGAGGATCACGAAGAACTGGGTCTTCAGCGTAGCCCTTTTTAATGCGAGACATCAGATCAGAAGGAAATGTAACTCCTATAAATATATCCTCTGGCAAGATGGTGGTCTTGGTCACGGTAGTATGGAGGGGGTCAGCTATTCTAGACAAGGCATCCGCCTTACCATTCTTGGAGCCAGGACGGTATGTAACCAAAAAATTAGACCTTGAGAAGAATAGGGACCAGCGTGCTTGTCTGGCTGACAGTCTCTTAGCTGATCGAATACATTCCAGATTTTTGTGATCTGTGAGGACAGTAATTGGATGGGTAGCTCCCTCCAAGAGATGTCTCCATTCGGTGAAGGCAGCTTTTATAGCCAATAGTTCTTTATTCCCTATGTCATAGTTTCTTTCTGCTGGCACCATCTGGCGGGAAAAGAAGGCACACGGATGTAACAGCATCTTAGGTCCAGTCCTTTGAGACAGTATAGCACCAACAGCTGAATCTGAAGCATCAAGATCCACAATCAATGGTAATTCCGGCTGAGGATGTACCAGGACAGGGGCAGAGGTAAACAGAGTCTTCAATCGGGAAAATGCGGTATCCGCCTTATCGGACCACTGAAAAGGAGTCCCCTTACGTGTGAGTTCAGTGATCGGTGTAATAACGGCAGAGAAATTCTTAATGAAACGCCTGTAAAAATTGGCAAACCCCACAAATCTCTGAACATCTTTTTCATTCTTGGGGATGGGCCAGTCCAGCACAGCTTTAATTTTACTTGCGTCCATACTTAAACCTTTGGGAGTTATTACATACCCCAGGAATTGAATGTCTGTTTGTTCAAACTCACATTTTTCTAGTTTAATGTATAGGTGGTGGGTACGAAGGCGCTCTAGAACTATACGGACCTGTTTTCTGTGGTTTTCAAGATTATCAGAGAATATTAGGATATCATCCAAATATGCCACAACAAACTGATCCAGGAGATCTCGTAGTACATCATTGATAAGATGCTGGAAAGTTGCAGGGGCATTACACAGCCCAAAAGGCATTACTAGATATTCGTAATGCCCGTACCTGGTTCTGAAAGCTGTTTTCCATTCATCATTGGGTCTTATGCGAACCAGATTATATGCCCCCCGAAGATCAAGCTTCGTAAATATTTTAGCTGAGCGAAGTCTCTCCAAAAGTTCAGGAATCAGAGGCAAGGGGTAGCGGTTCTTAACAGTGATGTTATTAATGTCCCTGTAATCAACGCATGGCCGTAGGCTGCCATCTTTCTTTTCTACGAAGAAAATAGGAGCTCCTGCTGGAGAAGTAGATAGTTGAATAAAACCTTTGGCAAGATTTTCTTGTAGGTATTCACGAAGAGCTTTCAATTCAGGCTCAGAAAGGGAATATATACGGTCAAATGGAATAGCAGCCCCAGGCAACAGCTCTATTGGGCAATCATAGGGCCTGTGTGGTGGAAGCTGATCAGCATTCTTCTTATCACAGACATCTGCAAAATCCCGATATTGTAGAGGAAGCTTAGTCAAGTTTGTAGCAACCATTTCATTAATTGTTGTGGCAACAGGTGTTACCTTAGAGGGTTGACAATTCATTAAGCAGTGTTCTGAAGGAAAGGACAAAGTTCTGATCTTCCAATCAATCTGTGGGTTATGCAGAGCAAGCCAAGGTACCCCCAAAATCACTGGAAACTGTGTTGAGGAAATTAGGTGGAAAGAGATAGCCTCATGGTGATTCACTTCCACAGTCAACATTAAGGGCACAGTCTCATGTGTAACCGGTCCTGACATAAGTGGAGAACCATCAACTGTCTCCATTAACACAGGTGAAGAATTAGGGATAGACTGAATTCTATTTCCTGCTGCAAATTTAATGTCCATAAAGTTTCCGCCTGCTCCAGAATCTATCATAGCGGTAGTTGAAATTTTATGATCACTACATTGCAACGTGATAGGCACCACAAAATGAGGATGTTGAGTCAACATACCCTCTTCACCATGAGCCAGAGAAAACAATGGTTGTGTGACAGAATCCAGTTGATCTGCAATCTGGGATTGGTGTCGAATCTGTGCACCCTCAGCCGCCATAGCTATTGTTCTTTTGGATTTGCTAGGTTAATTGATGGCATAGTGCCCTGCACTACCACAATACAGGCATAAATTGTGAGTGCGTCGCCACTGTTTTTCTTCGTTGGATAATGGCCCTCTTATTAGATTTACCTGCATAGCCTCTGGCTCAGAGTCTGTAGGTGTTTGTGGGATCGGAGTAGAAGTTCTTGAATAGGAAATTGGAGTAGTACTTGGTCTAAAAGAGCCCTGTCTTTCCAATCTTCTTTCAGAAAGTCTCTGATCAATACGGATAGCCAAACGCACAAATGCATCAAAGTCAGCAGGAAGATCAACACGAGCAAGCTCATCTTTTATAGCTTCTGAGAGACCTTTTCTGAAGTGGAACCTCTGGGCTGATTGGTTCCAGGTAGTATCAGCAACCCACTGTCTGAATTCAGCAGCATATTCAGCCACGGAGCGCCTCCCTTGATGCAAATGAAGGAGAGTGGCTTCTGCTGTAGCACATCGATTGGGGTCATCAAAAACTAGACACATAGCCTCAAGAAAGTCATTTAGATTACCCAAGACTGGACTGTCTTGTTCCAGAAGAGGGGAACCCCAAGCCAGGGCTTCATCTTTGAATAAGGAAAAAATAAATCCCACCTTCTCTCTTTCAGATGGAAATTGGTGAGGTAACATCATGAAGTGCAAACGGCATTGATTTAGGAAACCCCTAAATTTTTTGCGATCTCCTCCAAACTTTTCTGGCAGGGGCAAGCGGGCCTCTTGTGCAGGTGTAACAGTAGCAGCTGAAACATCACGTGCCCTATAGCTGGTGTACTCACTGTGCATTGACTGAAATTTATTTTGTAGTTCAGCTACCTGGTCCTGCAGCACTTGGATGGTCTGTGCCTGGGTCTGCACAGTTCTTGCAGTAAAAGCAACCTGTTGGGCCTGCAGTTCAGCTACCTGGTCCTGCAGCACTTGGATGGTCTGTGCCTGTGTCTGCACAGTTCTTGCAAATAAAGCAACCTGCTGGGCCAATGCAGAATCTGTCCCGGCGGTCTCCATGAAAGGTCCAGATTATTCTGTAATGATATAGAAATCACAAAGTTGTGGAGACCAGTAGCCAAGGTCAGCAATAATCCAGTTCCGCAAACTTGTAGGTGAAAACAGGAACAAGGTTTATTGAAGTGATCAGGAACCACACAATAATCTGGCAAGGATCAATAGACAGGAAGTGCCTTATATAGGCCAAGGACCAGACACAGCTGAAGAGACTTAGGTACTGATACTATTGCTAGCAGAGTCAAGCTTATAAGGTCTCAATGGAATTCACAAAGGTAAGCTGGCGCAGTGGTAGGGAAGAGGTATAGCAGCCTGGGGACCAGGGTTCAAAACCCAGCAGAGTCAATTCCTCACACAAGCATTGCATATCCATCAGACCAACCTGACACACACATAGAAACCTCAGACACTAACTATCACGACAGAGCCAACCTGACAAATACATCAGACACTGGACCAACCTGAAACATACATCAGACTCTGACTAGCATGGCACACCCATCACAGACTGACCAATCTGGCATGCCCAATGAGCACTGGCCAACCTCATAGACACATCAGACACTGACTAGCATGGCACACCTATTGGACACTGACCAACCTCATAGACACATCAGACACTGACTAGCATGGCACACCCATTGGACACTGACCAACCTCATAGACACATCAGACACTGACCAACCTGACAAGCACATCAGACGCCAACCAGCCTGACAGGCACATGGAATAAGTACGGCCTGTTGTCTGAATACCTGTCTGTATCTCATCACAGGTGTCCTTTGTCAACAGATATTGATCTTCAATACAAGTGTTGTATCCTTCCATTGTACAAGCTGCACTATTATACATACCTCTGGGTGTACTGACCTGTGAGTCATTCCCATACACACCTCCTCTTGCTCTCAGTATCTTTAGATAACCATTCCTTGTTACTGTTGGTGTTAGCCAAAGATAAACTTGAAGCAAATGCCCTTGTGATAGAAATAACTAAAATAGAGGTAGAACTGATACAACTATTGGCTAATTAAATACATTTGCTTCCCGTGTTACCTTTATATCACTTTTCTTATGTCTTTTATCACTAATGTATCTTTGTAAATATTCCATAGTCCACCTTGGTTTTGAAGAAATGCTGACTCATAGTAACATAGATATATAGCAGATGATAACACATAACAACCTCTTCGTGTCAGCCATTGAATTACTATTCAAGTGCTTCATAGCTGAAATTGTAGCTGGCCTGAGTGTTAGAAACTTCACAGGTTCATTCTTCCATTGTATTGCACACAGATTCTTCAGGATCAAGATTTAGCTCATATGTGTTATTAGAAAGTAGATATTTCTTGTAGAATATTACTCTGACTCTGTCCCAAAGGGCAGGCCAGCAATAAAATGCCAGGCAAGTCTCCTGTGTATAAGATAAATACCAAGACACAATTGGGCTTTGTCAGTACTCATCTCCCCATAGTTGTGTCATGCTCAGGAGAATTGCCTTGTATACTCGAAGTATGTAATATCCCATTACAAAACTTTTAAAAGTAAACCTATTAATACTTACTAGAATATGTAGAGAATGCTTGTTTGCGCAAAGCTCGTACCATAGTATGATGTCTCAGACATAGAGTTATATTAGGTTTTCTGTTTTTCTCACTAAAGAGCTTTTTTAATTACCATGAATGTAAAATTGGTTTATATTGATGTTTAGTACTGACATTTTCACATTGCTGGAGAGTTACTGTGAAATTTAAGGAAACTTCTGCATAAAAGCACATAATAAACTGAAATGATTTGCATTTCTCATAAAGATGGAGACAAAGAAATCCAGTACAGCAAAAGAAAAATGTAAAATAGTATAACTGATTTAATATTTTTTTAGGTGTATGAAAAGGAAGAAAGATGATTTCAAATGTGCATTTTAAGCACTAGAATATATGGTTTTATGATCTGCAATGGAATGTCATCCTTTCAAGTGATACTAAGTTTTATTTCTGGCATTAATCAGCAAAGATTTCCCCTACTATTTGTGTTCATCCCCCTGGGACTTGAAGTCTTGTCCCGGATGTCTTGTCTTGTGGAGAGTGAATGAGGGGCATTCAGACTGTTAATTCACACCAACTGGCAGACTCATCAATAAGACCTTGGACCAATTAAGCAAAAAAGAAGATGCCAAGTGGTTGCTTACATGTTTGTCACTGGCTAACGAAATTACCATTTCCTGTATTGTTCATGTCCTCCAAAAATTAATCCAGACCACTACATCTTAAAGACAAATTAAAAGCATACTTGGCAAGATTAAGGACCTCTGCTTGGGGACACTTCTCCCATCTCATAAACTGAATGCTTATTGATGAAAGACAAGAGAAGGATTCAGAACACAGATTGTTCAAAAATGAAACTGATCTTGGTAACAGATATGAACTAACTCACCCCTCTTAACTGGCCATTTTCATGTCATTTCTATCTAAAAGCTTATATTTATGCCATTCTCAGGCTTTATTGATATCATTTACTGTTTTTGACCCTACCAATTCTACTGGAAAACACTTACTACCCTAACAATTCTTCACATTACTTATATATCTTCTGCCCTCTAACTTTGATAAATGGGGAATACCTTTAGAACCAATATAGACTTTATATTATTAAATATTATATGTAACTAGGACATTCCCTGTAAAAAAATACGGGAATAAAATCCCTCCCTTGTGTCTCCTTTCTTCCATCTCCCTACCCTGTGTCTCTGCCCCCTCCTCCCTCCGCTGTGTCTCTTCCCCTCTCCTCCCTGCCCTGTACCTCTCTCCCTCCCTTGTGTCTCCTTCCACCCCTTTCCCTTCCTTGTGTCTCCTTCTCCCCTCTCCATCCCCTGTGTCTCCTTTCTCCCTCCCCTGTGTCTCCTTTCCCCCTCTCCCTTGTACCTCCTTTCCCTCTCTCCCTTTCCCACTCTCCCGTGCCTCCTTTCTCCCTCTCCCTTTTTCCCCTCTCCTTCCCATTGGCAGGGTTGCATCCAGGTATTGGGTTGAGTGATGCGAGCACTGGGTAGGCCAGGAGGGAGTGATGCGAGCTCTGGGAGGCTTCGCGATGAGCGCTAATCGCAAGCCCTGTACTGGCAGGAACCAGGTAATGGGGGTGATGAGAGCACTGGGGGCTCTCACAAAGCGTGACAAAGCCGCAAATGTGACCAACGTTCTTGGTCCACAAGAAACGTGGTCAGCCTTTACACTTTTCGTTTAACTGTTTTGGCACTGTGAAAGAGACCTGTGAAGCTAATAAGGTATTAGCTTCTTCCACCGAAAAAAATATGCATTTCTTGTGTAAGCACAGTCAATCAATAGAATTAATTCAAATCATATCAGCATCCAAGATCCTGTCAACATTACCATAGCTGATAAGTACAGAATGCAATGGTAATCACTTTATTGTACAGTTGCATACAATAGGAATATGTTAAAAGCTGCATTTATTATTTTTTTAAGTGTGTATAGACATTTTGCTATTATCATGTCAAGATATTCACAAGAACATGCTGTAAATATTGGACGTTATTGAAATATTAGAATTTTTGTATTGCACATAATTGACTGTTTACTTAGTTTATACATATTTTGTTTAATTTACTCATACATAACTTAATACTATTACACATAGGGACATAAATTATACTTAGGCCACTACACACATACATCCCATACTGCCACCCTTTACCCTCACACTACACCATCACCCTATACCCTCATACATTTTTGCTTTATTACACCCACATATACACATTACATAATATTACTCATATTATTTACTTTTATTATTTTTGGAGGAAGTATGGAGGGCATGAGTGAGGAGGGGAAAGGAGGAGAGGACAAGAGGAGAGAGGGTGCCCTGAGGAGAGAATTTAGGAGAGGATTTGGAGGGAAAGGTGTGGACAGAGGGAGAGATGTGGAAAGAGGTAGAGGTGTGGAGTGACTAGCAGTGTGAGGAGAGCAGAGGAGTGAGGGAGAGGAAGATGAGTAGAAGTGGGATCAGTGGAGGGTGAGCGAGGGAGAGAAGAAGGAGTAGTGGATAAGAGGTGGATGGAGGCTGGAATGCCCCAGCATTAGGCACACATAGATCAGGGACAGAAGTGGAGGGGACTGAACCTAGTGATGAGGAGAAGACTGTGAAGGACAGGTCTCAGGGCAGAGAAGGGAGATGAGCCACTCCAGGAAAAGTTAGTACAGGAGACTGTTCGTAAACAAAGAACCCCTAATTGCATAAATGAGAAGTCCATGGTGCTCCTCTGTGCCATATTTGCCTGTGCCAGTATACTACACGAGGGCAAGGATGTGAGGGCAGACTAGAGGGCCCATATGTGGAAGGAGGTAGCCAATGAGGTTGGTGCCCTGATGGTGTATGTGAGGGATGTCAGATCTGTGAAGCAATGGTATGCAACTGCTGGTGCCAGGTGAGGATGAAGATGTTGGAGGATGCATCAAGTGCCAGGCAGCTGGTGATGGACTCCTTCAGTTAAATACTTTTTAATGAATGGCAGAGGATGCTGAGGGATTGATTTGCCCCAGCAACAGTGGTCAGACTCTCGTGTCTTAAGGACACTCCGCAACCAGGGAATCTGCCAGGTGAATATCATAAACACTTATCATCTCATCACATACTAAAAAAACATGTGCACTGCACATACATCACCTATTATATTTGTCAAACTGTGAGCTGTCGTCACGCTTGTGGCCCAATGGGCGAAGCGAGCCGTTTGTGGCCCAAAGGGCCGCAACTGTGAGCGGGACTGCCTGGTTCCTGCCAGGGGACGACACAGCACTCATCGCCAGGCCCCCCGGCCTTGCATCACCCCCAAAGTACCTGGTTCCTGCCAGTAGATGGGGGCTGCAATGAGCCCCAAAAACCGAAGGTACAGCCGCAACTGCGAGCTGGACTACCTGGTCCCCGCCAGGGGAGGACTCAGCGCTCATCGTGAGGCCCCCAGGGCTCGCATCAACCCCAGTGTCTCCTTCCCCTCCTCCTCCCTCCTCATCCCTTTCCCCCTCTACAATTACCCCCCCTCCCCTCACTTACCTTGATCCAGTGAGCACCTGCTGTTCTCTGCTCTCCATCGCGTCTTCCGCTAATGTTCGCCTGGCATATGCTAATGATGTGAGGCGAATGTCACGTCACGTCATTATTAGCATATGCCGGGCGGACAGCCGGAAGACGCAATGAAGAGCAGAGAGCAGCAGGAGCTCACCTGATCAAGGTAAGTGAGGGGAAATGGAGAGGGGGTAATTGGAGAGAGGGAAAGGGATGAGGAGGGAGGATGAGGGAGGAGGAGGATGATAAGGGGGGAAGGGATGAGGAGGGAGGAGAAGGAGGATGATAAGGGGCAAGGGAGGGGGAGGGAAAGAGATGAGGGGGGAAGAGACACAGGAGAGTGAGAAGGTGGAAGAGACACAGGGGAGGGAGAGGGGGGGAGAGACACGTGAGGGAGAGGGGGGGAAGAGACACAGGGGAGGAAGAGCAACGCAAAGAGATAATAATACACATCAAATTAAAATGCTGGGCATTACTTACTGGGCATATGTAAGGCTATAATATACCTGTATGTCTAATTACTGGTGTACCTGGGTTAATTGAGATCAAATAAAACATATTTTTTTTAGTTTATATCACATATCGGAACCCCAAACCTAATTGTTTGACATGTAACCTCCATGTTTTAATGCCGTAATAATGACGGTCTCATTTTCTATGGGCTGATTTGAAATGGGAGGTTACGGGCTTGCTTAATGGATCACGCTCCTGCCCAGTGCATGGTTTACGGTTTTGGCTTTGGGCCAGTAACTTGTAATTGAATATGGCCCAATGTTTTTGATTTCTAAAAATATGTTTACTATTATCTAGTTCAGATATTCAAAGAACAGTATAGGAACAATTTTACTACAGTGGTCCTTTAACTGTAATTTGGACACTGCCGGTGTGCACTTAATATTAAATTGCAGGGAATTATTATGCATTTCTGAATTATCCAGCAGTTCTCATCCTTGTAACTTGAATTGTGATTAGTGTCTGGCTGTTGTCCAGTGTGTCTTGTTTCATATCAATGGTTTGTCTGTGAATATGTGGATATGTGTCCTCTACTAATGTAAATGTCATAAGAGAAGTTTCAGTTCACACCCCAAGTGAACCTCTCCTCCGTGGGCTGACTCAGACTATAGATGCTGTTTCTGTTGGAAAAGGGCTCTTGAAACCTTTACAAGACAGAGACTTCGATAATCTAGGATGACTCTTCAAATAGATGAGTATAATTTCACATTATTAAACTCAATACTAAAAAGAACCTCTGAAATGCAGCAGTCTTTTTATCTTAGATTGCACCCTCTTCCGACTTGATTAAAAAATATATGCACATGTGGTTTATTCTTTTTCATTATATTCATAAAAGTTTTTCATCACATTTTCCCTGTGTTTAAAAAAATGCATTCCCTGCATATTATCCATCTTGCATGAGGAAGCATGGCTGTACACCAATGCAAATATATGCAAAGGGGCAACATTAGGCTCAGTATCTGGTAATGTCAGTAGGAACATTCCCAGGTATGCTGATGCTGATAAAGGAATATACTTTAATAAGAAAAGTTAGTGAGTTAGTGATGAGGAGAGAAAAAAAAATGAACCCCCAGCAGACTGGTCAATATCAGTTAAACTTGTAAAATTGGGTATTCCAGTTTTAGTTTGTTTAATTGAAAAGTATTTTTGTGGGTCAATGGTAGAGTCCTATACATTTGTCTACTCTGCTTTCATATAAATCAGTTTCCATTCACATTATGCATACATATCTATTCACATATTAATGTGAGCATAAATTGTTCAAAACAAATAAAAGAGTCAGCATCGGTTATTTAGCTTTAGTAGAATCCAAATGAAAAACATGCTATTTTTACTATTAGTAGTATTAGAATTATTAGCATTTAGTTCGTATTTCTAGGACTTAATTTAATCATGACACATTAAATGATGGTCCTGTTCATGAAAGTTACAGTTTAGACTGGGCTCCCTTTGCAATTCCTGAAACAGGTTTTTGACTCTTCTTTGAATCTTGTCCTGCCCATAACTCCCCAAAAACATCATATTCTCTCCTTCTTCTCTAACCTTTCAACTCCTCTATATCTTAATTAACTGTATAATAAAATGGCTCACATGAACCCCATTCCAGAATCCTGTAAGGTCACTTCACCTTGGCCCATTTGTAATGGGTAAATTGTTAGAGACAAATAATGAGGCCACTGCTTGCTGGATGCCTAGAAATATTATAGGGCTCATATTATTATAAGGTAAAAGCAGGAAGTCTTGTATTATAAACTACAAATTATACACACACACACATATATATATATATATATATATATATATATATATATATATATATATAGGGTTGAGACACATTATTATGACCACTGTCTACTTTTGACGTCAGCAGCGCATAGCCAATTAAATATGGCACGTGTTGTGAGCTGGCTTGGTGGGTATATAAGGTGTCATTGGTAAGATGTGCAATTTTTCTGACTTTGAAAAGGGGATGTTAATTGGCTTTCAGGCCAAGGGTGGCAATATTTATGAAACAGTGCAGTTTGTGAACTGTTTATTTGCTGCTGTGGTTAAAGTGTAACGTGACTGGACACACGACACCCTTGAGAATAAACAGCGTTAAAACTGTGGAGCACTGCGTGGCATTGATGTCACAGGTGAACATTCGATTGTGAAAGTGTGTGAGAGCCAACTAACACACTACAATTGAGCAACTCACCATCCAAATGTACCAGGGGGCTACCAGACGTGGGTCGAAAATGACAGTACAGCCAACCCTGTTGAGTATGTGGCCATGAAGCAAACTGCTGGTCACTGCACCCATGCAGATGAGGAATCATCGCCATAAACGGCTTCAATTTGTACAATAGTACCAAAATTGGACCTCTCCTGTTTGTCTACACGGAGGAGTCAGGTTTTCTTCTTCATCGACTGGACGGAAGTTGGCATGTCAGGCGCAAATCCCCCGAGCACAAATACTGCCACCATTGTTGGTCTGGGGAATGCTCTTCTTGGCATTTTCTGGGTCTGCTCATACCGCTAGAAGGCACTCTCAACCGATTGGGTTATCTATCCAGCCTTCCAGATCAAGTACACCCATACATGTCTTCCCTGGAGCGGATGGGATCTTCCATTAGTACAATGCAACATTTCACATGCCCACAATTGTCCAGGAGAGGTTGGAGGACAAAGACTTCCAAGTCCTTCACTAGCCTCCAAATTCCCAGGACTTGAACCCCACAGAGGTCTATGGGAATACCTTGAACGCCATGTTCACCCTATGGATCCTCCACCATGCACTGTTCAACAGCTGTCAGATGCACTCCAGATACCTTTGCCAACCTTCCAGCATCTTATTGACTCACTACCACGTCTTCTAGCTGCTGCCTGTGCTGCACACCAAGGTTATTCATTATATTAGCTGTGATCATAATAATGTGACTTGACCGTGCTTCTATATATATATATATATATATATATATATGTGTCCAACACATACAGCACATAAAGATAGTGAGACAGTCACAATTATACACGTTTCTGTGTATCTGCACACCCGTCAAATTTGGCACCTCTGCAAACTTGCTGCATTCGCGATAGTCTAGCCATGTGCTTTGTTGGCAAAGGTTTAATTGCTTCAGTATATATAATATATCTATCCAGTCAAATCCTATCCCTTAATGACTGCACTGCTAAACTATGATTTGTGAGGTGGGGAAATGGACTGTAATGGCATACTAAGCAAGTACCCTTATGGATATCTCACTGTAAGTTTTAACACTGTAAAAAGTTTAATGACTATGTTTTATCTAAACTGTGCACTAATATTATAGATTATTCATATCTTTATTTAACAGAATGCCAATTGAGAAAATAAATCACAACATCGTTCATACTGATATTAACTTTTTTTAAACTATTCGGTTGTCTCTTGTTCTATAATTTTGATATGTTGTTTAAAAAATAATGTATAATGGGCTAAATAATTATAAATATTTTTTAGTGAAATAAATAAAAATAACTACCGTAATAATTTAAAGGGACATGGAACACAGCTGTTTTTTCCATTCATTTAAAGGAGCATGTTTTAAACTTTATAAAAGTTGCTTTCATCATTAAGAAATTATAAATAAAACATGTTTAAACATTACTGAAAGTAAAATGCAGAGAGCATACTTTACTCTGTAGATCTCATTGGCTGGTAGATGGCAACTCACCAACAGCAGTTACACATATAAATAAGTTTTTGTGCTCTGGAAGAAAGAAAACTCTCTGGGACATAGAAAGTCCCCCTTCCTCATGCACCAAAGAAATAATTATTCCTTGGTTCCTTTAATACCGATTATATGTGAATAGATATATAGGCTGAGCAACGTTGAACTTCACGGCCGCAAATCATTTGATCCATCAAGCACGTAACCGCTACAATTCTAATCATGTTATTAAATTGCAACAAAGTCACTCCTGTGCAAGCCCGTAACACGTAAATGTAGCACAAAGCCCTACGAGTTCTGGGGAGGACTCGCAAGGGGGGCAAAGTCTAATACATAGCACTTGTAATGCAAATAAAAACACACTACTGTACAATTATTAAAAGTGAAAGCGATGTTAGGTCTTAGAATTAATAGCACAACATTCACAAGCCCACAAATTGGCCTAATAAAATACTTAAAATATATACTCAAGTATAAGCCAAGTCACTTTTTTTAAGGCTAAAAAGGGCCCCCTCGGCTTATACTCGAGTCACTCTACCCCGTGTCTCTCTAACCCCCCGTGTCTCTCTAACGCCCCCGTGTCTCTCTCACCCCCCGTATCTCTCTAACCCCCGTGTCTCTCTAACCCCCCCCCGTTTCTCTCTAACCCCCCTTCTCTCTAACCCCCTGTGTCTCTTTCCCTCCCCCTTCTCATCCTCAACCCCCCTCCTCATCCTAAACCCCCCTCCTCATTCTAAACCCCCCTCCTCACGTTACCCCTCTAAATACCTCCCCCTCTCCCTTTCCCCTCACTTACCTGCATCTGCAGCTGTTCCTCCGCTCCTCCACGCTCCTTCCTGCGTCGGGACCCGGCATATGCTAATGACGTGACGTCACATGCGCGCCACGTCATTAGCATTGGCCAGGTCAAGACGCAGGAAGGAGCGTGGAGGAGCGGAGGAACAGCTGCAGATGGAGGTAAGTGAGGGGAAAGGGAGAGGGGGAGGTATTTAGAGGGTAACGTGAGGAGGGGGGTTTAGGATGAGGAGGGGTAAAGTGAGGAAGGGGGTTTAGGATGAGGAGGGGTAATGTGAGGAGGCGGTTTTAGGATGATGATGGGGGGTTTAGGATGAGGATGGGGAGGGTTTAGGATGAGGATGGGGAGGGTTTAGGATGAGGATTGGGCTTTGAGGATGAGGATGGGGGGTTGAGGATGAGGAGGGGGGTTCAGGTTGAGGAGGGAGGTTGAGGAGGGTGTTGAGGATGAGGACGGGGGTTGAGGAGGGAGGATGAGGATGAGGAGGGAGGATGAGGAGGGAGGATGAGGAGGGGGGTTGAGGAGGGGGGCTACAGAGGGGGGCTGAGGAGGGTGGTTTAGGATGAGGAGGGTGGTTTAGGATGAGGAGGGTGGTTTAGGATGAGGATGGGGGGTTGAGGATGGGGGGTTGAGGATGAGGATGGGGGGTTGAGGATGAGGAGGGGGTTTAGGTTGAGGAGGGAGGTTGAGGAGGGTGTTGAGGATGAGGACGGGGGTTGAGGAGGGAGGATGAGGATGAGGAGGGAGGATGAGGAGGGGGGTTGAGGAGGGGGGCTAAGGAGGGGGGCTGAGGAGGGTGGTTTAGGATGAGGAGGGTGGTTTAGGATGAGGATGGGGGGTTGAGGTTGAGGATGGGGGGTTGAGGATTAGGAGGGGGGTTGAGGTTGAGGAGGGGGTTGAGGATGAGGAGGTGGGTTGAGGAGGGGGTTGAGGATGAGAAGGGGGGTTGAGGAGGGAGGTTGAGGAGGGTGATAAGGGAGGGGGGAAGAGACACAGGGAAGTTAGAGGGGGGAAGAGACACAGGGAAGGGACAGGGGGGGAAGAGACACAGGGGAGAGAGAGGGGAGAAGAGACACGGGAGAGAGAGGGGGGTCACAAGAAAAGGGCACACAAGAGGGGGATACAGAGGGCACAAGAGGGACACAGGGGGCAGCACATTTCACACCCTCGGCTTATACTCAAGTCACTCATTTTTCCCAGTATTTTGTGGTAAAATAGGTGCCTCGGCTTATACACGGGTATACACAGTAATTTCATGTATATTTTATATGTTAGATGGATCCCGGCAATCAGTATGTTAATACATATAATGTAACTCGCATGTAATAGAATATAATATTTGCGGCTTTATTAATATTGCATAATGAATTCCAACCTCCATTTTTTGGTGACGCAATGATGACGATCTCTGTTTCCATTGGCTCCATCTAAACCCGTAACTACGGGTTTGCTTAATTGATCACCAGCAAAAATGCAAGTCCAACGGCCGACAACTGGTTTATGGGTTTGCGTCTCAAACTGGTAACTCGAAGCCCGTTCTAATTTAATAGCACAGTAAGGTCCTCATTCAATTGCAATTTGGCCAATTGAATAGGGGTCTAAATAAGCACATAACATATTTTTTAGTTAGTAAACATCTATCCAAAAGCAAGGTTTTCACTAACTAAAAATGTATTTACAAAAAAATATGTTATGTGCTTATTTAGAGCACTATTCAATTGGCCAAATTGCAATTGAATGAGGGCCTAACACTGGGGAATTTCAAGCCTGCAGCCGCTGCGAGCTTCACGTTGCACTTACAGGGCTGGAATTTAATAGGGCTAATAGTCCTGGCCATCTCTGAAAATAATGGACCACAATGTCACTTTAAGATAAGGAAATCATTTCTTACAACTCTTACTCATTTCTTGCAACTCTTACTTGTATAATGCACCCTCTTTTTATCTGCTCACTTTGAAAGAAGTAAAAGCAACCACAATAATATTAGTTAAAAAGACAAAAATAGATTGTTTAAACTACATATAGGAATATATTAAAAAAGCAATTTGAGCTGATGGCTAGCACATTTTTTTTTATATACAACGACTTCCTTTTAGCATTGTTTGCCTGATTGTAATATACTCTCTACAGTATAGCATTCACTGAAAAATCAAATTGCCTGAGCAATCTTGTTCAAAACACTCGTGACTGCAAACTGTTCAGCTCATCGTATTATATCCTTTGCTGCATTGGGATGAAAGACGCACTTGAGAAGATGAAAGAGATGTACATCTCAGAGCACGTCCTTGGTAATGTATTCATAAATAGACTTGTAAAGCAATCTGAGGCCTGTCCAGCAGAGCAAAGCCATGAAGAGGTAAACACGTCACATATATGACAGCAGAGATCCACCAGGTCGTGCCGTGCAATCATTTCTGGTCTTATGAAAGGGATTATGGCTGCACCTAATAAAAATCCAAGCGGGCAGGTATTTCGATCCTTTATTTGTAGCTGCTGTGTGTAAAAGGTATTAGATTTTGTGGTGTCTACTCATAAAATCCAGTCATGTCTGGACTGCTCTAACTGACAACCTGGAGACACACCTGGGGCAAACAGCAAAAGCATACACCCTGGCAGGATAGGTAAAATAGTAATTACAAGCCTGAAAAGCAGAAGGGAGAACATATGCCATATGTCATTAGCTATAAGATACAGGAGTATCCAAAGCATGTAGCAAGCTGTGTCCACATATGTCTGTCTATTACTCTATGAATGTATTTGTTTATTGTTTCATTGCAATGCCAGGTAAACAGAGATTATCACTTTAACAACAACTATGTAAATACTTCATATTATTACATGATAGATAGATAGATAGATAGATAGATAGATAGATAGATAGATAGATAGATAGATATATAGATAGATAGATAGATAGATAGATAGATAGATAGATAGATAGATAGATAGATAGATAGATAGATAGATAGATAGATAGACATATAAATAGATGGATGGATAGAGAGATAGATAGATAGATAGATAGATAGATAGATAGATAGATAGATAGATAGATAGATAGATAGACAGACAGACAGACAGACAGATAGATAGATAGATAGATAGATAGACATATGAGTCCACATATGTCTGTCTATTACTATATGAATGTATGTGTTTATCATTTTACTGTACTGCCAGGTAAACAGATATTATCACTTTAAAAACTTCTGTGTAAAATAGTTAATTTTACTACATTATAATCTAGATAGATATATAGATAGATACTATCTTTGTATAGAATTGTGTTTTATGTCAAAAAGTATATTAATGTTTTCAGTAAAAGCATGATACCATACAGACACCTATCAATCTCCAAAGGATTTTATGATGCCTCACATATGACTAATAACACCAGGTGTGACATCACTGATAACATACATGATGTGTGTGTACATTTGTAGTGTTTTATTTAAATTGCCCTATATCAAGCCTAACTACAGAGGATGAATTTACATGGCTACAGAGAGGCCCCAAATTAGGATCCATCATAAGACAAGTCACATGATTTGAAAGTTAAAGTAACCGTAGTAACTAAAAACACATTAACATGCATATCATACGTGAAAATGTGTCTAAATAGATCATCAGTACAGATAACATTAATATGATTTATATGATACACATCTAAATCACATAATGATCCAAAGCTTAAAACCAGTTATACATAAAATCCATATAAGTTCCCTATAAAGCTGGGGATAAGGTCCTCCTTTTGCTTAGGATCTCTGTTTTCTACTATTTATTGGTTAGCATGATTTAGCCGGATATAGGGCTTCAGTTAGTGAGCCTTCCAGATAGGAGGACCCACATAGGTCATAGGCCTGCTCTTCACTCTGCTTTTGTGTGTGTGCCATTTGGCCAAGAGGCCCATATATGTGAAGTATAAATTAGGTATACTCCTATTAATTATTACAAATTACCGAAATTGTTTTATGGTGTGATGTGATTTATTTAAGGATTATTTAACAGTTCATAGTAGGTACTCACCACTTTATGATTCAGAATGAAGATAAATGTGGTGTCCGGCACTGTTTACAAGTTTAATAAGTGTTTTGGTTCCATATAAGTAATAAATAGATGTATAAGATAATTTACAATATTATCTTGTATATATTATATAGATACTGCCCATCCTTGAAGTAAAAACAGTTTTAAAACAAAAACAAATAGTTGTAAAAAATAAATGTAAACAATCATTTTTACTTCACCCTTTATGGCATCTACTATTTAACCAAAACATCTCTTTTTATTTTGCTTTATTATATCTTCACCCCCAGTTAGAGTTTGGCTTCAATTCATTAAGTGCAGTTCTTAGTTATCTAGCACCAGTAATTACATCAAGCATTTAAAAGAGCATATAACCTATTTAAACGTCATTGAAACAAACAGGAAATGCAGAGAGCATACATTAGTCTGTTGGTCTCATTGGCTGACAGAGGGCAAGCCCCAAGAGCAGTGACACTTCTAAATAAGGTTTTGTGCTCTGAGAATTTTATTTGAAAATAGAAACATGCCGTGGCACATTATCAAATACCTTCTTTCTGATGCAAACACAATGTATCTTTTTTGGGGACTATTTATTATTAGCAATGTCCTCCTCCTGCGTTGAGAAGCTGCAAGATATCTCGTTGATTTGACCTTGCAAATACCATGAACCTTAGTGAATTTTGGCAAATCTACATTTCCTGATTTATAATTCATGTAACCTCATGAGTAAAAGTTAATGTTGGTTTCAGCTCAGAGATTGGGTCATTTGAGCAACTATCATTTGCACACAAAAAAAAAATATTAGAAAATTATTTAATTTCAAATTAGCGTCTTGCCCGTCAAAAATAAAGGCAATACAATTTGAAGCCTGGCAATGCTGTTTGCCACACAATGCAAGATTCTCCCCCCTCTAACTTGGGAGCTTCGCGATGAGCGCCTTTGCTGCTCATTGCAGGCGTCGGCCAACACGCAACTTTTGTGCCTGGCAATGAGCACCTTTGGCGATCATTGCGAGCCTCTCCCCACTCTCTCTCTCCTGTGTCTCTTTGCCCCCTCTCCCTCCCCTGTTTTTTTCCCCTTATCTCCCTCACCTGTGTCTCTTTACACACTCTTCCCCCTCTCCTTCCCCTGTGTCTTTCTCCCCCCTCTTCCTCCTCTGTGCTCCTGTTTGCATTTACGGGTGTGAAACCATTTGCAGGCTTGGGAAATCGTTCATTTTCCCCAAGCCCAAAATGTGTTTTTAATTTCCGCTCTTGAAAAAAAGTTACGGCTTTACGTCCGCCATTTCTTTCCTCGCTTTGCCATTTTCAGATCTCCCAAAAACCCCAGTTAAGTATAAAATTAGCTTGCAACCTCACTTACTTGCTCCCTGCCTCTCCCCCTGTGCTGTGTGTTATTTTTTTTATTAATTGGCGTCTTTGGTGGTCTTCCGACAGCTTCTGAGTTAAGGGGTTGAAAAAAATGGTGGCCGTTAAATCCGTAATTTTTTTGAAGCCTGTAACTAGTCAGCCATTTGGAGCCTCTCCCCCCTCAAACAAGTCATGTATGGGCCTCGCGATGAACGACCTTTGGCGCTCATCGAGACCCCCACAGTGACCGCCTTCTGCCTTCGGTGCTCATTGCAGCCCCGTCAAGCCTGTAACTTTAGGACTTTGCGATGAGCGCCAAATGCATGCGCAACCCGTAACTTTTAACATAGCGTTAAAAACAAACTCCCAATTACGACAACTACATATGTGATATAACTTTAATAGAGTGAGATGGACTAGCCATGTAATTGTGCCTGTTATAGTGGTGCTTTAACTCTTCCTTTATGTGCGGCTTGGGATGTTTAAAGGGTCATAAGAGCTTTATATGTTAAGTCTATATTTAGGTTTGCTATTAACTAACATTAAAAATAGATGCAGACAAACTTTAGACAGAACATTTCATTAAAAAATACAGTTTATCTCATTAATGGCCAATATTGTACCCCACCCCATCTCTCTCATTGTCTGAAGCAAAAAAAGAAGAACAAACATTTAAAGTGAGATAACATTAATTAGGCATATTTAGTAACCTTGCCTATATTCACTTTGAAGTTGTAGGGGTTTATGGGATTGTAACTGCAGCCCTTTATCCTCTAGAACATGCACCAGGTCACCAGACCTACCTAATTAATGTTGAAATGTTTGTTCTTCTTTTCAGTAATGCTCAGGACAATGAGAGAAGTGAGGATGGGTATATTGGTGGCCATTAATTAGGTAAACTGCATTATAAAATATATTTTCTGGCTAAAGCTTTGCTTTGCTTCTGGTTGCACTTGTATTTGTAATGCTAATCTTAATAAGCACTTACACAGGCCCTTTAACTTATACTTCTGACCCTACAGTCTTCACTTGTAACCAAACAGTACAAAACGGTAGCCAAGTGCTCTTTGTCAATTATGAATGAATATTTTTGATGGCTGGCAGTGTGAGAAAAGAGGCAAAACCCTCTAGGCCATATTCGGGGAGGAAACTGTTCTCTAGTAGGGATCATGACCTTGATTTGGTGTTTTTCAAGTGCTTTCAAGTGGGGGTCATCACAGGACAAGACGTGTGTGAGAAACGGTATCAAAGCTCAAAACTGGAACAAACGTACAGTATATATGTCCAGGGCAGGGCCTGGTGCAAAGCTACTGATAGTGATTGGTGTAACTGTTATCAGAAATGTATTGAAATAAAAACCTTAAGAAACAGTTGTAAGCAATGATAAGTAAAAGAAGACTAATACAATTAATATATAAATCATGGGGTAGGGGGCAACCTTTTTCTCATCACCATCCCAAAAAAAAGGGCATGCCACATACCTGCTGCAAAAAATGAACACTTCTCGGCTAGTAATGCAATAATAATGTCGCAGAAAAAAATAAAAAAAGTTTTATTTAAAAAAATTGAAATCATTGCTATGTTAAAAAAACAGTATTTCTTGTTTATTTGTTTATTAACAAATCATTGCCTGTGGTAATGGGCACCATTGGATCCAGCCACTAGACACTTGAAATTTGTATGGGCTTTGCTAAAACATGATGACGGTCAAAGGGAATCAGGTAGACCTCCTGTCCTATTATATATTTATAGTTAAAAATCCTGATATATTTGATATACGAGCAAATATAAAATATCAACATTACCTGAAACCTCACGTTGTGTAGTCCACGTTTTGCTCAAAATTGCAGCTGATTTTCCCAAGGTTCTTGTTTTTTTTAATTATTTTTTATGTCAATCATTTTCCACTTTCTTCACAAACATCAAAGGAAAAATGAAACACTGCATTTTTTGAAGAGATAATTAATATAATGAAATACATTTAATTATTATGTTGTCAAGACTGTGGGAATTGCTAATTTAAAACAGTAAAAATGCTTAAAGGGATACCATTTTATTTGCAATTTGTTCTTTTAAGGAATAAAACTGAGAATGAGCAAGATATTTTTAGTAAGTTAAAAAAGAAAAATAAACTTTAATTCATTAACTATTATATGCAGCTACATGCCATCATAGGCCCTGTCATAAAAGACTCCACATTTGGCACAATAGACCATACCACACTTGTCTAGTGAATGTTATTTAATAAATGAATTTTTTCTTACCTTGACATTTTTAATTTCTGTCTTTTAATCAGATTTTCTTCTAGATCATAAGCCTTAGCTTTTATTTTTGTACTTGAGTCTAATCGCTAAATACTCCCTAGGAATATGCACATGCTCCAATGTATTCACTTTTTTATTAAATTGCAGTGAGTGTGGCCACACTGGATTGCTAATTCATTAATAATTAATGTATAAGTAACAACATAGACACATGGCATTACAATGAAAATAGAGTCTGTCTATTGCACAATTTAAAATAGGATCCACTGGAATTCAAGCCACAAGTTAACCTAGTATATTTTTACTGCATATAAAATATTGTAAACTAACTAGTGTCATCTCTTAAACAAATCACAAATCTGGTGGACAGGGGCATAGGCATAGGAACTGGGGGGGGGGGGGGTAGGGGGGACAAATCCCCACCAGAGTAAATTAATAGGGGACACAAAAAATAGCAAAATTAACCGTAATTATGTGTTGCTAGATTTGGCCACTAGAGGGCTATTGCATCCAACTTCCTGTGACTCCATGGACCACAGCATACCAGGCACACCTCTCAGCCACTGCCACTGTGAGCTTCATCAAGCTCATGTTCATTGCTTCAGTGACCTCATCTATCCATCACCACCTCTGTCGTCCCCTTCTTCTTGTGCGTTCAATCTTTCCCAGCAGCAGAGTCTTATGATATGGCACAAATATTTGAGCTTCAGCCTCATGATCATACCTTCTAGTAAACAGTTTGTCTTGATTTCCTGAAGTATTGATTTATTGGATCTTCTTGCAGTCCAAGGGACTCTAAGCAGTCTTCTCCAACACCACAATTCAAAGGCTTCAATTCTACGGCGCTCAGACTTTTTTATGATCCAGCTCTCACATCCGTATGTTACTACTGGGAATACCATAGTTCGAACTATGTAGACCTTTGTTGATAGTTTAATATCTTTACTTTTTACTAGCTTGTTGAAGCTTGCCATAGCTTTCCTCCCCAGAAGCAAACACCTTTTCATTTCATGACTTCAGTCACCGTCTGCAGAGATCTTGAATCCAAGGAAAATAAAATCTGTTACTGCTTCCACTTCTTCCCGGTCTATTTGGCAGGAAGTAAGACTGCCATTTGCCATTATCTTTATCATTTTAACATTGAGTAGCAGGCCAACTTTTGCACTCTCTTCTTTTACCCGCATCATTAAGTCCTTTCGTTCCTCCTCACTTTCAGCCATCAGAGTAGTATCATCGGCGTATCTGAGGTTGTTGATACTCCTTCCAGCAATATTGATTCCAGCTTTGGATTCATCCAGTCCGGCCTTATGCATGATGTACTCTGCATATAAGTTGAATAAATAAGGTGACAATATACAACCTTGTCGCACTACTTTTCCGATCTTGAACCATTTTGTTGTCCCATGTTCGGTTCTGACCGTGGCTTCTTGGTCGACATACAGATTCCTTAGGAGGATGAGATGATCTGGTACTCCCATCTCTTTAAGGACATGCCACATTTTGTTGTGATCCACACAGTCAAAGGATTTAGAATAGTCTATGAAGCAGCAGTAAATGTTTTTTTTGGAACTCTTTTGCTTTCTCTATTATCTAGTGGACATTGGCAATTTGATCTCTTGTGCCTCTTCCTGTGTGGAACCACTGCTTGCACATCTGGTAGTACCTGGTCCTTATATTGTTGGAGTTGAGCTTGTAGAATATTAAGCATTACCTTGCTGGCATGTGAACCTAGTGCAATTGTTCGACAATTGGAGGACTCTTTGGCACTGTTTGTTTTTTGGGATTAGGATGTAGACTGACAAGTAACACTTTCACACCATCATCCTGTAGAATTTTGAATAGTTCAATTGGGATTCCATCATCTCCTGCAGCCTTATTATCAGCAAGACATCCTAGGTCCCATCTCACTCCACTCTCTAGATGTCTGGCTCCACCTCATTGGACAAACTATTGAGGTCATCACTGCTGTTAAGAGCCTTCCTGTATAGATCTTCAGTGTATTCCTGCCACCTCTTCTTTATGTGAGCTTCTTCTGTTAAGTACCTACCATTTATCATGCCCACTTTGGCATGAAAGATGCCTTTTAGGTTCCCAATTTTCTTGAAAGGATCTCTTGATTTACCTATTTGGTTATCCATCTTCAATCTCTTTACATTGCTTATTGTAGAATGTCTCCTTGTCTCTTCTTGCTATCCTCTGGAATTCTGCATTCAGTTGGACAAATATTTTCTTATCTCCACTACCTTTTGCTTCCTTCTTTTCTGGGCTAATTTCAAAGCCTCATCAGACAGCCAGTTTGCCTTCTTACTTTTCTTTCTTTTAGGGATATTATTTGTTGATGTTTCCTGGATTATGTTGCAAACTTTGGTCCAAACATCTTCAGACATTCTATCTTCCATGTCTAGTCCCTTAAATCTATTCTTTTCTTCCAGTAGAGGATCTGGTGGTTGTCTGATGTGAAATGTCCCATTCCAGTCCATTTAAGTTCACCAATTCCCATGATATCAATGTTTAACCTTGTAACATTCCAGATTCCTATTCTAAATTGGTCTTTGCAGCAGCAGACTTTCCTTTCCCCTTCAGAAACATCCTTCCGCTGGGTGTCCTTTTTGCTTTGGCCCAACCACTTCATTAGATTTGGTGTTACTTGTACTTGCCCTCTGCTCTTCCTCAGTAATGTGGTACGCACCTTCTAACCTGAGGGCCTCCTCTTCCGGTGCCATATCGTTATGTCTCTGGTTGTGCCTGTCCATAAAGTTTTCTTAGCAAAGATACTGGAGTGGGTTGCCAGTTCCTTCTCTAGTGGACCACAACTTGTCTGACCTCTCTGCCATGACCTGCCCATCTTGGCTGACCCTACATGGTATAGCTCACAGCTTCATCAAAGTACACCACGACAAGGTAGCGATCCAGAAGGTAAATAAATAGTACATTTGTGTTCACATTTGAACATCTAAAACAAGTTAAAAAAGTATACATAATAAGTTGGTATATAGACATACATTATATTATATTATATATATTATATATATATATATAGTTGATATAAATATATATATCTACCACAGCTTACATACCTCACATATATCACTGTTGACAATCTCTCAGGCCCATTGTCTTGGGGTTCTACTAGATCCTGCTCTTTCCTTCATTCCTCACATACAATCAGTAGCAAACTCTTGTCGTTTTCACTTAAAAGCCATATCCAAAATACATCACTATCTTATACAAGACACAACAACAATTCTAATCCACTCTGTCATCATATCTCGCCTTCACTACTGCAACTCGCTCCTTGCTGGCCTCCCTATCACCCATCTGTCTCCACTACAATCCATATTGAATGCATCCTCTAGACTCATATACCATGCTCAACGCTCAGTATCAGTCACTGCACTGGCTTCCCATAACCTCCAGAATAAAATTTGAAATGATGACCCTAACGTATAAAGCTCTCAACAACAATGCACCCTCTTAAATCTCTGCTCTCATCTCAAAATACTTTCCTAACCACCCTTTTCGGGCTCTCGGATAATGACCTTCTTCTGTCCTCCTCACTTATCACCTTCTCTCAATCCCGCCTTCAGGACTTTTCTCATGCTGCCCCAATTATTTGGAACTCCTTGCCTCGCTCCGTTAGACTATCTTCCTGCCTCAAAGCCTTCAAAACCTCCATGAAGACACATCTGTTTAAATAAATTTATCACCTTCAGGCTTAATATGCACAATGCATCTATTACCCTCCTGTAGAGTTTTTAATCTTGTAAGGTGCTTTATGGCAAGTACTGTGTACATTTGATTTTAAGCTCAAAGACTTGGCCCTCAATTCTTTGCATTGTGTTAATATTGTTTCTGACTTGAACATACCCCTGTATAGCTTTACTGAATATGTTGGCACATTACAAATTAAAATTAAGGAAATAATAATAACTAATAATAATAATAATAATAATAATAATAAAAACACGTTAGATGTCTGTACGGTGGCCTCATTAACACATTGTATTATAATGCAAACCAGTAGTCTATTACATATTTACAAAGTTTACACATTAATTTGAACTGTAATAGGAGCAACAAGTTAACTCACAATGTTTTGTTTTTTTCTGATGAGCAGATTAAAAACCATTTTCTATGAAGAAAATAACCAGTGAATTCTCTTATTATACAAATCACAGAACTAATAACATATGTACTTATGTAGCCAGCAGTTCATTCAAGACTGGTAATAATCCAGAGCAGTTTGAAATATATTCCTTTCATCTCACTTTGTATCAAGTAAGAGTCAGGTCAGGGAGAATAAAGTATCAAACAATGGAGTTCTATTTGTGTATATGTTAATGCACTATTTGTATTTAGATTGTTAAGTATGTTATATAGCTGTGATATAGTACCGGGACATCTTTAAAATGGAAATTTACATAGATAATGTTTTTAATTTTTGGAATTTTTTGGGGTATAATGTTTTACCTGAAGGCATTGCCATCTGTCTGAGTCATATAAATCATATTGTATTTTGACTACTTGAAAAGTAATTATTTCACCATTTTTTATGATACGGAATTAGCATGAAATACCACTTAAAAAGAGTTCATTGCAATCCCTGGCCAAAATCTTTATTATGAGCTATGGCTGTGTAATAGACTTCCCTGTCCCTTTAAATAGCACTGTTAACTGAAAACTCTTGAGTATCAAATAAATTAAGTATTAGTTACAATAGCAAAAATAACATAAAAATAACTAGCTGCTTTCTCCTGTTTTCATACTTAAGTAACCTGGAGCCATTCGGCAACTTCCATATTAGGGGGCTGGGTGGGTCTGTAATTATGAGTGACGAGGGCAGGTGCTAAGCACCCTGGATGAATATGAATGACATTAGGATAATCTTAGACCAATTATAGTGAGCTAATGCTCTCATTTTGCAATGACACTCAATTAAACTGGTGGAGGCAGATATTTTGTGTTTTATAAGAGCTCTAGCAGAATGAGTGTGGCTTGACGTGAGTGACACATGGAAGGTTTGTAGGCCTGGATTCGTGAGACACAGGGTTTTAATATTACAACTTTGTCACTATTTATTACTTTTATTGGACAATTCATTATTATCCACCTTCTGCTAAGGCTTGTAACATTACTCGGAAGGGTGTAGAGTTTATACGAGCAATGAGGCCACATCACGATTGTTATTTTGACACAAAATAAGCTAACTCATAGTTTTGCCACCCACATCTGACTCAAATTTAGCAAAGTCAGTTGTGTGGCAAAAGTTACATGTCATGTATATTTTATCAGAGGTTTCTTTCTTTATTCTATAAGATGGTCATCTAAACCTAAGAACTGATTACCAGAAATCATCCATTGCACCATTTGCTATATCACATACAAAATGCCACTATCTATCTATCTATCTATCTATCTATCTATCTATCTATCTATCTATCTATCTATCTATCTATCTATCTATCTATCTATCTATCTATCTATCTACAGTATCTATCTATCTATCTATCTATCTATCTATCTATCTATCTATCTATCTATCTATCTATCTATCTATCTATCTATCTAGGAACAGCACTCTTACAGCCACATTAAATTTGAAGGCCGTAAGTACAACGTGACACCTGCAACAGCTGCGGGCTTGAAATTTGGCCGAGTTACAGAGCTATTAAATCAAAGCAGGGCGTGAGTTACGGGCTTGAGACGCAAACCTGTAAACCATTTGTCAACCGTTGGATGGCCATGAACGTGATCAATTAGTCAGACCCCTAGTTACGGGTTTAGATAGAGCCAATGGCAACAGAGATCATCATAATTACGTCACTGAAAAATGGAGGTGGGATTTCAAAGTCTCACGGGTTTCAATTACGAGTTACGATCAGACCCACATTACAGAAATAATGCAATATTGATAAGGCTGAAAATATGATATTCTAGTCCATGCCAGTTCCATTATATGTATTAACAACACATTGCTTGCCGGGATGGATATAACACAGAAATTAAACATAAAATAAAGTATTTTATTTTGCTGATTTGCGAGCTTTAGAATGTTGTGCTATTTATCCCAATACCTAACATCACTTTCCCTATTATTATATGTACAGTAGTGTGTGTATATTTGCATTTACAGTGCTACGGATTGGACTTTACCCACCTTGCGGGTCCTCTCTAGTACCCGTTGGCTTCTTGGCTCCATTTGCGTGTTATGGGGTTTAACGCCAGTGAATTTGTTGCATTTTAATAGCTAAATTGGAACCTAGCAGTTACGGGCTTGACAGAACAAAGGATTTGCGGCCTTGAAGTTCCACGTTCCACGTCCCGTAGGCTTTTTTCGCTCTTCACCCGCAGATCCGCAGCGGCCAGCTTTAATAGCGCAAGTCTTGCGAGTTACATACGAGATACGGTTTTACACGTTAGGGGAATTTAATAGGGCTGCTGACTATAATTACATAACAATAATGTTAATATTAATAATTAATATTACACATTGGTTTGTGATTATTTACTTTTGAACCACTCCTTGATATTATGTTAATGTGGTTTAGCTTCAGAGAACATTATTCTTGTGTATATTAAAAATTACTTCCTACCGAATATGTTGGCGCGATATAAATAAATATAATAACAATGATAATATCTATGCAAGGTACTTTAGGGAAAGTGCTATGGACACCGGATTCCAAGCTCAAAGACAGGGCCATACACTCTTTGCAATGTGTGAATATTGAACTTGTCATTGCCTGCAACTTAACTTATGTATAGCGCTACGGAATATGTTGGAGCGTTACAAATAGATAATAATAATAATATTTTTAGAGTTTATTTAAATGTGTAATGTAAATACATTTTTCTTAATGTAGTTTGTAGAAGGGGCGTACAAATCTGGGACTTGAGGTCTTGAAGATCTCCATGCTTTAAATAATATGTCTGTAGAGAACTCCCAAAATCCAATACAGACAGGGAGAGAATCTATAAAAGCAAACAATAGGTAAACAAGGGCTGTGTTCATAACCCGCCAATCTAAAAGGATTTAGTTAAATTCCATTACTCCCTGAGATTAAGGATGAAACTCTGAGCTGTAAGCTGAAACCTTGAAAACTATCAGTAATAAAACTGGGCTGCTGCCTAGTAACATTCGCTAACAGGGGCACCTTCCTAACTGGACATGGCACAGCTTTGATATTGTTTTCCCTTTGCTTCACATTGAAAAGTTGCAAGGGGGGTAGATAGACCCTTTTTATTGAGAGTTATGGGTGGTAATTGTGACCACATTGTCTTACTGAGGGCAAAATATAACTGCTGAGGAAGGGATGGTGGGAAGGTGGTCTTTAGGCATGTAATTCCAACACCGTCTTTTCTACCATGCTCTGTGATCAAGTCTACCTGATTAATGTTATCTCAGTTAAAAGTCTTCCTTTCAGTGGAGCTTAGGACAGTGAGAGAGGTAGCACCATCTATTTTGCTGTTGTTTACACATGTATTTTTAATGGTGAGATAAAATATATGCAGCAACAAAAGTAAAAGTGCTCAATCGTGTCCATAGTTCTATGGACACGATAACCCACTCCAAGAGCATCCTCTTTTAGCTCACTTGTACCCTCCACAGGGAGAAATATCCTGTAGTATATACGTTTGGTCTCACTGCAGTCCCTAAATACCAGGCAATTCTACCCTGAACAGGAGAAATAGCAAACCCCAGACACGTTTCGTCCTTAATTGGACCTCATCACTAGGGTATAGCTGAACTACCTAAGGCATAGTGAGCATGGAGTCCACATATCACCCTTAGGGAGACTAAGCCTAAAAAATAAATTTTACATTGAAAAGTTCTTACACTAGCCCTTAAATTGAAGGACCCATAAAGCCCCATGTAATTAATATAAATTATGTTTTCTTAAGAAAGTAAAAATAAATAAACCAATAAACCCCCTTTAATTCCACACCTATTGTGCTTCAGATGCTAGGCGCTTTAATTGCTGTCAATAAGCTTTTCTCGTGTTTGTTTACCTGCCTTCTCAAGTACGAGTCGTCCTTGAATACTGATACTTGCTCAGTTACTTTGTTTTTTTCAACAAGTCAATATCTGAAGTCTAAGCACAGAATACATAGGTGATAAGTGAAATGTGTTTTTTTTTATCATTTAAAATCATTGTGCACGTTATCAGTTCTAGTTTTTCAAAAGATCATTCTAGAAATGTGGGGCTTTAAATTTTATTTTACAGGTTAGTAGTCTATTGTTGCCTGTTATTTATTAATGTTGTGATTTATATAGATCCTGTCTCTCTGCTATAACATTGTTGGTTTTGTGGTCTCCATATTTCCTCCTTTCCCACACTCACGTTTGTTCTGTGGATTACCAATCAATTCAATGCCGCACCAGGAGTGCAGGAGTTAACTCATCATTAAAGCGGATTATGCTAATTTTGAACTTGTATTGTATGATATTGCGGTGCATCTGCACAGGCCGTGGGAGGCACAATTAAATCATCTACTTGTTGTGTCTTCAAACTCAGATCGTGAAAAAGGTTATTTAATCATGACCTCATTAGAAGATGTCCGAACAGATGTAATAAAGGTGGATTTGGTAAAAACAGGGTAGAGTTTTTTTTTATTACAGCCACATAGCAGTGCTGGCGTTTATTGTGCACTGCGGAATGTGCTAGGCGGTGTGCTCATGGGCTGATCCATACAATCTCATTGTCATGGGTATATTCTGGGAATGTTAACATCCAGTGATCCTCTTGCTACATGTACAAAACAGTTAAATTACCACGGTAGGTTAGGAAAAACTTCATATGTTTGTAACAAATTAACTGCATTAGTGGCTGTAAAACTGTTGTACAAGTAAACACTGCTTATGTGACAAGGATGCCATGTTTTCCAGCAGATTTGGGATTTGGACACTAAGTGGGAGAGTTTTTTGTTTTTTTTCATGGAGTTAAAGGAGGGAGAGAGGGTAGGGGAGAAATGTGTTGATTCATTGGTGGTTTGAGATAAGAGTTCAGCACAGCACACCTTCCCCCTCAATAACAAGCATACTTGAAAGTTCCTCTAGCATGGCTCCCTATTCACCCCCTTGTGTCTTGAAATGATGTAGGACAATCATGGCAGCTTCCATGCACTTGCAGAGTTTCTGAAAATGCTTTTGTGCCAATGATTTACATAGGTAATTTTTTTACACAAGTAAACAGTGCTTATGTGAGAAGGATGCCATGTTTGTGTCTTCCAAATTCCAACAGACTCGGAGAATGGATGGGACAGTTTTACTATTTTTTTCTGGAGTGGTTCTGTTGATTCATTGCTGTATTCAGATAGGAGTTCAGCACAGGATATCCCCCCCCCCCCCCCCCCCATAACAATTATACTTGCAAGTTCTGTTTGCCTTGATCTGTAACCACCCCCTTGTGCCTTGGAAAGGAAGTAGGACAATCATGGCAGCTTCCATGCACTAGCAGAGTCTGCTTAAAATAAAGGTTTTCTCTGAAAATGCTTTTATGCCCATGACTTACATAGGTATTTTTTTATACAAGTAGACAGTGCTAATGCGAGAAGGATGCCATGTTTATGTCTTCCATACTTGCAAGTTCTGTTTGCCTTGTTCTGTAACCATGTGCCTTGGGAAGAAAATCGGTCAATCATGGCAGCTTCCATGCTAAAATAAAGATTTCCTTTAAATGCTTATATGCTAATTACTTATATAGCTGCTATTGATGCTAGTTTCGGATCTTGTGGATAATCCAATCAAACGCGCCCGACGTGATTATGCACAGCGGCTTCTAGTGGTGGGAGTACAGAGAGACAGCTGGGGAGGGGGACAGGCATGGGTGGGGAGGAAAGAGGAAGAGACTGAGCAACAGGGGGTAGAGAGGGAGAAAGGGTAGAGAGGTAAGGGGTGTAGAGAGACAGCTGGGAAGGGGGGTAGGCATGGGTGGGGAGGAAAGAGGGAGAGACTGAGCAACAGTGGCCCCTGGTGGTGCAGCTCCCCCATTATGATCTCCTACACCCCCAGGGCGACCCAACCCCCCACCCCTCAGCGCCCCATTATAATCACCCAGTGTGCCTTCTTCTGCCAATAGCAGAGCACTGATGTCAGCCTTGATGTCACTGCTTGGGATATGCTTCCTGCTGCAGTCTGCTCTCTGTCTGTTCTGCCCATGCCTTTCACAACAGACAAACTGTATTTCCCAGGCTGCTTTTCAGCACAAACAGGAACCCAAAGTGAATTTAAAATGTTTGCATACACTACTAATTCTCCCATATCAAAGGCAACCATAGTCCAGCTCACTTAGATAAGCCTTTAAGGGTTACTTTTGTTTTGATCACTGCAAAGAGCTGTATGGAACACAGAGAACTAACCCTCCAGCCCTGGTCTGCATTACTCAAATTCCAGAGAGGCAAGCGATCTGAAACCTGAATTTTCTGCCTGTAAGAAAAAAAACTAATATATAAAAATATTCTTATATAGAGAGTGATATAACTGAAACAATGTGAAAAAAATACTATGAAGTGGACTATCAAGTAATACTATTTCCACCACAAATAAAGCCTAAACATAATAATCAAACCATGCAACATGAAAACACCAAAATCATATAAATAATACTTTTTCATTTTAAACAATGAATGTTATGTGATTTCTTTTATCCCCCTTCCCCTCCCTTCTTCTGTGGAGTAACCGTGAATGTGCAGTAATTGAGATTAATAATGAAAGTATTGCAATATATTCTGCTTCTAACTTGAGAAGTGTATCATCACGCCTCACTTTAATTAAAATGTCTGTCCAATAAAAATAGGTATCACTATATACTGCAATACTCTGATTATTCATCTATTTTCAGAAACAATAGATGACAATCAACTTTGGTATTAAGGGACAAACATCTTTACGATATTGTACATATTTTTTATATAAAAGTAAAAAATAAACAGTTTAAAAAAACATTTTGAAGAATGCAGTAAACTAAAATGATATACCATATATACCCGAGTATAAGCTGAGTTTTTCAGCCCTTTTTTAAGGCTGAAAAGGGCCCCCCGTGTCTCTCTTCCCCCCCGTGTCTCTCTTTCCCCCCGTGTCTCTCTTTCCCCCCATGTCTCTCTTCCCCCGTGTCTCTCTTTCCCCCGTGTCTCTCTTTCCCCCGTGTCTCTCTTTCCCCCGTGTCTCTCTTTCCCCTGTGTCTCTCTTTAACTCCCTGTGTCTCCCTTTTCCCCTCACTTACCTTCCATCTCCATCTGCAGCTGCTCCTCCGCTTCTCCGCGCTCCTTCCGGCTGCGTCGGGACCCGGCATATGCTAATGACATGACGTCACATGCGCTTCACGTCATTAGCATTGGCCGGGTCCAGACGCAGCCAGAAGGAGCGCGGAGGAGCAGCTGCAGATGGAGATGGAAGGTAAGTGAGGGGAAAGGGAGAGGGGGAGGTAATTAGAGGGGTAAAGTGAGGAGGGGGTTTAGGATGAGGAGGGGGGTTGAGGATGAGGATGGGGGAGTTGAGGATGAGGATGGGGGGTTTGAGGTTAAATAGGGGGGTTGAGGTTGAATAGGGGGGTTGAGGTTGAGGGGGGTTGAGGAGGGAGGTTGAGGAGGGAGGAGGAGGAGGAGGGAGGAGGAGGAGGGAGGAGGAGGGTTGAGGAGGGGTGTTGAGGAGGGGGTTGAGTAGGGGGGTTGAGGAGGCGGTTAAGGTGGGGAGGGTTGAGGAGGGGGATAAGGAGGGAGGATGAGGAGGGGGGTTGGGGAGGGGGGTTGAGGAGGAAGCAGGAGGGGTGTTGAGGATGAGGAAGGGGGTTGAGGAGGAGGCTTGAGGATGGCGGGGTTGAGGATGAGGATGGGGGGTTGAGGATGAGGATGGGGGGGTTAGGTTGAGGAGGGAGGTTGCGGTTGAGGAGGGAGTTTGAGGAGGGGGGTTGAGGAGGGAGGAGGAGGGTTGAAGAGGGGGGTTGAGGAGGGGGATTGAGGAGGGGGGATAAGGAGGGAGGATGAGGAGGGTGATAAGGGAGGGGGGGAAAGAGACACAGGGAATGGAGAGGGGGGAAGAGACACAGGGAAGGGAGAGGGGTAGAGACATAGGGCAGGGAGAGGGGGGAAGAGACACAGGGGAGGGAGAGGAGGGGAAGAGACATGGGAGGGAGAGGGGGTTAGAGACACAGTGGAGAGAGAGGGGGGACACAAGAAAGCGGCACAGAGGGCACACAAGAGGGGGACACAGAGGGCACAAGAGGGAGACAGGGGGCAGCACATTCCCCACCCTCGGCTTATACTCGAGTCACTAATTTTTCACAGTATTTTGTGGTAAAATAGGTGCCTCGGCTTATACTCGGGTATATACGGTACATTACCTATCTATCTGGTTCATGGACAGGTTTTTTGTTTTTGCATTGTTCAGTCGTTTCGGACTTTCTGTGGCCTCATGGACCTTAACCCACCAGTCACATCTTTATGTCCATGGTCATGCTGATCCAGTTGGTTTTCACGAGATACTGGAGTGGGTTGCCAGTTCCTTCTCCAGTGGGGCACAGAATACTGTTCCTGGTATTCCTAGGTGGTCTCTCATCCAAGTACTGACCAGGTCCAACCCTGCATTGCTTCCGGGTGGTGTGACCTTTTGATTCCTTGACTGGAATCGAACCCAGGCCGCATCAGAGAAACCACTGATAATTGCATAATAATGTTAATATTACTGATAATATTAATCTCCTTTTCTCTCTCTCTCTCTCTCTCTCTCTCTCTATATATATATATATATATATATATATATATATATATATATATATATTAGTATGTGCCTATCAATATCACAAGAGGCACAGAAAAATGGTGAGACCGAGAATTAAAGGTAGGTAAGGTCAGATATAAATATAAAATTGGTAGTATGCATGCTAATAATTCACTGATTAATATTATATATATATATATATATATATATATATATATATACACACACATATAGGGGTGGTATGGGGCAGTCACAGGTAGACTGATTGTTTGGATAATCTCGTAGGTATTACACAAGATTAGTGTTCAGAGGTGAATGTTCAGATTTAGCAGAAGAAAGGGACTAATGTCTTGATGTGTCTGGAATGTGCAAATGGAGCTATATAAGTGGAAATACATTAGTGACCAACTGCTTTTAAAAAATACAGATTAAAGACTAAAACAACTTGAGTTTAAATGGCTGTGAGGTATCTTAACGTGAGGAGGATTCTGGGACTGTCTCAACATGAGCCACAGTAAAAGCAACTGCCACTAGATTAGCAGTAATGTACATTAGAGAGTAGCAAGAAGAATAAGGGACATGGTAAAAAAGAGCCATATTGGGGATTTTTTTTAATTTTTTTAAGGCTGCTTAAACATTCACTGAAGCTCTTTGCTTACCAATGCGGATAATTGTTCTTAGAAACATAACAAAGAAATATTATCGAAGGGGCAGGAATAAATACTTTGGGGTAATAGGTAACGTATTCATAGATGTATTCAGTTATCAAATATTGCACAAGGAAAGAAAGGCAAATAAAAAGACATTAACTATAGATATATTAAATATTGACAATTAGTCCCTACATAATTTTTTTGCTGTGGTCACCAGGAATCAGTACAAGAATCAGTACAATGATCTTGATCACGAAATTGGATTTGATAAATGTAATGAAATTCACGGAATTCACAAAATGTTTTTGGAATTTATAACAAACTAGCGGCTTGCCCTTCAAAAAATGACGGCAATAAAATAGTAAGGCAGGTAATGCTGTTTGGCACACAAAGTAAGTGTTTTGGTCGTCTGTGTACCTTCGGCACTCATTGCGAGCCTCTCGGTTGGTGTATTTTTGGTTATCAGAGCCCCCTCGGTGCTCATTGCAAGATCTGCTCTGATCGCCTTTTGGCTCTTATTGCGAGCCTCTTCCCTGGTGTACTTTTGGTCCTCTGAGCACCCTTGGTGCTCATAGTGAGCCGCGCGCTGAATGCCTCTGGCGTTCATTGCGATTCTGGCGTCTGTTCCTTTTTTATTTTTCTCTATATGTATTTTTTAATGATATTGAGTTAATAAAATCATAAATTAATCTACTTTACCTATTTGTAATTAATATATTCAGCAAGCAATATCCTGAAGAGCTAACAATCTTTTTTGATGTTCCTGCAGCATACAATGTACATATGCACTCTTGCTGAGCTGAGGTGTAAGTGTCAGCAATGTGTGAAATGTGTAGTGTAAATAGGCTGCGTGCGCGATGGCAAACCGTTTGTTTAGCTGTGTAATTCTGCATTTTGTAATGGTAATGTTATTAGTTGCAAGTGAGCGGCGATTGTGAATGTGTTACGCTGGTGTGTATCATTTTGCGTCCTCCCAAATAGTGTATTTTATAGCTAGTACGGTCTTGTATAAAAGTCTTATGTGTCTGGTGTTTTTTTTGCGTGTGTATTGGTCATGTAGCCTGTGTAGGATAAGTAGGCTGCGTGTGCGAGCGCAAAGCTTTTGTTTAGGTGTATAATTCTGCATTTTGGATTGGTAATCTTATTAGTTGCAAGTTAGTGTTGTTAAATGGCGGCGATTGTCTATGTGTTACGCGGTTGTGGAGCATTTAGCGTCCTCCCTAACAGTGTATTTTATACCCCGTTCGGTCTTGTGTAGAAGCGTTATGTGTGTGGCGGGTTTTTGTGTTTATTGGTGGTGTAGCCTCGTTTCAGTTTTTTTCGGACGCCATTTTTAAGTCGCTTAGGCGATTTTTGTGTGTGTAAACCCGGGAAATTGTGGTTCAATTGTCGTGCAACCTGACTCCCAGAGGTCGTGGGTGTCCCCCGTGTTGTGAGTGATATTTTTTTTTATTTTTGTTCATTTTGGTGGTGTTATTGTTGTTTTTGTATGTGCGCGGTTCGGGCGTTAAGTTCATATTTTTTGGACCTCGTATTTGTATTTTTTTCTAAGTGCAGCGGATCGTATTTTTTGTGTGCAAGTCTCGCTTTCCTGTTAAGGGCCGTCATGTTTTTCATGCGATTGTTTCAAAGTGCCACGGGTCTTGCATTCTGAATTGTGTAATTGAGTTTTGTGTTGATGTGTAGGGAGAGGAAGGGGAAGAGACACAGGGGAGGGAATTAATATATGCAATTAATATATGCAGGAAGCATTGTGCTGAAGAGCTAACAATCTGTTTTGATGTTCCTGCAGCATACAATGTAGATTTTCACTGTTGTGGAGCTGAGGTGTAAGTGTGAGCAATGTGTGCAGTGTGTAGTGTAAATAGGCTGCGTGCGAGGGGAAACCGTTAGTGTGAGCTGTGTACATCCGCATTCTGTAAGTTAGTGTTGTAAAATGGCAGCGAATGTGTATGTGTTACGCGGGTGTGGATGATTTAGCGTCCTTGCTAAAAGTGCATCTTGTACGTTGTACGGCTTTTTGGAAAAGCTGTATGTGGTTGGTGGTGTTTTGCGGCTTTAGGGTCGTAAAGCCTCTTTTTTAATTTTTTCGGATGCCATTTTTTCTCTTGCTTAGGGGATTTTCAAGTGTCTAAACTCTGTAAATTGGACTTAAATTGAGGTGCAACCTGACTTCCAGAGGTCCTGGATGTCCCCCCACCCCTTGCTGTGGGTCAGGTTTTTATGTCATTTTTTTTTGTGTATTTATTGTTTGTTTTTTTATGTTTTCTGATGCGCGCAGTTCGTCCGTCATATTTTTGCGAGTTCGTAATGGGGATTTTTCAAAGTCCTGCGGCTCATATTTTTTTAGTGTAAGTCCGTATTTAGTGATTAAGTGTTACATGTATTTTTTCAAAGTGCCGCTTGTGTGGGTGTTTGTAACCTCGTGTGAGGCGCTGTAGAGCCTCCACCTCCGCAAATGTGGCCCCTCGTTTCGCGAGGGTCCGCATTTGTGGACTGCAATGAGCCTTCGGCTCATTGCAGCCGACGTGGGAACCTCCACCTCTGCAAATGCGGCCCCTCGCTTTGCAAGGGTCCGCATTTGCGGCCCGAACTGCGTCCTGCAAGCGTGATGACATTTCGTAGTTTGACAACTATTATATGTGATATTATAAATATAGATTATTTTTAATTTTTACTATCATTTCTGCTCAATAAAATTAATATATACATTTCATTCATTAAAATATTGACAAAAAAAAATAATTACCTAAAAGTCACAACAAAAGCTTTACTATTAATAAGATTTTTTTCGATTGATTGTTATTAATATAATTGAAATTAGTATTAGTTAACTGACCTTTAATAACAACCGATGGAAATATCCTTATTTATACCTCATTTATACTTTACAAACTTTTGCTTTATTCCTTATAAAGTTATATAGATTTTTTATCTATTTTTAAAAACATTTAACATCTTAAATATATTATTTCTTTACATTGAAAATATTTACTTACAAATTCTCAATAATCACCATGGTAAATGTATTTGTTGTTAGCCTAGCTATGAATGACTTACTTTTCTTATTATTGGTCTTATTATAATGAAACGGTTGCTAACACCACATACGCAAAGGGCCTCATTCAATTAAAGGCCGTAAAATAGCTGCAAATCTGCGATTGCCTGTGGCCAGCTTATCGCCCCGCGTAGCGCTACATTTACGCTGGTATTCAATTGGGGCGCGCCACAAGGAGGTCCCTGTTACAGCCGATTGCAAACAATGCTATCGGCCGTATGCATTTGCCACGAGCCTGTAACTCGTGTTTCAAGGCCGCAAAGTCTGAAAACTGTAAATGCAAATATAAATTCAAGACAGCACTGTAAATAATGGGGAACATAATGGGGGACATGAGGATTAAAAGCACAACTTTCCCAAGCTGGCACATCACCAGAATACAATACTATATTCCACGTTATTTCAAGCCCGTAGGACTTTTGAATCCAACCTCCATTTTTTCAAATTCCTCCGAGCTTGAATAACGAGTTACGGGCTTAGAGGTCATTCAAGCCCATATGACTTTAAAATAAAATGGAGGTTGGATACAAATGTCCTACGGGCTTGGCGGTTGAAGACCGTAGGACTTTAAGACGAAAATTGAACATGAAATAAATTATTTTTATTTGCTGATTTGAGAGTATGGGAATGTTGTGCTATTAATTCTAAGACCATAAATCACTTTCACTTCTAATTACAGTACCGGATGGCTTTTTTATTTGCTTACGTTTTGTAAGTAAGAGCGTTGCGGGACCTCTTTGGTGTAAGTAAGCTGCGGTTCGATTTTAGCGATTTACGGGCTTGACAGAAGGGTGTTCGTAGCAAGTGAATAGTGAATTGGGATTTCTTGCGGCCGCGCAAGATCAAAGGCTTCAACGGAAGTAAGGTGAAATTTAACAAATCGCAAGGGATCCCAGCTCGAGGCTCGCAAGCCAATCGGAGGCCCTAAACGTAACCCAATTGAATAGCTATGAGGCGCTACGTAACCCAATTGAATAGCAATTGAATGAGGCTCAAAATCTCAAGAGTTAAAATTATTTTACATCATTCAAATTAAATGGCAATAAAATAATTGTAATTGTTCATTTAATATAACTCATTTTCCTGTCTACTAATAATATAGAACTATATTAGTTCCCAAAAAAATTTCTCCGATTTGAACAAACTTTTGCAAAAAAATTATAATATAAAATATTCATTCAGACAATTTGCCATTTTTTGGGAAATTTTATGCCAATTTTTGAGATTTGAAGTGCTTCTTTTCTTGCTATTCAGTTGATAGTTAGAGGTTTAAAATGACAGTAAATTTTGGTGAAAGAACAAAGCCTGTCTAGACAGGGTCTTCTAAACAAGACAGAACGTGTGAAAGTGAGAAATCTCCAATAAGCTGCAATTGTATAACAAAGACGTTTGCATGAAAACTGTGACATTAACCACGTAATTTAAGGGCCAGCGCACAATGAGAAAAATATTTTTGAAAACTTTTGAGTCCAATTAAGAACATAATTAAATAGTAAAAAGTCACATAACCAGTTTTTAATTAGTGAAAATAAATGTTAATGCCTATACTGGACCCTAGATTAATCCACTTTGGAATTATATGTGTCTTTTTATTTCTGGAGAGATATGGTTGTATTTCCTGAAGCAAGGAGCCTACTTCTGGGCCAGTGAGGAGGAAATGTGTGGTGTTAATGTTAATCTATCTATCTATCTATCTATCTATGTATCTATCTATCTATCTATCTATCTATCTATCTATCTATCTATCTATCTATCTATCTATCTATCTATCTAAGTAAGGCTCTAGTTCATGGCACCTCTGCTTATGTCCTGCTACCCCCTCAATCATAAAATTAGACCAGGTGTCCCCTGGGACCCCCTCAACACACAGGGAGCTATCGGCTGGCAGAACTCAAATAGGAAGTGCCCCAAAAGTTCTGAAAATCTGGAAGTTTCAAATATGTAAACAAAGTATATTTGTTTCAGAAAAAAAAGATTTAATTTATAATAAAGAGATATTTTTTTTCTCTTTCAAAAATGTCAAGGTAGTCTGCAAACATGATAAGTAAAGGAATATCATGGAAAAATACACCACAATATCATTCTTTGCTTCTCAGATTTATACATGCATACATGACATACTGGGTGTTTAGAATAGAAATCAGAGTGGACCTAGGTATGTGCGAAGCACCATATACCTTTGTTTATTTCTCTGTATATTCACAAGTGGATAAGACAATAAAAGGTCTGAAGAAAAAAAAACATTCTACATTATTGTTTCATGTTCAGAACTAGTCAAGAGAATTGGACTAGCGTGCTTTTTGCAAAAGAATATAACATTTTAGAAAGCTGCTAAAAATGATAAATTGTAATTATCAACTTAATATTTGAAATATTGTTTATTGATAAATTTAATTTAAACTTAAAATTGCTACAATGGTACAGTATGTTCTTTTGAGCAACAAACAAAATATATTTCATTGAGAAAGCTGTACCTGAATGCCTTGCATTATACGAGTCATTGGAAAAAGCATGTTATGTTATCATGATTTGTGTTATAGTTGATGCCAGTACCTAAAAACATTACTGTACATGATCATTTTGGAAATAGATGTCTAGAAAATACCACGCTGAGTGCTTTACAAGTACTGCTTCACAAATGCATACAAAAAAGGGACATTGGTGATGCTTCATGTGATAGCTCATGGAAAGTAATGTGTAACATAGATTTATTGTTGTTGTTGTTCAGTCGTGTCTGACTTTTCTGTGATTGTGGAAGTTATCAGTTAAGATCCTTCCTGTATATATCTTCAATGTATTTCTGCCACCTCTTCTTTATTTGATCTGCTTCTGTTAAGTCCCTACCATTTTTGTCTTTTATCACGCCCACTTTGGCATGAAAGGCGCCTTCTAGGTTCACAAATATCTAGAAGAGATCTCTCGACTTTTTCATTCTGTTATTTCTCATTATGTCTCTGTCTCTCTGGAATTCTGCATTCGGTTGGACAAATCTTTTCCTATCTCCACATAGCTTAGTGAATACTAAAAAGTCCACAATTATGAAAATCAGCCATCAAGGCCAATGTGTCAGTTGGCACAATATTGAATATGACCATTAAAGTGCTCAGGTAACTTATCATTTGTAATGGATCTGATCTCCCAAAATTGTGAATGTTGCTTCAAAGGAGCATTAATTTATTTTTTTAAATGTCTTTGAACTCCAGTATAATCTAGTGTATCAGTAATCTAGCCTTATACGTAAAGCACACAAGTTTAGGATATGCTGGTTGCCTGGTTTTTGATTTTTAATTCCAGTTTTAATCACCTCTCAGCTGCAAAACTCATTGCAGTCACATAGACCATATTTTGGTGCAGTAAACATGTCCTTTCTGTGCTAGGTTTTAGCAGGGCTGATTTTCTTTTATTTCTCAGCATCTGCTCTGAGTCAGAGATAAACTTGAGAAGGGGCCAGAATGACAAAACCCCTGACCGGTGGTTGGAAGATGAGAGGATATACAATCCAGACGAGAGATGATAGACTCTGAATGTGCCGCAAGGTTGCACAGCCATATGTTGTAACTAGATGATGTACCTCAGGGGTTGGATTACTTCCAAACTGGTGTGTACATGTTACAAGCTTTAGTTTGCTGTTAATTTGAATTAATAATGATAATTTATTCTAAGGGCCAATTTAACAATTTTATCAACATATTCACTTGAAGCAATATACATGGAAATAAAAAATATTATATTCATTTAGTTATTCATAAATACAACTATTTGTTTCTGTTGGCCACATTTGCCTTGTTTGAGCTGCTTTCTCAACAGGGAAAAACCTTGTAAACTACTGAGATTTCCATTAGTTATTATACAAATCCTGTGCTAAGAATTGTCACATTTTACTGAAGCAGTGAAAGGCTCTCTTTATCCCATCTGTAGAAGCAGTTCAGGAGAAAGCAAAATGGTGGTTCCCATTGCACCCCAATAGCATGTAAAAATTAATATTACGTACTATTTCTTATTTCTGTGTAAAATGTATGTTGCTCATTATCACCCATTATCACCCTACTAAACTAACCCTACAATATTTTTTAAGTATATTAATGGGAAGAAGGCGAGGAAGTAAGCTATAGGAACATTACAATGTATCACAGGCCATCTGATAATTAGTGACCAAGAAAAGGCAGATGAGCTAAATAGGTTATTTTCTTCGGTATACACAAGGGAGGTACCAGTGGTTGAGACACTGCAACATAATGGGGCCACACTACCTTTGCCAAATAATTGGTTAACACAGGAAGTAATCCAAAAGAGGTTGGAAAAAATAAATGTTAATAAAGCCCCGGGTCCTGATGGAATACATCCAAGGGTACTAAGGGAACTGGGTTCTGTAATAGTCAAACCATTATATTTAATTTTTCAAGATTCACTTAACACAGGGTCTCTACCAGATGACTGGAGAAAAGCTGATGTGATACCTATATTTAAAAAGGGAGCAAGAGCAAATCCGGGAAATTATAGAACAGCAAGCCTCACTTCTGTAGTGGGGAAGCTTTTAGAAGGGTTAATAAGGGATAATATACAAGAATATGTCTATCTGAACAGGATTATAAGTAGGAGTCAACATGGATTTATGAGGAATAGGTCATGTCAAACAAATCTAATTATTTTCTATGAGGAGGTTAGTAGGAACCTGGATCAAGGCAACTCAGTGGATGTAGTCATTTTTGGATTTTGCAAAGGCTTTTGATACAGTACCACATGGGAGACTATTGTGCAAACTAAGAGATACAGGAATTGCAGTAAATATCTGCTCATGGATTGAGAGCTGGCTAAAAGACAGGAGGCAAAGGGTTGTTGTAAATGGAACATACTCCGATTGGACTAATGTGGTAAGTGGGGTTCCTCAAGGTTCAGTATTAGGTCCTCTCCTTTTTAACATATTTATTAATGACTTAGAAGTAGGATTGGAGTGTGGTGTCTCCATTTTCGCTGATGACACGAAGTTGTGCAAGGTAATTAAAATCAGATAGTGATGTGCCTTCCCTCCAAAGGGATTTCCATAAAATTGAGGAATGGGCATCTAAATGGCAGATGAGATTTAATACGAATAAATGTAAAGTTATGCATCTGGGAAGGAAAAATAGCCATGCAATTTATAATCTTAATGGAGCAAATCTAGGTGTATCAGATATTGAAAGGGATTTGGGAGTGCTTGTGGTCAACCACCTAGGTAACAGTGCTCAAAGCCAAGCAGCAGCTGCAAAGGCAAATAAAATATTAGCATGTATTAAGAAGGGTATAGAAGCGAGGGAAGCAAATATAATTCTGCCACTATACAAATCTCTAGTACGCCCTCATTTGGAATATGGAATACAATTTTGGGCACCACTTCATAAAAAGGACATTTTAGAGCTGGAAAAGGTACAGAGGAGGGCAACAAAACTAATAAGGGGAATGGAGGGGCTAAGTTATGAAGAAAGACTAACCAAATTAAACTTATTTTCTCTAGAAAAAAGGCGTCTAAGAGGAGATATGATTACCTTATATAAATACATCCAGGGTCAGTATAAAGATTTGTCAAGGGAGCTTTTTGTGCCAAGAGGTTTTCAACAGACAAGAGGACATCCCTTGACATTAGAAGTAAAAAGATTCCACCTTAAAGAAAGAAAAGGGTTCTTCACAGTAAGGGTGGTTAATCTGTGGAATTCTCTACCAGAGGAGGTGGTGACAGCGGATTCGATAGATAACTTTAAAAGGGGACTGGATTTATTTCTAATTAAAAAGGAAATTCAGGGTTATCATGGATAATTGGAGGGGCAGTATTGATCCAGGGAGAGGTCCGGTCACAAGTGTCTGGGATCGGGAGGGAATTGATTTTTTTTTTTATACAACTAATTAATTAATAGTTAATCCGCATATTGCAGATCAGAGGAGATCTTAAAAGGTTGAACTTGATGGACTGAAAGTTTCAACCTTAAATACTATGGGCCTCATTCAATTGCGATTTGGCCAATTGAATAGGGCTCTAAATAAGCACATAGCATATTTTTTTTAAATAAGTTTTTAGTTAGTAAACATCTATCCAAAAGCAAGGTTTTCACTAACTAAAAACATCTTAAAAAAAATATGCTATGTGCTTATTTAGAGCCCTATTCAATTGGCCAAATCGCAATTGAATGAGGCCCTATGTAACTATGTAACATACATTTTACACAGAAAATAAATGCATACTTATATATCAATAATAACATCATATTTACAATCTTTAAAAGACTGTAAATATGTTTTTTTGGATATATAAGTATACATTTATTTTCTTTGTGTGAATTGTATGATGAAGGTTCATACCAGTAACATTATAGTATTACAATACACTAAGTGCAATTAACAGCCAGTTTGTATAAAATCCCTACTCTAAAGATCTCACAATCTAATTTGCAGCAGAGTATTGTTTTTCTGGCACAAGAGGAGTTTAACGAAAGTGGGTGATAAATATATTTCATGAGAGTTCATGAGTTCCAAGCATGCAAATTGCAAGTTGGAGTAAGTTTGGCATTACTGCAGGATAGTGTCAGCTTTACTCTACAGGTGAAGTTGGCAATTACCCAAGACACCAACTTGCGATGGGTGCCATCAAGGGTTTACAGTTTTGCACCTCAGATTAAAACTGAGGGCCCTGACCTGTACCAGCAATGCATTTGTTGGAAAAGGTTCATTTTTTACATTTTCTTTCCCAGACCTTGGTCAGTATTTAATTGTCCTTTGTTTTGGTTTCCTTATGGTAACAATGGAGTCACATTGTACTATTTTCCTATGCTTATAACTTATATTGGTTTAACAAATAAGAACCTTGCCTATGCCACCTAATTGGCTGGAGATGGTCCTGCTGTAGAACACACCCCAGCAAGATGGTTTCTCAGCACACAATGTAGACATCCAATACATTTTATATGGTGCCACTGCTCCACCCTGTACTGAACACTGTGCTCAATGTGTCTGAACCACAGATATATTTTGCAACACTTCTCAATGAGCAAGTAACCCTAAATTCCAGTGCCTAGTCACACACTACTCTCGTACTTCTTCCTTGTTCTGATCTCTCATTTAGCCCCACCCATTCTCCAATCCACATAGAAATTATTCTTAGAGCACTTCAGATGCTTTCTGATATCATACATACCGTATTGGTCCGAATATAAGCCACACCTTTTTTCCGATTTTTGAGCTTGCGATTTTCGGGTGCGGCTTATATTCGCGACCGTAAAAAAAATCATTGCCAATTTGCAAACTTTGCTTGTTAGGTGTGTGGCTTCTATTCGCAAACACAAAATTACTGCCGATTTGCGCGATTGCGAGTTAAGGGTGCCGATTTTCATGCTTGAGACTGCGGTATTGAATAGCGATTTACGGTTTAAGTGATTCTAACATCCTGTAAAGCCTGTAACCTGCAAAAGAAGTTACCGTACTAATTAGAAAGCCGGTTTCTTGCAATGGCTGATCACTTTGAGAGTCTTTTTCTCTCCAATTTTACGGGTGCGGCTTATATTTGAGTACTATCTTTTTTCTATTATTTCCCCTTAAACTTTACGGGTGCGGCTTATATGCGGGTGCGGCTTATATTCGGACCAATACGGTACTAGCATAACTAGATAAACATTTGGTGTGTTTAGTTTACACCACTATCATGCTTAGTGTTCAGCACATTGAAAGGAGGTAGACCTACAACCTGTTTCTGAAAAATGTATAGTGACACAGCAAAGATCACAGATTTTAAAGAAATGAAAATGACACATATTAATAAACATAATTGCAAATTATTGCTATTATACATTTAGAGTATAAGCATTAACATACATTATCTATAAAGCACCTCCCTGTCTCTAATTCCCTTTACCTAAGAAAGGGGCAACAGAAAAAAAAATCATTGAAACATTGCCAAAAGTCTCATAAGGGGAAAAACTGGATTACTCCCAGGATCAATGCTCCTCCTTGTGTAGGTATACAGCATAACCCTGAATGTCCTTTTTATTCAAGAATATATCCAATGACTTTTTAAAGTTATCTCTAGAACCTGCTGTCACAACCCCCTTCTAGGGAACTCCATAGTTTAACCATCCTTACTGTGAAGGACCCTTTTCTTTCTTTCAGGTTGAATCTCTTCGTCTAACCTCAAGGGAAGTCCTCTTGTCAGTTAAAAATACATGGGTTGAAGTACAGGGATGAAAGCCCTAATAACTACCTCTGTGGTACCCATATCCAGTGTTTTGGGGAAGAAATTTTCAACATTTTGAAAGACCCAAGGACAAGTCATCAAGAATCAGTATGGATATTGTTTCTTTTGTGGATAACAAATCTATTTATACAGCCCGGAAAAGGTGCAAAAACACCATAGGAAAAGAAGGAGAAGTTGGGGAAAAATAGAGTTAAAAAAGAGACATGACTGAGAGGAAGCCCTTGCAGCTTGCCAGACTATTCCCAAAGATACAGTAGACTCAGAGGAACTTCCTTCCTAGCATATGATAACCCCCTCCTTAGTGGAGATAAAACATTATATGGGAATGAAGAGGATCGACTTGCCTGCAGTTTATGAAGAAGTTCTCCAGTACATTTGTGCCCAGAGTCCACATTCCTCCGTTGATGGAGGAGAGATGGATTGTATAGGTTCTCTTGAGAAGACAGCCAAAGGTCTTAAGAGCGGCAAAGGAATACGAAAAGAGATATTAACTGACCATGGCCCACCAAAAGAGATATTGACTGATATTAATTGTGGAACTTCGCAGATGATGACGGGCAAATGTTATTTGGATTGCTGTGTGGGGTAAGTGAATGGTGTAGGCAGTATGGCAAAAAATTTAAATTGGGCATGTTATAAAAAGATATATAAATCTTAAACTTACTTATTTTTAAAACATTTTATTTTTTTCCCATGTGACTCTTATTTGCAGATCTGCACTACATTCCTCCTCCGTTGCTGAGTCACTCTACAAGGCTTCTGTGTAAGGTATGAGTGTATGTAAGTACACAGTGCTCCCCCAGCTCTGTGAGTGATCCCAGGAGCACACCCCCATAGTTTCCAGAGAATCCTCCTAGAGTGACTCAGTAGCAAAGGAGGAATATAGTGCTTGATCAGAGCTGTGATTCGCCAAAGATGGTAAACAAATCTTGTTACTGTGTAAGGCGAGTGAATGGTGTATATATATTTTACAGATAGAGTGAGACTAAACTGAAATGGTTAAGTGGTGCAATAGGCAGTGAGTGTAGTGCCAAAAATGTAAATGTGATAATTACAATTTTAATATGAATATATACAGCGAGAGTTTTGTGTAAAACTGGAAAAAGTCACCTGACAATAATTCAACCAATCCAAATCCCTCAAATCTGACAGTTGCTAACATGCACAAGTCTCTACTGCGCTTGCTCATTACAAAAAATAAAATTAAATATAAAATAAAAAAATGCTTAAGCTATAAAAAAAATAAAAAAAAACATGCATATTTTTTAGATCACTATTACATTACCATCTGTCAAACAAATCCATTCAATCAATAAGTGAGAAATAATTCCTATGGGAAAGATGCAATTCAAAATCCCAGAATTCAATACATTTGGTTCTACAAAATTTATGGAAATTTGCAAAAAAATTCAGATCCCCAATTCCTCCTAAATACAAAATGTCAAACACATGAGTCCAGCCAACCGAGAAGTATAATTAAAGGACAGTGACTGTGTGATAATATCTTCCTTTCTCTATCATTGCTTCCCAGGGAGAAAAGTGAACAATTTGGCCTGATTTCCAGGCAGCAGATAACATTGTTTGTGCTAATTCTAGACAAGGTGCTGCTGCGTGGTGCTTCACATAAGATAATGTCCATGTGCATGTGATGTTTTAATCTGAACGGGTACATCCTGTGTCCTAAATTCCTGTATGAAGAATGAGTGTCAGTGACAAACCCTGCTTACAAAGTGTTATCTGGGGATTACAACACATTATGTATATCTATTGTGGTATAGATTGTAATGTCCTGGGTTACAAAGCTCAACTTTCTCATATTAGTGATAGCAGAGCATAAAAAGGCTCAGCATGTGTGTTCATCAAGGGTCATCTCTTTTATACCTTTTTTATATGATTTTTTTTAATTCATACTGTCCTAGTAGGAAATATTCCAAAGAATGAAAATTGAGTATACTATAAAAATAAAAAAAAGTGAGCTTCTTTTTTTTTAAATATGTTATTTTTATTTCCTCTGACTCCATTTCAGCTCTGATCAAGCAATACATGTCTTCCTTTGCTGCTATGTCACTGTAGGAGGCTTTTATGTAAATAAAAGGGTGTGCTCCCCCAGACTATGGCCCTCATTCAATTGCATTTTGGCCAATTGAATAAGCCTATAAATAAGCACATAGCATATTTGTTTTAAAAAGGTTTTCAGTTAGTAAGCATCTATCCAAAAGCAAGGTTTTTACTAACTAAAAACTTCTTTTAAAAAAATGTGCTTATTTAGACCCCTATTCAATTGGCCAAATTGCAATTGAATGAGGGCCTATGTGAGTGAGCCCAAAAGCAGCTCTATGCACAGCCATGCACTTCCCCCATAGATTACAGTGAATCCTCCTAGAGTGGCTCAGTAGCAAAGGAGGAATGTAATGCTTGATCTGAGCTGAAATTGGAATCACAAGAAATAAAAATAAAATGTTTTAAAATAAGTGCATTTTTGATTTTTAAATAACATGCTCAATTCTAAGGCTTTGGCGTACTGCCTACAGGAGCAGTATACCTTTAAAAACAACAACCTTTTATAAACAGGACCTTTTATAAACACTGTCATCAAATTGTAGCTAAACTTAACAATTTGGAACATGTTTTAAAAGTAAAAGAATAAACACAACCTTTACTCAGAATGGTGTGTCCTTGCAAACTTTCCATTAGTTCTGGCAGTTTTAGCTGCCACATTCCAGTTGTACAGACATAAGCTTCTTGTCATTTAAATTTTCCTCTCACCTTAGGAAGGTCAGCAAAAAATAAAAAAATGATAGATTCCATGGCATATGGAAGGTAATCAATTAGAGGCTATATTTATTTTTTACATTCTAGTTCACTTTCCATATTTTCAAGTGTACTTCTTTAAAAAAAAGTGGTCAATTAATAGTAAAGATTGTGAAATGCAACCTTACAAAATATGCAACTTACTAGCAGGACACTCCTACTGGGTTTCCTAGTGGCCCAGTGGTTAGGATTCAGTGCTTTAACCGCTGCAACATGAATTTGATTCCAGTCAAGGAACCAAGAGGTCACATCAACCTAAAATGGGTTTGGGCCTTGTCAGTATTTGGATGGGAGACCCACTAGGAATACCAGGAGATGTATGCTATGGGCCACTGGAGAAGGAACTGGCAACCCACTCCAGTATCTCTACCATGTAAAACAATTGGATCAGCATAGTGTGTGGCAGTCCATGAGGTCATAAAGAGTTAGACATGACTGAGCGACGCAAACACAGTAGGAAACTCCTACTACGGACTCTGCAGTCTCCTCAGGTGGTCTCTTAATATTACTGGCAAACTGTAATAAAACCATCCCCATTAGAAAAACATGGGGAAGATCAGTCAAATTTTATGAACATATTACATAGGGACTGCATATTTAATAAAAGGTTCCTAAATATATAAACTAATAAACTAATTAAACTAATAATGTAATACAAAATAATTGAAACACATGGCTTCTTAAAAGATTATGTTCACATAAACATTGGGGCCCTAGAAATTAGTGCAAATCACAACCTTTATCAGGAATGTAGAGAGAGTCATAATGACCTGTGTTATTGAGACATATTTTTCTTAACAACCAACTTCAATTATTTTATGTATATGTGTACCATTTTTTCTGCAATAACTGAGACCTTTGCGGTGTCCCTTTAATTTGCGTGTTAATTGTCCACAAAAGAACTATTAGGTACAAGTGATTTAGCAAATTTAAAAGGAAAATTAAAACTGGTGGTTATAGAATTTTTTTTTAATGTAATTAGTAGGATTTCTTTAGAAACGATAAGCTCAAGCTCATGACCGAGTTGTTATTGTAAATAATACGTTTTTAAATGCGCCGTATTCTGTGGAAGAAATTCTTATAATAAAGTCTTTCAGATTGATAACATTTATGTTTTACAATCCCTATACATTTTTCCTTGGTGTTCTAGCAGTGAAAGTGTTAATGTCTTCCTGTCTCCACAGCTTGAGTCTGTAAGTGACAGTCGGAGAGATATATTTGGACAGTCCGAGTGCTAGAGACAGCAGACAGACCAGACGTGTATCCGCAGCATTCACAGTGTATCCAGCACAGTTATCTGCAGGACCTGTTGGAGATGTGACCTTACAGAGCCTGTCAGAGACCATCAGGATCAAACAGCCTTGTAAGACCCCCCACAGACTGCTATGCACCCTCTAGATAAGAAGCTTCCCTCTTATCCCTTCTCTGCCACTCTACATATATCTGAGGCCCAGCCACACTTGGGTATGAAATAAAAAGGAAAGAAATGCACTTTTTCCAGAGGTGGAGCTATAGGATGGAGGGCCCCTAAGCAAAATAATTTAGGAACCATTCCCTATACAAAGTAGGCACCTGTAAGAGTCAATTAAAACACACAAATATGTAAGGTGTGTCTGTCTCTTTCATTTAATAAATTAAGAGCCCCCCTTTGTGGCAGTAGAAGAGGGGGACCTTGTGTGTTAGTAATGCGCCAAGCAGCGCCAGCAGCAAAACTGCAACTGTCCGCTAGATGGCGCTGTTGCGGGGGTGCTAAGTATACAGGGGCATAAAGTGATAAGGAGAGGAGGGTGAGATCTGCACAACACAAAGATCAGTGGAGGGAATGGGAAGAGAGAGGAATATGAGGGTGGGTGGGAAGAGTTGAGGAAGAGAGAGGATCAGGGCAGACAAAAAGGAGGGAAGGAAGGACAGAGAGAGACTTGTCTGGAAGGGGAGGAAAGCAGGGAGAAGGCAGCAGGCGGAGTGGTGACATTGGGAGGTGCACAGGAGGCACTGGCCTTCTCTTGGGATCCTGGGCTCATGGAGCGGCTGCTGATACCGCTGGGTGTGCAGGCTGGGGACTACTCAGGGGAAGGGGTATAAGCTCTAGCAACATCACCATCTAGCGGCCAGCAGCTGTTTTGACGATGCCTGGCACAGGACTAACACACAAGGTCTGAAGAGGGTCCCTACCCTATTGTGGGCCCGCTTACTATGTACCTGCTGCACCGGCAGAATCTGGGCCACTGTGTTTATCGCATCTTAAAAATGTATTTATTGTTATACTTTTATTTTTTCAGGAATACAGTTTGTGTTCAACAAAAGCAATAAAACCATAATCACTGCAAGTAGAGATATGGTAATGGAAACCAGCTGTGTCTGTCATTAGGAGAAAATTGGGCTTCTGTAAGAAAGTATGTAGCATAAAACCGGCATAAACAGTATTGATTGGACTCTGTACATATATCCTTTTCTGGATCACTACCTTGTCGTGGTGAAGCGGCTTGTGAGCTAAACCATGTAGGGTCACCCAAGATGGGCAGGTCAACGCAGAGAGGTTAAAAAAAGTGTGGTTGAATGGAGAAGGAATTAGTAACCCACTCCAATATCCTTGCCTATGTGTACCAATCATTATCATTATAAATACATTGTATAAATCATTTATTGGATAACTATAACTACAATGAGCTCAGTTGTAAAAATGTCATACAATGGACCAGTTTCACAGGAACCATAACAAGCTGCAATACAACATTAAGCAGGCCTTTCACTGCATTTTGGGCCTAGACTTTGTATATTTCAAGTCTTGTATTTAAAATGCGAGCCTAGAGACAAGTTATTTTTCCTTTTGGGGGTTTGCCACAAATGGTGGTGATGTGCCTATTCTTATATATAGAACACACAGACAAACTAGGTATTTGCCACATCAATAAATACATATGACAAATAAATGCGTATACAGCCGATGATTTCTATTATAATAGTAACACCATTTTCTATTATATTAATTTGTCTGTGGCTTGATTTATATTTAGTCACAAAATAAAAAAAATAAAAAAAACAGACAGGAACAGAAAATATTGGACAAGTTCTTTGCTAAATCGAGTGCTTGTAAAGCATCATGAATGGGACAAAAAGGACATTGGTCACCAGAACTGGTCTGGAAGGGAAGGAAAGCAGGGAGAAGGCTTAATGGAAGAAAGTGACTCCGCTTCTAAACAATAATCCCTTTGCCCCTCTTCAGCTTCTGCCATAATCACCCTCAGTAAAGGTAAATTTCTGCTTATATTTGTATTTATTTATCTATTAGATTCGGGGATGGGAATGGATTATTTGAATTTTAGTTAATTCCTATGGAAATAATTGATTCTATATTCATCCAATTCAGTATCCAGCTGTCCCTCAGGAAGGGATTAATGATGAATATAGAGGCCCCACTGGATATCAGACATTTAATGTACATAATGGACATTATAGTCCAATAAAGGTTAAAAAAGGAAAATTGTTATTTAAATGTATTACCTTATCATGTAACTGAATGCTGTGCTTGCCAGCTCCATGTTTGTTGTGTAATGCAGGCCCATATCTGTTAGTTTATGTTTACTGCCATCTAGGTGGGGATCTTGAACCCTGAGGCTCAGTGAATTCCTCTCTTCAGTTTAATCACAGATACACTACTTTGCATATCTACACTTCAAGCAGGAAAGACCATCGAAAGCCTTGAGACATAACAATTATCATCAGTGTCGATGACCATGCCTGCAAATAATTGCATATAACAGGTGGTGAATTAAAGTTAGTTTTTACTTTTCTAACATAGTAATAATACTCTTTCCATTATACATTCTAGACATTTAAAACTTGGTACTACATTGTCTATTTAAAGAACCACTTGAAGATGGCAATATGTTTTTAGAATGTTAAAAAAATAGTTTATCACTTTTATAGGCCGTTTACAGTGATCTATTTACTATAGTGGGAGGAAAATACATAGGAAATTTGTATATACTTAATGGGAATGCAGAGTGTTTTTACTAGTTCTAATGGAAATCTCTTAGTTTACAAGGACACACTGAGGAACCGAAAGAAGCAGGTGCAGTAAAGAAAATGGAAGTCTGCTGCATAGAATAATTGCATGTAAAAGTGAAAAATGTAATGGCAGTGTTAATTTTTTTTTTTTACTTTATAAAAACACATTGCCCTTAATAAGCTTAGTTATTCAATAGACCATTTAGAAAAAAAATGACCACAGTGGTCATTCAAAAGTAGAAACTGTGGAAATCTACTCCATATGGCTCAATGGGAAAAACCATACATTTTAATAAGAAACGAAACTGCAGAAATAAATGTTTTGGTTTTATCTTTATACAGCCGCAAATGGTTGGTTGGATCCTGATAACCAGATCACTAAACACAAATGATAACAATAAAGGATTATGGTCCTGTCATACGCCCTATATAGCCTGCACCCGCACCTCTGCCATCATGGGATTTTCCAAAACCTATAAATCACACAAGGAATATGAAACATATTGGGGGAAAAACAAGTATAAAATTACTGCTGATTCATATACAGTCTGTAACCTGAGACAACATGGAAGATACTGCGTCTTGGAGACACAGAATGGGCCATATTCACTAACATGAAGTCTTGCAGTGCTTCACTGCTGGCAACATCACTGTATTTAACAAGCTGTCTTATTAAGATAAGGTCCGAGATGATAAATGGGCCACAAGCACTTTATCCTTTTGGTAGTGAAGAGTAATTTATGATATAAGAATCAAGAGGAGATGAGATGCTTATTCCATGTTCTTATATGATATAATCCTGTTAATTTCTATTGGAATATAAATATAGGACTGGATCTAATGTTTATGCCTTTGTTAACATTGCAGGAATAAGCCTCACTCTCAGTTAGTGATAGCTGCTGTATTGTGTTACATACAAGCCCACCTTTACATACAAGGCCACCTTTACATACAAGCCCACCTTTACATACAAGGTCACCTTTACATACAAGCCCACCTTTACATACAAGGCCACCTTTACATACAAGCCCACCTTTACATACAAGGCCACCTTTACATACAAGCCCACCTTTACATACAAGGTCACCTTTACATACAAGGCCACCTTTACATACAAGGCCACCTTTACATACAAGGCCACCTTTACATACAAGCCCACCTTTACATACAAGGTCACCTTTACATACAAGCCCACCTTTACATACAAGGCCACCTTTACATACAAGCCCACCTTTACATACAAGGCCACCTTTACATACAAGCCCACCTTTACATACAAGGTCACCTTTACATACAAGGCCACCTTTACATACAAGCCCACCTTTACATACAAGGTCACCTTTACATACAAGCCCACCTTTACATACAAGGCCACCTTTACATACAAGCCCACCTTTACATACAAGGTCACCTTTACATACAAGGCCACCTTTACATACAAGCCCACCTTTACATACAAGGCCACCTTTACATACAAGCCCACCTTTACATACAAGGCCACCTTTACATACAAGCCCACCTTTACATACAAGGTCACCTTTACATACAATGCCACCTTTACATACAAGCCCACCTTTACATACAAGGTCACCTTTACATACAAGCCCACCTTTACATACAAGGCCACCTTTACATACAAGCCCACCTTTACATACAAGCCCACTTTACATACAAGGTCACCTTTACATACAAGGCCACCTTTACATACAAGACCACCTTTACATACATGGCCACCTTTACATACAAGACCACCTTTACATACATGGCCACCTTTACATACAAGACCACCTTTACATACAAGACCACCTTTACATACAAGCCCACTTTACATACAAGGTCACCTTTACATACAAGGCCACCTTTACATACAAGACCACCTTTACATACATGGCCACCTTTACATACAAGACCACCTTTACATACAAGCCCACTTTACATACAAGGCCACCTTTACATACAAGGCGACCTTTACACACAAGCCCACCTTTGACAGATCTACAATGTCCTACCCAAATGACCAGCTAGTGATGAGGTAGTGAAACAATGGAGAACATACCCTAGTGAGTAAAAGCTCCATTAAATGTAGACGTCCCTATCCTCCATTTAATGTATCCAAACTTTAGTCACCCTTCACTTTGGGGTGACACACAGTATGTATGGATCCCCAGAGATGGTGCTACCCATGGGAAGGCAGAATACATTGTCTAGTGATGTCACATGTTAGAAGTATTTGGGACCCCATGGCTAACTTTTCCGTTACTCTTCCAGAACAGTGCGAGGTGTTACATTTTAACTGATATAATCCAGGATGACTATGAACTACTATGATGCTATAAAATAATGAGATACAAACAATTACACCAGCTCAGGGTATGTGAAACTTGGATTTAAAATAAAGTTAATTGAACACGGAGAAGTGAATGTAGTAAAAAAGATATCACTTCTTAAATTGTGAAAGGACCCAGCCATACTTTATAACCTGATGTTGTTCATACTGCTAATATAATACTCTGATAACCTCACACTTTTTCATTTGTCTGCACTACTAATATAAAAATAATTGATAACGATAAACTAATATAGTATATAGTATAGCATTCTTTCAAGTTTTGTATGTGTCCTCTTCAGAACACTGTTGTAATCATCTCTATACATTTAATTTTGGTACTTAATAATGCTGCATTCATACCTATTTGTTCTTGACATATATTTGTCATTGATTTCCACTTTGCTCAAATGGCAGATGTAAGTGCTATGGCTAAATGTGTATTGGTTAGTAATTTCCCCTTATTACTAATTAATGGCTTGTTCTCATGTGTCCGGTCCGGGTCAAACCATATCATTGTCTGAGTCAATCGGTTGACATTGGATAGACAGACCCCTTGAAATGTAGATGGATATAGTTGCTTAATGCAAAAAGCCCTGCAAAATAATTTTTAAGGATTTCCATTATAATGTATTACTTTAGTTTAGATATTTATTAGGGGTCTCTGTATGTTGCTCTCCTAACTACTCACCTTCGCACTGCCGCAAACCCTATCTCTAATACATCGCTTTCACAGACCTGCACATTTACATATTTACAGCCTTATTAAATTGCGATTTGGCCAATTGGATAGGGCTCTATATGAGCACAGAGCATATTTTTTTTACAGAAGTTCTGTCCAAAAGCAAGGTCCTCACTAACTAAAAACTTATGTAAAAAAAATATGCTCTGTGCTTATATAGAGCCCTATCCAATTGGCCAAATCGCAATTTAATAAGGCCGTTAGCTTTTAGGTATTTTTCTCCCATGTAACCACTAAGGTTTGCACGCTCCCTGCACGCCATCTACTTCTCCTATTTATACTTAAATGTACCCACTTTAAGATTACATCACACACACACACACAAACACATATATATGACACTTCTGTGACTTTACACACAATATTCTATGTAACTCCACCATCCGCGTGAGGTCGCCTGCCCAACTGCTTATTTGCCATAGCAAACTCAATAATGCTATACTCTGGCAGGGATCTTATTTCCACTGTTGAGACCTATATCTGCATGTGTAGAAATGGAAGAACTATCTACATGAGGAACAGGGAAAAAATAGGAGATTTCGTAGTATTAGATACATAGATAGATAGATAGATAGATAGATAGACATATAGACATATAGATAGATAGATGGATAGATAAATAGATAGATAGATAAATAGATAGATAAATAGATAGATGGATAGATAGATGGATAGATAGATAGATAGATAGATAGATAGATAGATAGATAGATAGATAGATAGATAGATAGATTGATAGATAGATATACATATAGAGATATAGATAGATATACATATAGAGATATAGATAGATAGATAGATAGATAGATAGATAGATAGATAGATAGATAGATAGATAGATAGATAGATAGACATATAGAGATATAGATAGATAGATGGATAGATAGATAGATAGATAGATAGAAAGAAAGATGGATAGATAGATAGATAGATAGATAGATAGATAGATAGATAGATAGATAGATAGATAGACATATAGATATATAGATAGATAGATGGATGGATGGATGGATGGATGGATGCATGGATGGATAGATAGATAGATAGATAGATAGATAGATAGATAGATAGATAGATAGATAGATAGACATATAGAGATATAGATAGATAGATAGATGGATAGATAAATAGATAGATAGATAGATAGATAGATAGATAGATAGATAGATAGATAGATAGATAGAAAGATGGATAGATAGATAGATAGATAGATAGATAGATAGATAGATAGATAGATAGATAGATAGACATATAGAGATATAGATAGATAGATGGATGGATGGATAGATAGATAGATAGATAGATAGATAGATAGATAGATAGATAGATAGATAGATAGATAGATAGATAGATAGACATATAGAGATATAGATAGATAGATGGATAGATGGATAGATCAATAGATAGATAGATAGATGGATAGATAGATAGATGGATAGATAGATATATAGATAGATAGACATACAGAGAGATCGATAGATAGATAGATAGATAGATAGATAGATAGATAGATGGATAGATAGATAGATAGATAGACATAGAGATAGATAGATAGATAGATAGATAGATAGATAGATAGATAGATAGATGGATAGATAGATAGATGGATAGATAGATAGATAGATAGATAGACATACAGAGAGATCGATAGATAGATAGATAGATAGATAGATAGATAGATAGATAGATAGATAGATAGATAGATAGATAGATAGAAAGATAGATAGATAGATGGATAGATAGATAGCAGGAGCAAAGCATCGGAAACACCTCTTGTGTAGGGGACTTTAAGTGTGTTAGGTGAGGAGAAAGGGAGAGAAATTAGTACTGTTTGACGGCTTTTTTATTGGCCCATGGGCACTTACTATATACAGTCAGCTCCATAAATATTGGGACATCAACATAATTCTAATCTTTTTGGCTCTATACACCACCATGATGGATTTGAAATGAAACGAACAAGATGTGCTTTAACTGCCGACTTTCAGCTTTAATTTGAGGGTATTTACATCCAAATCAGGTGAACGGTGTAGGAATTACAACAGTTTGTATATGTGCCTCCCACTTTTTAAGGGACCAAAAGTAATGGGACAGATCATAAATAAAATTTTCCCTTTATAATACTTGGTTGCAAATCCTTTGCAGTCAATTACAGCCTGAAGTCTGGAACGCATAGACATCACCAGGCGCTGGGTTTCATCCCTGGTGATGCTCTGCCAAACCTCAATTGCAACTGTTTCAGTTCCTGCTTGTTCTTGGGGCATTTTCCCTTCAGTTTTGTCTTCAGCAAGTGAAATGCATGCTCAATCGGATTCAGATCAGGTGATTGACTTGGCCATTGCATAACATTCCACTTCTTTCCCTTAAAAAACTATTTGGTTGCTTTTGCAGTATGCTTCGGGTCATTGTCCATCTGCACTGTGAAGTGCTGTCCAATGAGTTCTGAAGCATTTGGCTGAATATGAGTAGATAATATTGCCCGAAACACTTCAGAATTCATGTCGCCCTCCACTTTTTGCAGTTTGTTAAAATGTATATTTTTTCTTGTTCATTTCCTCTGTATAGCGCTACGGAATATGTTGGCGCGTTACAAATAAAAGTAATAATAATAATAATAAATTGTCAGCAGTCACATCATCAATAAATACAAGAGAACCAGTTCCATTGGCAGCCATACATGCCCACGCCATGACACTACCACCACCATGCTTCACTGATGAGGTGGTATCCTTTGGATCCTGAGCAGTTCCTTTCCTTCTCCATACTCTTCTCTTCCCATCACTCTGGTACAAGTTGATCTTAGTCTCATCTGTCCATAGGACGTTGTTCCAGAACTGTGAAGGCTTTTTTAGATGTTGTTTGGCAAACTCTAATCTTGCCTTCCTATTTTTGAGGCTCACCAATGGTTTACATCTTGTGGTGTACCCTCTGTATTCACTCTGGTGAAGTCTTCTCTTGATTGTTGACTTTGACACATATACACCTACCTCCTGGAGAGTGTTCTTGATCTGGCCAACTGTTGTGAAGGGTGTTTTCTTCACCAGGGAAAGAATTCTTCGGTCATCCACCACAGTTGTTTTCCGTGGTCTTCTGGGTCTTTTGGTGTTGCTGAGCTCACCGGTGCGTTCTTTCTTTTTAAGTATGTTCCAAACAGTTGATTTGGCCACACCTAATGTTTTTGCTGTCTCTCTGATGGGTTTGTTTTGTTTTTTTTTCCTAATGATGGCTTGCTTCACTGATAGTGACAGCTCTTTGGATCTCATATTGAGAGTTAACAGCAACAAATGCAAATAGCACACTTGAAATTAAATCGGGAGCTTTTATCTGCTCTTTGTAAATGGGATAATGAGGGAATAACACACACCTGGCCATGAAACAGCTGAGCAGCAAATTGTCCCATTACTTTTGGTCCCTTAAAAAGTGGGGGGCACATATACAAACTGTTGTAATTCCTACACCGTTCACCTGATTTGGATGTAAATAGAGAGAGATTACAAGGATTCCCCAAATTATATAGCACGGGGACCCTCCATTTACTAACCCCTCCACTGTTTAGATAATAAACCTAAATAATTGCAATTCCTCAAATACTGTATGTGTTATGCAGACATTTAAGTGAATACCTGATTAAGGGCTGATATTTTAGTGGTTCTTAGCGATTATTCCTTCATGCAAGCTGTTTACTTAAAGAGTTCTCTCCAAAGAGCAGATTCTGGCCACATAGAAACAGCACTTCTTTCAACAATATCATATTTGTCTTAGAATTTTATGACACTTCTTCGGTACATTAAACTGTTTTGTCCCTGCAGGAATTATTCACTACTAATCACCACACTATGATCAAAGGGCTTATACATTTTAAACAGTTAAATTGCCATCTAAATATTTATATTCTGATGTCTCCCACCCACAACCAAACAAAGAAATAACAATAAGCAGGATTACGGATCTCTCTAGAGAAACCAGTACTCGGCTTTCATGCCAAGAGTGCTTTCTGCACACGCAATGATGGAAACCACTTCTTCCTGTGCCATCAAGTAGCTCTTTGACCCTAGCACCCTTTTCTCATTTTGTAATTAGATTATGAAAATAACAGGCAGCCAAGAGAACTGGAGCCCTTTGTTCTGTGGTGGAGACATGAAAATGGCAGGCTGGCCAGATACTCCATGCTCCCTCCTATGAAGTGGGCACATAGGGTTTGCAAAAAGTGAAACTATGTGCAAAGAAATCAGCAGCAGTGCTTTTTATTTCATTATACAAACCATATTATAGAGTAAAAATCAGGACACTAACAGCCATTTTTTGTTCTATTTTCTTGTTGCATAAAAAATCTAAATGAAGGAAGAGAGTAATTATACAGAGGCCTGGATAAAACCCCCCAACATATTTGGTATATATAGGGGATGAGACTATTAGCTGAACAAGATGGATTTCTCATAATCTATGACTATGATCATCCATCCTATTGAGAACATTGTGCTCATGTAACTGTAATGTCTACATATACTTATCCAAGCTTAATAAAAAAACATTACAAATTATCCCAATTTGGTGACTTCTTAAACTTTCCACAAATATTTTTGATATTGTCCAGGACTTTTTCTATATGTTTCTCCTCATTAGTTGAGTCAAAATGGTTATCTGTAGCTTTACCCCTACTACTCCTAAATTGTATATTAGGAGTGTCCATACTGGAACACTTCCTCAAGATTAGAGTAGACCAATAATAATGGGCCTCATTCTGCTGAAAGGAGGCACACCACTGGGCCACTTTAGTGCTGAATAAGTATATATTTTCTCTGAGTTTTTTATTTGTATTTCTCCCAAGACTATCGCAGTAACCACCAGATAGTTGGGTTTATTAGGATGGTTCTACAACTAAAGTTCTTGTAATGAGATTTATATACATGGTGAGGGCATCTTTTATTTGATCATTTTCCCCAATAATAATGATGGTGAATAGAAACATGGATCTTTCCTTCACAACCTTTTGCTACCTAAGTCTAACATGAAATAAATAAATCATTTGTATCATGTATTAAGGAAAGTAACATTTTTGTATGGAATATTTTTTTTTCCAGAGCAATGAAATAACCAACAATTCTTACTAAAAAAATATTGTGGGGAAAACTTATGGCTCCTTTTTAAGTACTGATCAAAGTGGGAGTAAGCATTAAAAAGAGACACAAGTGGAGACCGCTTATTTTGAACATGCATCTGGCTAAGGTAAGGTTGGGTTCCCTGGTGATACTTTCACTGTTGCGACCTGGGTTTGTTTCCAGTCAGGTCACACCACCCTGAAGCCATGCAGGGTTGGACCTGGTCAGTACTTGGATGGGAGATACCAAGAGCTGTATGCTGTGGCCCACTGCGAAGGAACTGGTAACCCACTTCAGTATCTCTGCCATGAATACCAAGTGGGTGAGCATGGTGTGAGACCATGGAGAGTCGGACACGACTGAATGACGCAAACAGACAAGGAAAGGTTAGAGAAGAAGTAAACCCTTTCCTTTATATCACTTTCATATTAGTTTTCTAAAGTTATGATCTTTATTTCTTTGTTAAAAAACATAGAAACTCCATTATTCCATTATTGGATCTGAATACAGTATTTCATTTCTATCCAGCTGATAGATACTTGCTTATATAAACTAATCCCCCAGTAGAGTTTGATCAGTATAGACATAGCATAGTTTTGCAGGTATTTTTTTTATTGCAAACAATTTCTAAAAAAGGCCTCTCAGAGCCTAAAGCCTTCCTGTTGGACCTCGCAAATAATAAAATGTAGGTGCCAAATATTTCCGAGCCAGGACGGTGATAAGGGTGTTAAGCTTCCAAGAGATAACACGTTCAACAATGGTATCAGAACACAGCTGTCATCTCAGACGGCACAGCCTTTGGATATTTTGGCTCAGCACATAGATTCCTAGCCGCAGTCTGAACTCTGCTGGGCTGTCACATTCCTGCTTGGAGACTCCTGCACCAATGTGACAATTTACAAAGGAGAATTAAATGAATCGCCACTCATACATATTTGGTAAAATCCCTTAATGATGTAACAATTAATTAGCTAAAGGGCCACTGCAATACTACTTTTAATGACTGATAAGGTTTGATTTTTGTAAGAAACTGGCACTGAATAAGCCATCTTTCCCCACCATTCTTTGTTTTGCAGTTCTACCCATACTTTGTAAACTGTGGCACAATCTGCAGCTGAAATCTCTATAGATGCCTATTTACTGCAGTCAAAGAGTAAAAGCATGTATTATATACACTGCTGGGCTTTAATATACAGTTTCTGGAATCTCTGGTCTAGTCTAACTTTATGTCCGCTCCAATCTTGTTTGTATTACCTCAACTATATTGCAAATAATGGGCCACATTCAATTCGAAGCCACTGACGGCCGCATGTCTACAATTGAGTTGTGGGCTTCGGTTCACTTCCGTTTGCGATGCTATTCAGTTGCCGATGGACGAGAGTTACAAGCTTGAAGCCAGCTTCGTAAACCATGCACTGTTTCGGAGCAGTTGTGGGCGAGAACTCAGCAAGCCCGTAACCGCCCATTTCGAATCGGCCGATAGAAAATGAGACTGTCATAATTACGGCAGTAAAACATGGCGGTTACGAGTCAATCAATCAGGTTCGGGGGTCCGATATGTGATCAGACTCGCAAGACTTGGAAAATGAAGAACTTTGAAAATGAATGTCAATACTGTTCAATTCCATATGGGTGGCCTGATATCTAATAACCCATTGATACCCAAGATCATTTAACCCCGAAATTACACATAAAATTAAAACTTATTTCCTGCAGTTGTGCGGGCTTGAGACTGTTGTGCAATTAATTTGAATGTCTTTAATCGCTTTCCCCGTTATTTACAGTGCAGGATTACTTTCCTATAAGAATTTACAGTGCTACGAATTGTGGGTCCTCTCGAGTACACATAGGATTTTCTCCTCCATTTGCGGTTTACAAGTGTGGAAACATTTGCAAGCTCTGGGAATCGGAGCAATTGAATAGCGATTCGCGATTTTAGCCCTACGAAAGTGACAGATCAAAGGGTTCTGTAGGGTGTAAGTTACGAGTTTGATGGACACCATCTTTTCAAGCTCGTAACTCATAACCCGATCCGAGCTCGCAAAAAGACGCCAAATAAATAGCGATTTGTGATTTTAGCCCTGCGAAAGTGATAGATCAAAGGCTTCTGGAGGGTTAAGGTACGAGTTTGACAGCTGACATTTTTTCAAACCCGCAAAAATACGCCAATTGAATAGCAAATTTGCCTGCGAGCTTACTTACGGGCCTCCAGGTCTCAAATTTGCACCATTAAATGGGGCTAAATGATTTTAATGTCATACAACAAAAGATCCAGTTATTGATGAAATGTAAAATACATGTAAATATAATTACAATTCATTGTTATTAAACAAATTGAGAGAAAGTGCTATTTGAGCTGGAAAACTGTAAATTTAAAAATGTCTGACTATTATTATTTACCTATCTGGTCGTGCTTTTGAGTTTTATCATCCCCACTGTTATGTATGCTTAACATACTCAACTTTCAGGCTAATTTATTTAAAAACTCTACTCACTTATTTTTTTACAATAACCAGTTGTAATTATTTTTATTTATATGTGTACATTTTTGCATAAATTGGGTCATTTGCTGTGTCACTTTGAGTCATATTCCAAAAACACACTTTTTTGGTTGCCCTGAACCATATATATAATGCTAATCCTAAGTATTAAGGTATTTCTGTAGGCATTTTTTTGTTTTTAATTAAGATTTTTCAACACTGGTCATTTTTTTCAATTCAATCCCCTACACAAATAAGGCTTTGTGAACCAATTTGTTTTTCTCCATCTACATCTGGCCTTTTCCTACTCCTAGTGTGAGATTGTAATAGTGAGTTATCCGAGACAGGTATGAGAGCTGCTTTTATTGCATCCCATGGTAATGTCTCATTTATCACCATGCTGCACTTCTGGATATCTTTTGATATGGTAATAAACTGAGAAATATTTATAACCCTAACCCCACATATCATAAAATACACAGATTGAAGTGAAGAGCGGTTCTCTGGGTCTGGCTTTATTGATTCATCTTCCTGGTGGGTAAATCTGAGCTGGCATTGATGTTGTACACCATTGTCCTATAGTGTTTTAGAGGAAAAACTAATTGTTATATTGACATAAATAGTTACACAAATAGGGCTCTATTCTGTTGCCCAATTCGTAAATTTATACACCCATGCCACATATACTATAAGCTACTCACAATCCGATTACAAGTTACCCGCCCACAATAACTACAGGCCAGACAAAGACACACATATGGCCTTAGAACTCCATTGGTTTTAGCACAGCTCGAACATTACCAGCTCTAAGTAATTAAAGTTACACAAAATCGATATTCTGTTAGATCCGTAGCTCTAGCTCGCAAATAAAGTCTAATCCGCAGCTGAAAAAAGTATCAAGTTTATGGAAAAACTTCACTTATTTGTGAAGTATATAAGTAAATAATAACAATAGCATAAATGTAAGCCTTGGAATAGAAGCATTTTAGAGAAAAAAAATCAATATAGAAGACTCTACATGTTTCATGGGCACAACCATTGAAAATTGCTAGCTTGCTTAGAGCCTGAGCTGGAATATTATCATACTTGGATTTGTTCTTCTATTTAGTTCTATGAACAAGTAGTTGCTCTTAGTGATAGTCTTTCAATTGAACTGAAATATTATTTTATCTGAGCCAATGGTCCTCCTATTCCTCCCAGGTGTCAAATTCCGTTAGAAATAAAAGCATGTGATCTGCCACTAAAGCAGAATTGAATACAGTGTTTAAATTACATATTTTTATTAGCATTTCATAAAGCAAGGAAATATAAAAAAACAGTCATAGGCAAAGTTCCAAAATATAGAAGTGTCAGTACAGTTGCCCCCTCTTCCTACCCTTTGCATTCTTGTAATATTGATATATTAAGTCAGTGGTCCTGTTTCTTCCATATAGCTTATTACACCAATACATGTAAGCTTCTGCATGTTATTAAGTCAAGTTCTTCATAAGAGCATGCTGGACACATGAGTACTTGGTATTTTTAATAGTATATAATAAATCACAGCACAAACAGAAACCAACAGAATCAATAACTGGACCGCGCACTGGCTTGTAGATACCGGTTTCTTCCAGTACCAAAATTAAACTGCCAATATGGCTGTCTCTCAAGATGTGTTAGGCTTTTGTCCTTAACGATATACTAGGCTTTTCTTCAAAAGAGAGTCTTGTTGCATGTATTGTGTTTGAAGACCTTGTCCTTGAATTAGAATGAAGGTCTTGCTTACTTATAGATAACAAACAGGCGGGGTATTAAATCCTTGCACGATTAATAATGATCCTATATATATTTATTTAGCTAAAGAATCCATCACTGGGAAGCTCTGACACATTTATGAGCAAGGAGAGGCTGATCTCGGGGGATTTGGGCAGATTAGTGAGAATGACACAATATTACAAGGTATTATTATAATGTGTTTTGCTCGGCAGTGATGTGCCAGCGCTCGTTAAATAAATCTCTCTGGCTCCTCCGTATCAGGAGTGAGGAAAATGATTTTTTAGCTCTTCTTCTAATCCAACGCAGCTGATGTCAGATAAGACTAGTCGAGTCATAAGGAGGGTTAGATATTTAGGGGTCAAGTGAGGAATAAAATTAAAGGGCCACTGTATTCCTATATTTAATTATACTGTTTTGAAGAACTACACTTGATAATGGGCAAGACATTTTCAAAAAGTAAAAATGTAATAGAGCTTTGCTTATTTTACCTATTATGTACAAGTAAGCTGTAGTGGAAGTTGCTAATTTTATTTCTGCTGATCGACTTCTATAGACAAAATGTCCATCAGATACAATAGAACTGTTGCTGTTAAAAATGCCAGTTTCAATAGGATTAATTGAGATCTCATTAGTTCACAAGAACACACCCTGCTGATAAATCTCTTAAAAAGAACAGCTCAAAAAAGCAAATCGGAAGCCAGCGTAAAAAATATAGACCATAGAATAAGCAAAATAATCATAATTATAGATAAACAAGTCTACTAAAATAAACCAATATTCCATCATTTGCCTGGTAATATGTTGTACCTAAATCTGCAGAACATGGAAGTCCGAGAGGCCTACATGGAATTCTCAATGGCATTGGGAGAAGTCCACATACTTGATCCCAGCAAGGATGGGCCAACTTTGGTTAAATACATCTCTCTGGCTCCTCCGTATCACAGAGTGAGGAAAATTATTGTTTAGCTCTTCTTCTAACCCAACGCAGCTGATGTTGGATAAGAAATGTTGAGTCATAAGGAAGGTTAGATATTTAGGGGTCAAGGCTCAGTCAGGAATAACATTAAAGGATCACTGTAATCCTATATTTTAAAGAAACAACAAGATTTTAGCTGTGCATGTCTGAGAGGCCTACATGGAATAATCATTCTAAATGGCATTGGGAGAAGTCCATCTTGTTGCATACCTATAAGGCATTAAAACATCTTAATAACAATTTTTTCAAATGTGTTTAATGATTATACTTTATTAATTGTTTTATTAGTTAATATTATATTAACTCCTAATACTTTTGTGCGTTTGTTCTATTATAGGATTATAGATGAACAAATGTATACAAAACAATTTAAAATGATTAATACAAGGGCCTTATGTTATTGATATATAAACACATAGGGCCTCATTCAATTGCGATTTGGTCAATTGAATAGGGGTCTAAATAAGCACATAGCATATTTTTTTTAAAGAAGTTTTTAGTTAGTGAAAACCTTGCTTTTGGATAGATACTTACTAACTAAAAACTTCTTTAAAAAAATATATTATGTGCTTATTTAGAGGCCTATTCAATTGGCCAAATTGCAATTGAATGAGGGCCATTTGATGCTTTTGCTAAGTTGAAGTCTGCTATCTCTGCAATCAAAATGTACATTTCTACCACTTGCTAGATGGTGGAATATCCTTGACAACTCTTCTACAATGGGCTGAAAACTAGAAATATGAAACAACACTGGAAGCTCAGCTGTGCAAAATATTACCACCAATCTTCAATTACTGAATAACACATTGGATCTTGTCAGTTATCTGGAATTATTTATGTTAGCTGCCCGTTTTCATACTTGTTGCAAACACTGTTGTTTTGAGCCTCTAACTCCAGCGTTCATACTTACCCCAACCTTAGCCCAACCCATAATCTACCTCTACCCTCACCCAAATATTTCTGGATAATTCGCCAGATCTAGTAGTTTTAAACAGGTGAAATTCAACATGGTGGATAACTCTCAAAACAAGTGGTGTAATTTTTTGGACACAGCCCTTGTAATTTTCCGATGTGAAGCTGGGTAATTTTGCTATTTACTTCATTTTCCATACATCCAAATAAAGAGTTATATATACTACCCCCCTTTGAAGTCACATAAGCAGCCTTCTTGCGGAGTCAGAATCCTTTTTCTGGTCTAATTGAATGCCAGAAAGTTTGTAATAATACTAATTCACATATAATTTGAATCATAATATAATAAAGGTCTGCTCAATGCTCATTAGTTATCTATTTAAAAAAGAGCGATCCTAGAACAGAGTTTAACCATGGGTGTAGGAACTTGCCGTGGGACAAATCCCCCCAGATTTTTCTATGTTTGTATGTATGTATATATAAGCTATTTTACGGCCTGTGTATACAATGAGCTGTATCCCCCCAGAATTATTCTGGCTCTCTGTAGCTTTCCCCATATTACTGTAATATGCTCTAATGCCTCTGAAATGTATTCAAGATCTTTGTGGACAGCCACATAGTGTTACATTACTATGGGAAGTTAATATAAAAAGCAGAATATAGATCTGTTAAAATAAATATTAAAATCAATTTCAGTCTAAGAAAATAATACTTATTATTTTGTACTATATAATTACTTGGCATGTTAAATTCACCTTCAATCTGGATGATATTTTGGTGGAGCTGCAGTTTTGAACTACCGTATTTATCGGCATATAACACGCACCGGCGTATAACACGCACCTCATTTTAAGAAGGAAATTTCAGGTAAAAAAAAAATTTAAAATAAAGAACTTTGAAGCAAAAATCCTCAACCTCCCTCCTCATCCTCCCTCCTCAACCCCCTCCTCAACCTCAATCCACCTCCTCATTCTAAACCCCCCTCCTCACCTCCCCCTCACTTACCTGCTTCTGTTCCGGCCTCCGCTGCGCTCCCTAACCCGGCGCACATGTAAGTCACATGGGCGCCGGGTCAGGGAGCGGAGGCCGGAACAGAACCAGGTAAGTGAGGGGGAGTTATTTGGGAGGGGGGAGTTATTTAGGTTGAGGAGGGGGGTTTAGGTTGAGGAGGGGGGGTGAGGTTGAGGACGGGGGGTTAGAATGAGGAGGGAGGTTGAGGATGAGGAGGGAAGGGAATATCTGCGTATAACACGCACCTATAATTTGCTACCTATTTTCAGGGAGAAAAAGTGCGTGTTATACGCCGATAAATACGGTATATCTGTGACTCATTACCCATGGCCTTATGTGAGGGGTACGTCTAGTGTCCAGGGATAGATATACCACTTAGCTACTGAAGTTGTCTGGGTTTTGGAAGTATCAGCCATAAAAGACAGTCTTGTGTTACAACATGCCCCGTCAATTTGCTGAAAACAAGCATGCCCCTAGAGACTCGAGCAATGGAAGTAATCTATTGATTATATATTAAAAAGGTTTTAATAGTATCAAGAAAATAATTCCACTGAAAGCAAACAGACCACTACAAGTAAATGTATTTATTAAGTACTAATTAAATGGCCCAGGAAGTTCAAGATCAGCATCTGCAGAGACAAAATAGTCTGATCTTAGAATTACAGATGAAAATAGTCTTTGTTCTAATTCAATTTGAATATCCTACTAAAATTGCCTGTTTCCATTCAAATGTCTAGCAATTTATTCTGAGATAAGTTGAATATGGTATATACAAGCACAGGAGCATACATATAGGGCTATTTACAATAAAATGAAAGCTTCTTCATTAATAAGGTAAAACTTCTCTAATTCCCATGTTATTTTACAGAGCGTTAGTTTACATGTTTCATAGATTACCAGAGACTGGATATGTCTCATCTCACTAAAGAGAAATTTCTCAATATTGGTATAACGCCTGTTCTTTCCCCGGCATACAGGAATACATAGCGTCCACTAACCACCTGAAAACACAGTAAAAATCCTCATGCATTTTAAACATTATTGAAATAATTATTGGTATAACATGAGATCTTCTTCTTCTTCTGCTTCCTCTAGGCTCTACTAAGACTCTGCTATGTTTGGTTGACACAATGGAAGCTGTAGGAACTTTTTTAATTTCTGGATAATTTGTGCCAATATGGTAAACCTGCTTGGCGAAATAATCCTGGCTATATGAGTACCTAGATAGGTACCTAACTCATTATTACCTCTCCCTATTGTCTAGGCCTGAATTTAAGATCCTTCTTAGAGGACGTGTATATGCCTTGAGGGCCCACCTCTGCCTACAGTGGCTTCCTTTACCCGTCATTCTGACTAGAACTAAACATGAGAATGACTATGGTAGCCCAGCTAGTTTTGATATTGAACTTTGTAAGTTATGGCAAGACATTTGCATCAATTATTATTTGTTCTAGGAATAAACATGGCCGACTTGTAAGAGTTTAATAAAGTGCATATAATTAATATTAAAAAAAACAAATAAATATGTATTCTGAGCCTCAGTAGATTAACATCCCCTTCTTGTCTTGGTGAAGGAGCTTGTGTATGTCAATGAAGTTGTGAGCTGTATGATGTAGGGTTACCCAAGATGGCCAGGTCATAGCAGACAGGTCATACAAATCATGGTCCACTGGAGAAGGAACCAGTATTTTTGTCATGAAAACCATATGGATAAGCACACCCAGACAGAGATAGATGTGGCTGGCGTGCTGCTTCCAAATGGTCACTGAGAGTTGGACACAACTGAAGGACTGAACAACAACAAAGATTAGCATATGTGTTGAGAAATATCATCTCCCTAGTAAGAAAACTAAGACCATGGTGGAAATAGCTCAAGATTAACATTTATCTCTTTCACTATTCTTACAGTGTTTTATGAGAAAAAAGCAATGAGAGATGGAAATAAGAACAGTCATGCAACTGGCTTATAGATGGCCACAATAACTTGACCAACATATATAACCGAGAATGCTGCAGAAAAAGGAATGTATTAGCAGTGATCTAGTTTCTAGAAAATAACAATGTTTTTTCTTTTAAAACAACCTTTATCTGTATATACTAATTGTGCTACTGTTGCATTTGCTGCTTTGCTTGGCCAGATACTGCAATAGAAGGTAACTAATCATTTTCGGTAGCCAGTTAGTACTTTTCTGGACTGTGCTCTCCCTTCATCAAGGATACTGATGTACCCCTGAATGAATGTTGGAAACAGGACAGAGCTGGAGATGCATCTCACACCATGCGACCTTCCCCTCAGATTTCTTCTGCTGAGAACCATGAAATATATCTAGATGTAGAAGTAGATTACATTCATAATGTAAGCATCATAACGCTATTATTTTGTGGCCTTTCTAATATATATCTCACATTTATCTGGTGCTACAATATCCTCTTCTGGATCACTACCATGTAGTGGTGAAGGGGCTTGTGTACCTAAATGAAACTGTGAACTATACCATGTAGGCATGGGTGTAGGAACTGGGGGGACAAATCTCCTCCAGATTTCTCACCCAAAACGGGCAGGTCACAGCAGAGAGGTAAGACAAATCACGGTCCAATGGAGAAGGAACTGGAAACCCACTCCAGTATATTTGCCACGAAAACCTTATGGATAAACACAACCAGAGACGATACATGTGCCTGGAGTGTTGCGGTCCATAGGGTCATGGAGAGTCAGACACATCTAAACGACTGAACAGCAAAAACAACAAACAATATAAAGGAGGAAGAAGGAAGCTGCAGGAACAACTGAGAAATTAAAGTATCATCTCCCTCTGACTTAAAATTCCTAAAAAATATTTATATACATACTTCTGATACAATGTTGCCACTGCATGACAAAAAATGGGGAGCATCACTTTATGGGGTAAATTCACTAAGTTATTGCAGAACATGTGAAGGGCTGCAACAGAGGAGACTTGTAGTCTTCATTGATCTGCTTTTCTGCCCCTGTGAATCTTACTAAAACTCAAGCAATATAACTTTTCTGATGCCTTTATATATAGCAGGGGTGGGCTCCATTAGATGAGCTTGTGCTTCTGGTATTCAGGTTCAAATGTACATACAAAACATGCTACTTATCAGGGGTGGGCAAGTTTGGTCCTGGAGAGCCCCACACAGCCCAGGATTTGAGGATATCCCTGCTGCGTACAGGTGAGTCAATCACTTCTTCAGTTATTCTGATTGGCTCACCTGTGCACAGAAAGAATATCCTCAAATCCTGGCCTGTGTGGGCTCTTCATGACCAAACTTGCCTATCCCTGATAAGTAGCATGTTTTGTTTCAAGCTCACACTATCTTTCTTGCTTTTCTGATACATTATTTGTTAATAATCTGTCTTTCTGATGTTTTAATAGATGAGGCCATCGTAAAAAATGTTGGCACCTTAAACAAATATTAAAATGATTCACATTGAGTTAAGTCCATATTGCTCATAATAAACTCACTGAGCAGTGACAGTGACACCTACTATCATGTTTATATATCTATCTATACATTAATACTCACATATAGTATTTATACTGTAGTAACATTAGCACTAATCAAATACACACCAATGAACTTAACTCTAAGCGCCGTCCAGGGTGTAAAATATATCTATCCTGGACACTGAAGATAAAATGGTTTACACTGTCAGTTTTCCTTTAATGATTGTATTTGTATTAATACATTTGTGCTGTAATTAAGGTGGCTCAACAAATGGATGTAAGCTGAAAATAGAATGAGTGGCATCCAATCATCTTAAAACATTCTTTATAATAATGTCAAGAATACAAATACTTTGTATAATTAATTAATATTTTTTGTATCTTTAAATTCTGTCCAAAACATTTTCTTTGGGTCTGGGTAAATCATTTGGCAGGGTTCGCTGGTGGTCCAGTGGTTAGGATTCGGTGCTTTCACCACTGGGACCTGGGTTTGATTCTAGTCAGGGAACCAAGAGGTCACACCAAGTCGAAGCCATGCAGGGTTGAACCTGGTCAGTGCTTGGATGGGAGACCACCTAGGAATACCAGGAGCTGTATACTGTGGCCCAGGGGAGACAGAACTGGCATCCCACTCCAGTATCTCTGCCATGAATACCAAGTGCATCAGCATGATTATGGACATAACAATGTCCTGGTGTGTAACGGTCCATGAGGTCACGGAAAATCGGAAACAACTGAACTATGCAAAAAAATAATTTGGCAAGGTCATTTTTGAACCCATAGAACAGATTTTTGGAACACATTTTCTGCACATTTTCAGTGATTAGTAGACTTATATAATTTAGTAATATAGTGCTATTATACTTCTGTTTCTTGTTCTTGTCTTAAACTGCTGCAGCACTCGTTTGTAGATTTCTCTTTGAGGCTCAGTTCCTTTAATCAGGCTCCATCAGTCAGCAACAAGCAATAAATATTATCCTTGCGCCTTAGCCAGTACAAAGGAATGGTAATAATGATGGAACAAAAAATAAGTTATGGATTTGGACATTTCCACATGATAAAATCGTGTACGTCTTTCGCAGGTAATGGTGCTTCAAAATCATCAGAATTAATAAACATAGGGAGAAGGGAATGAATAATTAACCTCCACCGATAATCCACTGTAAGCAGGAGAGACACAATGACATGGTCCAAGTCACTTAACACTGCTCTGTAGCCATATGGAAGCCGGAAATTCAATACGGACTCATGTTTATGAAAGTAAATCGTAGCCCTGGATGAATCTCATGTCATGAGGAGGTCAGGTTTCATTTATTGGGGGATCGTTAATGGAAATGATGCTGAGTACAGTCAAACAAGGGTCATGGGGCTGTTAAAATAAACCTACTGAAAAATATATTTTTTTGCCCACTTCTTCAAAATGTTTTCTAGGACTTTTATGGATAAAGATAACAAAACGCCAACCGAAGCAATGTGAGCTAAACACTGAGGGCCCTAAATAAGCACATAACATATATTTTTTAAAGAAGTTTTTAGTTAGTGAAAACCTTTCTTTTGGATAGATGCTTGCTAACAAAAAAACTTATTTCAAAAATATATGTAATGTGGTTATTTAGGGCCCTATTCAATTGTGCAAATTGCAATTGAATGAGGGCCTGAGTCATGTTGGTAGTATGGTTTTATGATTTATGTTTACTAGAGATGTACAGACTTAGGGCCTCATTCAATTGCAATTTGGCCAATTGAATAGGGCTCTATATAAGCACAGAGCATATCTTTTTACAGAAGTTTTTAGTTAGTGAAGACCTTGCTTTTAGATAGAAGCTCACTTACTAAAAACTTCTGTAAAAAGATATGCTCTGTGCTTATATAGAGCCCTATTCAATTGGCCAAATCGCAATTGAATGAGGCCCTTATTAAATAGCAATTACAGAAGTTTTTAGTTAGTGAACTTCTATCCAAAAGCAAGGTCTTCACTAACTAAAAAAGTATGCTATGTGCTTATATAGAGCCCTATTTAATTGGCCAAATTGCAATTTAATAAGGCTGGAAATTTGTTAGTCGTGTATGTACAACATGATCTGGTTAAAAATGTTTTTAGAAAGTAAAAATAAAAGTATATATACAGTCACTTATTTACTAACTGTTATATGTAGTTATCATTACCTGTGGGCCACCATTGCCATTTTTGAACAGCTTGTTTAAGAGTAACAGACTCCGGTTAGAAGTGAGTGGAAGCTTTTGAAATGTTCATTTTTTCATGCAAAAATGTTTTTAATTCTTTTAGATGCATGTTAAACAAATATATGTTATGCCTTTAAATTGAATCTGAATAGGAAGCATAATCAAAGCATTTGTGAGGTGGGCAACACTCCATAAATAGCTTGGACCAACATATTGCTCATTAGTAATCTAGTGTATATTCACTAAGGGCCTCATTCAATTGCGATTTGGCCAATTGAATAGGGCTCTAAATAAGCACATAGCATATATTTTTTTAAAGAAGTTTTTAGTTAGTAAAAACCTTGGTTTTGTATAGAAGTTCACTAACTAAAAATGTATTAAAAAAAAATATTTAATTTAACTTATTTAGAGCCTTATTCAATTGGCCAAATCGCAATTGAATGAGGCCCTAAGGTTGCAAATATGCCTCTCAGTGAGATCAGTGCAGCCTTCCTTTTAGAGCCTCAGTAGATTAACATCCCCTTCTGGATCACCACCTTGTTGTGGTGAAGGGGCTTGTGTATCCAAATAAAGCAGTGAGCTATACCATGAATGGTTGCCCAAGATGGACAGGTCATATCAGAGAGGTCATACAAATCATGGTCCACTGGAGAAGGAGCTTACAACCCACTACAGTACATTTGCCATGAAAACCATATGGATAAGCACAACCAGAGAAACAGATAGATGTGGCTGGCATGCTGCGTCCATATGGTCACCGAGAGTCAGACACGACTGTACAACAACAAACATTAACATACGTATTGCGAGATATCATCTTTCTAGTTAACTAAGACCACGGTGGAAATTGCCCAATAGGATGAGAAGCTACTTTCCAAATGAAAGCACAGCTGAGACCTTACACTCTGAGTAGCAACAGTGGAAAAGTTTCCTCTCTCCTGGTATTAAGTTGTTTGTGTTGACTTTAATGTTCCATTAATTAAACCCCCTCTGGCCAGCAAGACAAAAACTGATATGGAAGCAGAGAAAACCAGGGAATTCAAATATTATGAATAAATTATGGCTAGCCAAGTTGTGAAAGTAAGAGTTAGATAACTGGATAATCAAAGAGTCAGCGGGGAGCCAGCATCGCTGCATTCTGCAAACACAATAATGTGTGTTCCTAATTATACCGCAGACTGTCAAACACATCCTCAAATGGTACAGAGCAATTTTGAGAGAAAGAAGGGAAACAAGAACAGAGGTATTTTCTGAATATATTAAGACTTGGGGGAAAAAAAAAAAAGATTTACATATATCTGCAATATGTTGTGTTTTTTTTATCATCTCTCGGATACATGCAGCTTGTCAAGGATGGAGAGATAGAGTTTTAAAAGAATAAAACTCAGTGAGCAGATTAGCATTTGATAGTGAGGGTGTCTGATCTGCAGTATATTATGGGAGGTCAGGGGTATGCCTGTCCTGCAGCGCATGTATGTACAGATAGGATTGTGTCTGCTCTGTTGTATATGCGCGAATAGTGGGAGGCAGGATGTGGTAGAGTAGTTCACCAGTAAAGAATATGGCCCTCATTCAATTGTGATTTGGCCAATTGAATAGGGCTCTAAATAAGCACATAACATATTTTTTTAAAGAAGTTTTTAGTTAGTAAACATCTATCCAAAAGCAAGGTTTTCACTAACTAAAAACTTCTTTAAAAACAATATGCTATGTGCTTATTTAGAGCCCTTTTCAATTGGCCAGATCGCAATTGAATGAGGCCCTATGTGTTTCTCCAGCCTGACCATTGTGTCTATTAGTACAATCCCTTTGCAAATAACACAACAGATCCCGTCTTTGAAGAATCTGGGGATCTATCCATTTCCTACACCCTTGCAGCTATACAGATAAAGCAACTAATGTATTATAAATCTTTACATCAACGTACAAAGTTCAGACTACTTCATTCTTTTTCATTTTTATGGAAAAGTGTTTTTTTTTCTTACCATTTTTTTGTCAAAAGAATGGAGATAAAGCACAAGATTGTTGCAATCCACTAATTCAAAGGACTCCCTGCTCCTTGTTTTCTGTAACATGTACGGGCAAGAGGTCAAGAGGCAAGAGGTCTAGAAAACAAACCCACGTGTCTCCGTTTCATGTAATTTTTCTGCACTATAGACCATTCACTTTCACACAAGAATTGTAATGTTTACAACATGAACTTTTACATGCATGACAGAAAATGATAAACTACAGTGGCTCTTGTATCATTTAAGATAAAAATAAGCAGACAGGATGTTTGTAATGTTTGTAAAATGATTTTATAAATGCATAAAATACAATGTTGAACTTCAGTGGCCCTTTATCTGTTTTTTTTTTTTTGTAGATAGAATAGTCAGACAACATGCAACTAGTTTTCAGGACTAACACCTCATAATTGACAAAGAGATACCCTACAAGCAATTACACCTCCCCGTCCTATGTACAGATAAGGAGAGGGTGAGAGTTACATGTCCTTCTTCCCAAATGGCTAGATTTTATTTAAACTTTTACTACCATTTATAGATTCTTCATACATTTTTCAACACAATGATAAGTGAAAAAAAGACTTTTTAGTATTTGACACCTCCCCTTTACCATCATACATGCTTAGAAGCTGTCAGTTTGCAACTATAACTACAAGCCATGCTCATGTGGAGGAGTAAAACTATATAGTTTTTTCTAACTAATTACTAGACATAAGCAGCCTTATTATATTGCAATTCGTCCAATTAAATAGGGCTCTATATAAGCACATAGCATATTTTTTTTACAGAAGTTTTTAGTTAGTAAAGACCTTGCTTTTGGATAGAAGTTCACTAACTAAAAACTTCTGTAAAAAAATATGCTCTGTGCTTATAAAGAGCCCTATTCAATTGGCCGAATCACAATTTAATAAGGCTGATGACCTTTTCCTTGTCTAATTGTGCTATCAATCAGACTCGAATTTTCAACCAACATTTTTTTTTCATCATACAATGTCTCCACCGTGAAATAGTTGGAACATATACAGGGTGAAATTCAAAGGAAACAGTACATTATAATATAATATCACATGCTCAATTGTTTGAGTAAGTCTGTGTTGTTATACTGTTGATAATATTATTGTCTGAAGGGGCTACTTGCCTGTACAATGAGGCTAGAAGAACAGGAAAGTGTCCTTAGGAGGTAGGAGCTGAGATAACATTACCTATTTCACACCTCCCGCGGCTGGCTGGGCTTCATAGCCAACGTAGTAAATACGCTATTTTAGCTTCCCAGTTCAACACTCAATAAAATGACTTCAAATTCAGATCTTGCCAGCACAATATTTATCAGAGCCAAAAAGGAACAATACACTAGGTTTGTACTATGAGGTATAGGCCAGCTATAAATCAGCTCTTCCAATCCTAAAATCAAATAGGAACTGCAGAGATTAGCCATTTTTGGCTTTAGATTTAATGCAAAATCATTGGATAAGAGCAGAAATGTAGTGATCGACATTCCATCTGGGAACATAAGTTTTCTGCGAGGTACAATTATTTCTGAATGACAATATAAAAATCAGGAAATACAGGGTAATACATTTCTTAATAACATTCAACTGGTATAATAATTTTGATTACCTGTAGTTTTAAATTATACCATATTGGGAACGTCAGTCAATGAGTTCAATGCTTTATTATTTTAAAAACAGTAAATATTAAGAAAAAAGCCTTTACACCTGGGAAAGGCTCCCGCTAGAAGAATATTGTCAGTCTGTATAAATCTAAAGTCTAATTGTAAAGTTTTATATTGAATTCCATACAAGATCCACTGCAGTGATAAAACCGTTCTGATGATTTATAGGTCTATATAATTGTAGCATAATTATTATTATTGCTATTTTTTATTTTGGGGAGCCAGTGGATTCTGTAGCGATATAAATACAATAAACAGTGGATAGACAATTACATACATTAGAAGGTAGATAAGATAAGCCAGCATATTTGTACAAACACAGTGTTAAATGAAAAGCTTACAATGTAAGAGGGGATAGGTGACAGAAACAGGAGGTAAGGGGCTAATGGATGGATTCATGTTCAAGCGTGATAAAGGAGAAGGATGCAAACTGAGCAGGTAACCTTATATTATGTTGTGGATGATTAAGTTAAGGAGGGGGACATGGAAAGCTTATAATGCCCCTTTAGTTGAAGTATCTGAAGCTCAATTATATAAAGCTATGAATCATGATTATGTTTTAATAATAAGTAAGGGTAATCGTATGCATGGCCGGATTACCCATTAGACCAACTAGGCAGCCGCCCAGGGGCGCTTCTTTAAGAGGGGCGGCGTTTAAGAAAAAAAAATGGTTCTTTGCTTAAAATAAATTAAATACTGCAGTTAATTGACTGTCTAATAGGGGGTATCCACCTAGAACAAGAGAGTTACAACAGGAAAAGGAACTTATACACACAGAAAAAGCAAAAATGGGTTTGTGCATACCTTGCATATTCACTCACAGGGGCTCCTCCACTTCACTGCCTAAGGGCTCCAAAAAGGTAGATCTAGTTCTGATGGTATGTATGTATCAATACTGATAATATCTAAGGGTTATTGATCTCACTAAACACCGGTGAGTGAATTTCCATCCAAAATAATCAGTTCCCCTACTTACCTCCCATAAGACCCTTGCTAGCACATCCTAATGCTCTATGTTACACAAATAAGTACTAGAAGAGATTCATACAGGGATTAATGTGCCTCCTTTATTTGTATTGGATTGGAGATTGCGCCTTTGTTCATTGATGTTCAGGTGCATCCATTGTACCTCAAACAACAAAATATTTGTTTTATCTAGCCTTAAACTCAATAATGTCTCCATATAAAACTAAAGATCACATACTTATGAGCCTGTATGGGGCATTACATGTGTATTGTCATCATTGTGTATTGTCCATGACAGCCTACTGGGGGAGAAATATGGAGTGTGACCTAACTGCACAGTATTATCACTGATCTTAGAGTATCCTAATATCACAGGACACTGAGGTTCTTCTTAAACTTCAAGTAAGCAATGCTTCCCCCAATAATCCAGTGAGTTATTTCCTTATCTCTACTAATAGATTAGACGGAAGCTTATTGCCCATGTAGGAACTGTGTGAATGGGCATCAGGGAACACCAATTAAAACAATGAATATGAAGCAGTAAATATAACTTTAATCATGTATAGCCTGATTGTGACACGTTTGTCGAAATCACTGAGACAGAGGGTTAGGTGTCAGTAAGGAAGGAGAGAGTTTGGAGGATATTTTGATGATTTAAGGTATCAGAGAGGAGGTGAGGCGTGACAGTGTTTAGAGTTAGGATTCAGAGTTTGGAGAGATGGTTCACATGTGGGTATGAGGGCTCATAGAACATGAAATAAGGTATTATGCGGAGGGGGGGGGCGAGTAAAGAGTGAGGTATAGAACTGGGTAGACATTTAAAGAGATAATCAGCGCTCACACAGGGTGTTGGTTCTGAGGGAAGTATGGGGGTTCACAATGGGATGGTTAGACATGGATAAAACAAGGAAGGGTTGTGGTGGGTCGTGATGTGTGCAGCAATTTGTCTGAGCGCAGGACTGGATGTATAAGAGCTTTGCCACTGTGAGACTTGAAATGGGGGGATTGATTGGAAGTACCTGCCACTTTAATATTAAGAATAAATTAGCAGCTAATTGTTCTTTTTAAAAGTGCAGCAATCTAACGCACCTAGAGCCCTATTAAATAGGCCTATTTTAGCTACTGGCAAATGATCTGCGGGCACATGCGGAAAATCCCATTGGGCTGTCAAAATCTGAACTCAGATCCAGCTAAGCCTTTGATCTTTCAATCCTGTAAATGTTACAATTGCAAATCGCTATTAGCCCGCAACTGTTTTCACATCTGTAATTGGCAAATGTAGCCAAAAATCCTACTCTTACTAGAGAGGACACGCAAGGGGGTTAAACTACTGTCTGTAGCACTGTAAAAGCACATATAAACACACTACTGTAAATTAAATTAAAGGAAAAACAATGAAAGGTATTAAAATTAATAGCACAACATTCTCAAGCTCGCAAATCTGCAATAACATTTTTTTTTTTTTATGTTTAATTTCTGTGTTATATTGATCCCTGCAATCAATGTGTTAATACATATAATAGAACTTGCATTGACTAAAATATAACCGTATATTTATTGATTTTTTGATATTGCATTATTTCTGGAATGAGAGCCCGATCGCATCTCAACTTCAAACCTGTAAGTGATTGAAATGTAACCTCCATGTTGTAGTGACGTAATGATGACGGTCTCTTTTACTATTGGCTCCATCTAAACCCGTAGCTACAGGTTTGAATAATTTGCTACGTGCTGAAGCATGGCTTACGGATTTGGATTCCAGCCATTTCCTTGTGGGCTTTTGTAATTTAATCACTCTGTAACTCCAGCAAATTTCTAGCCCGCAGACATACGCTCTGTACGACGGCCACCACTTGTAATTTAATAGGGCCCTTAATTATCTATCTAGTACCATTGCTGTGAGAGATTTTACATTTACCTTTAGTACAACTATAAACAAATACCTGAATAGTGGAAACAGATTGATACTTCCTCCAATACTTCGTTATATTTATTGCTCCAACATGGAAAGACAGAAACAAGTTATACAATTACACAGCTTTATTTTCACAGGTGCAGAAGTGCTATACACTTGTATACAGATGTAAAAAATACCTCTTCAAGCTGTTATTTTCACAAGGTAGTAGCAAAATAAAACCTTTAATTCTCTCACGCAACTATTGACGGTAATAAATTACACTTCATATATTCAAATTCAGTACTTAAATATAAATATTCTAATAAAACAGCCACTCATAGGCCATACTCTGGGATTAGATTAGAGAGTAATTCACAAAATCAAACACTATATAATTATGCATAATCTGATTTTGGGGGATTCATGTTCATTTTGCACCAGAAGGCAATAAATTATCTTACCTGACATGTATATAGCAACCAGAGATATAATTTAGGATATTCTCTACATTAGACCCCATTCAGATGTGCAGTCACCTTCCTGTCTTTCACCAGCTTATTAGCTGTACATTTCTAGACAGAGATTGTGGTGGCAGCCATAATAGAAAATCAGCAAGAGCCAGGAGGATATTTTATTTTATTTATGTGTAAGTACATTGCCACCAATCTTGCAGCCTTCATCCAGACTTCTCCGGAAAAAACGTCTATAGCCTTAAGGCATTATCCAGTCTTTAGCATTTTCAGTTGGGATTTAGTTATAGGTACAACACCTATACCCTGGGGGCATGTGGTCAGTTGAGGGTCATGAGTCAACTGCCTTTAAGGTACTTAGGTCTTCCAATGTCCACTAATCAAAGGCCACCTTAGCGATTAACTTGACCAATCCCTCATCACTCCTACAAACATTAATTCACAAACTTGTTCAAAGTTGCCCTTTTTGTAGGCTTAGGGCTGGGAGACATATCAAAGGCCTGTGTAGATATCTTTGTCCTGAGACTGTTCCTTGGTTTGGGAACCCTGTATTAATGAGTACAGTGTGGAAGGCACTATATGATATGAGATTGTGATAAACAATGACATTTATGGCATAATATGTATCTGCTGAGCTGCATAACTATGTTGTCCATCAAACTTGGGAGTTCTGTATCCAAAGGCGGCTGGTGCATAGGGGCAAAGGGGCATATCAATCACTTTAACATTGTATTTTAAATTTATATAGATAATACAATTTAATTATTTCTGTATATCAGCTTTCATGGCTTCTTTCATATAATTTTGTAAAAAAAAATATGTATCACTTTAAATTAACCCTTTGTGTGCCTTCCCCCTTGCCTGGTCACATCTCTCCCTAGTGCTATTATATTACAGTGTGTGAGCTTTGAGCTCTAACGCTCCACTTCAGTGTGTACAAATGCAGTGTTTAATTAATCAATTTCACTGACTGGCAGCTTCCAGCATCAGCCAATCAGTGCTGGAGGCTGCCTGGTTGCTAAGATTGTCCCCTCTGACCGTTCCCTCTGAGTGCCCACAAGCCTATGGAGGCTTAATGTTATGATATGACATCAGGAAGGCTATAAAAAGCTCATGATTACAGATCCTTCCCACTCTGTTCCCAC
>CM050165.1:365831399-366038899 GCA_027410445.1 Discoglossus pictus | reverse complement strand
ATCCTCATGATGGCGTTTTGCTTATCCAGATATGCTTAAATTCATAACTATATGTGATCCTACCACTGCCACTAGAAGGTTCTTCCACATATATACAGTCTCGGCTATAAATAAATATTTTTCACACATTACCCCAAAAGTTCCACCTTTTATCTTCAAATCACGACCTCTTGTTCTTGCATTCCACTTTTTTAGAAGATACTTCCCTTTTGAATTATTTGATATATCTGAAGTTTTCTATTATATCATCCCCCTCCCTTCTGTTCTCTAAGATATACATATTATAAATATTGTGACAGCTCTTCCTTATGATGCAGAGCAGCATCAATGCAGTGTCCTTGTATGATTCTTCAGTTATTCTTAAGCTAAAATATCAATATACTGCCATTTTCTATAAAAATATAGCATTAGCCATCTGTGTGAGGCTCTGAAGATACCATCTCACATCATTGTTTCTTTTAGATACCTAACACATTTTATAGTGGATTATGTAACCCACATAAAAAGGAAAACACTCTAATAAAATCTGTATCTTTTGTAAAATTCATTAAATGTAACCATTCCTCAAAAAATCAGTACCTATTTTTCTTATTGCGTCACCACATTAAGCATATATCTAGTTTCCACCTATAGAGGAATGTTCTTTTCTTTCCTCCCTTGGGCCTAATTTACCATTATTTATTGTATTGATATGTCCAAGAGAGCTCCACACAGAACTTCGGGTTTGGCCACAGGAAGACTTATTCCTAACCACAGAGTAATGGTAAGCTGTTTGAAGTTTACACATGTCGAGGCCTTGAATACAAAGCTGGCTGCATTCCCCTGAATGGTTTATACATCAGAGTCCCGTATGCGACTGTCTGTGAGTGAAGAAGGGCGGATTATATATGTGCTGTGAGTAAGCAAACAGATGTAGCTGACTGGCTGGGGATTCAGTGAGAAATGAATATTAGAGTCATCTGCGCAGTGAAAGCCAGAATACTGTCTCTGCTTGTTTATGTCCCAAGGGATTGTGTTGAAATGTGTTCTCTGAGAGCCAGAGCACCTTTTACATCTGGATCTCGATCGCTACACATTAACCGTTTCATTGGATGTATTATATGAACAGTGATTGGCTTACCAGTTATTCATATGTAATGGTCATTAAAGGACCACTGTGTTGTATTTACAAGTTAAGCTCATGTTTGTTTGCTGTGAGTAGACTGTTAAAAACAGTATGCAGTTTAAAATAAATAAAACGTAAAATGTTTTCTTATCTTTTAAACTGTTTGTTTTCTCCTCGAGCAGAGCTGTGTATCTCCTCTTACCGGTGCCAGGGACATGGCCAGGTCTTCCTGTGTGCTGGATTAAAAATAATGTCTCGCCAGTCTAGGTTTTGATTCAGACTGAGCTTGCTGATTAAAGGGGACAAGGCTATGATGTTTCAAGCACTGTCACTGGGTTGGGCGTATGGGGCAGCTACAAGCATGGTATAATAGAGCTCTTAAGTCTTTGTAGGCAGTGGGGCAGAACTAATGATGTCATGGGGCATGGTCAGTGACATCAGCCCAGCCTGCTTCCCAGCTCTATGATAGTTCAGCACACAGGCAGAGCTGGCCACGCCCCTAATATACAAAGGCAGGAGTAGCTACATAGCTCTGCTTGTGGGGAAAAGTGACAGTTGTAGAGCTAAGATAAACTTTTAACTTTTATTTGCTTTTACCTGTTGTTTTAATAGTCTACACACATCAAACAATCATACAAGCTTTACTTGTAAATATACTACAGTGTTCTTTTAAGTGAATGATGGGTTAATTAAACAGATGGGCAAGTACCACAAAGAGCTCTTAAGAGATCCCCAACCGGCTTCAACGGATTCAGCGGGCATTAAGAAAAAAAGATCTTTAAAGTGCAATAGTATAATAGTAACACTTATCTGTTATCACCCAGTACAGTCTATTCTATATGTGTATACTGTATTAGTGAAAATATCAGTTATAGCAAATATCTTTACACACATTGGCAGCTTTCTTTTGATGCACAACACTAATACAATGCTATGTCTAAACTGTTGTTTACCATAATAATAAAATCACAAATGGGACATACAATAAAAGCCCAGGCACTCAATTTCAATCAAGCTGAGCAAGAAGTTGTTATCATTTATTGACACATTATTACTAAGCTTCAGTAGCTAGTAGCCAAGCTAACCAACTTTACAGATACATCAAAAACAAGTTTAATATTCCAAAATAAGGAAAAGAACAACACTAAACAAGTTCTGTATCAGGTGAAATTAGATTTTAAATAAACTACATATTGTTTGGAGTGGGGGTCAACTTTTATTTGAGGATTTTGCTCTTCTTTTTAACAGCAGTGATACTGAAAAATATACACAGTAAAAAATATATATTAATGAGGGAAATGTGGACACAATCTGCAAACAAACTGTATAATAAACAAAGGAAAATTAGTGCAAAATACATTTAAACATGATATATATTTTATAAAGCCACGTAAATAGCTTTCATTTTTGTTTTCCAAATATGGCTCATGACCACAAGAATGATCATACATTATTACATTCACTAAGTTGAGAATAGCCTCACTGATTAGTTGAAATCTATCCAATTCCTATGTTACTCTTTGAAGCTTTCCCTCAAGTTGGAGATGCTATGCACTATAATAGCCAACAAAGTATAGCATAGGAAATGTGGACACAATCTACAAACATACTGTATTATAAATAAAGGAAAACGAGTGCAGAATACATTTAAACATTATATATATATTTTATAAAGCCACTTAAATAGCTTTAATTTTTGTTTTCCAAATATGGCTCATGACCACAAGAATGATCATACACGATTACATTCACTAGGTTGAGAATAGCCTCACTGGTTAGTTGAAATCTATCCAATTCCTATGTTACTCTTTGAAGCTTTCCCTCAAGTTGGAGATAATATGCACTATAATAGCCAACTAAGGATAGCATAGGAATTGGATAGTTGTTAACTCACTAGACTGCATTTGTCTTAATTATTATAGAACTCTGAATAATTCCTTTTACATCTCTGTATTACTCTATTGTAATATCCTGTATCTTGACATAAAGATGTAAGGGCCCTATTAAATTCTCCCTCGTAGTTCTCTCGGTGCTCGCAAAAGGCAGTTTTCCTGCTGTTTGCGAGAACCGAATCTCTCGCAGCCTGCTTTACGATATGACTGCGAGAAAATGGCCGAGAATAGGCTCCGAGAGAGCTACGTAGCCTTAAATCTATGCACGAGTCTCGCATATCGTAAGAATCCCTACGTGGACAAAAAGTCCACGCAAGGGATCCGAAAGCCTCTACGTGCTGCCTCGGAACAGCCCGAGACAGCAGCGTGAGGCTCCCCCCTGCACCCTATACACATCCCCATGCTGCAGGGGTCTCTATCAGGACCCCTGCAGCACCCCCACATTAACCCCTTGCAGCGGGGGTCCCCGATCTGCATAGATCAGGCCCCCCGCTGCATTTAAAACTTTTAAATTCCCCGCCGCGGCTCCTTAAAGGGACCGCGGCACACTATTAGCCAATCCCGGCCGCGGCACTTAAAATTAACCCCCCTCTATGCTGGGGGTCCCCATCGGGACCCCCGAAGTGTCCCCACATAAACCCATTGCAGGGGGGGTCCCCGATCTGCATAGATCAGGCCCCCCGCTGCATTTAAAACTTTTAAATTCCCCGCCGCGGCTCCTTAAAGGGACCGCGGCACACTATTAGCCAATCCCGGCCGCGGCACTTAAAATTAACCCCCCTCTATGCTGGGGGTCCCCATCGGGACCCCCGAAGTGTCCCCATATAAACCCCCTGCAGCGGGGGGCCCCGATCGGCACCGATCGTGACCCTGCTGCAATTCAATTTTAAATTTCCCGCCTCGCGGGTCCTCAAAGGACCGTAAAGGTCCTGAAAGGACTCGCACTAAAAATAATAACCCCAGGCAACTATAATTACCCCATTAACTCATGATGGTCAATCCAGACCACCATAAGGCCTAAATTAACCCATTAACTCATGGTGGTCAATCCAGACCACCATAAGACCTAAATTAACCCATTAACTCATGATGGTCAATCCAGACCACCATAAGGCCTAAATTAACCCATTAACTCATGGTGGTCAATCCAGACCACCATAAGACCTAAATTAACCCATTAACTCATGATGGTCAATCCAGACCACCATAAGACCTAAATTAACCCATTAACTCATGATGGTCAATCCAGACCACCATAAGGCCTAAATTAACCCATTAACTCATGATGGTCAATACAGACCAGCATAAGACCTAAATTAACCCATTAACTCATGGTGGTCAATCCAGACCACCATAAGACCTAAATTAACCCATTAACTCATGATGGTCAATCCAGACCACCATAAGGCCTAAATTAACCCATTAACTCATGGTGGTCAATCCAGACCACCATAAGACCTAAATTAACCCATTAACTCATGATGGTCAATCCAGACCACCATAAGACCTAAATTAACCCATTAACTCATGATGGTCAATCCAGACCACCATAAGGCCTAAATTAACCCATTAACTCATGATGGTCAATACAGACCAGCATAAGGCCTAAATTAACCCATTAACTCATGATGGTCAATACAGACCAGCATAAGGCCTAAATTAACCCATTAACTCATGATGGTCAATCCAGACCACCATAAGGCCTAAATTAACCCATTAACTCATGGTGGTCAATCCAGACCACCATAAGACCTAAATTAACCCATTAACTCATGATGGTCAATCCAGACCACCATAAGGCCTAAATTAACCCATTAACTCATGATGGTCAATACAGACCAGCATAAGGCCTAAATTAACCCATTAACTCATGATGGTCAATACAGACCAGCATAAGGCTCTATTTAACCCCATCAGTCCCATAAGGGTATATTATTACCATTATGGGCCTGTTACAACCCAACATTAACCACATAAGTGCCATGATGGTCCTCAAGGACCATCATGACACTAACTACAAACACTACACTATAACCCCCAATAAACCATTTAATCTAAACTAACCCCCCTCTACACTAATCTATTAACACTTACACTACCTACCTACACTACCTACCCCCTAATAAACCTCCCCAACACTCTAATTACAAAAAACAAAAAACCTACAGTACAAAAAACAAAAAAACCTACAGTACAGAAAACAAAAAAAAATTACAACCCCACCCCCCACTACAGAAAACAAAAAAATACATTACAACCCCACCCCCCACTACAGAAAATAAAAAAATTACACACCTGAAAAGGAAAGACAGATAAACACAATACAATACATACATATAATACATTAAATACATTACATACAATACATGACATTACATATAATATATTAAATATAATATATTACATATAATATATTACATATAATACATTACATACATTACATACAATACATGACATTACATATAATATATTAAATATAATATATTACATATAATATATTACATATAATATATTACATATAGTCCTAATCAAATACCCCCTATCTATCTAACATACAATCTATTTAATTTAAAATAAATCCTAACTATATCAAATACATCCCCCTATCTATCTAATATACAAAAAATCCTAACTACATACACAGACCCTTATTCTAAACTAAAATAAAATAATTACAGTCCTAACTACATACACAGACCCTAATTCTAAGCTAAAATCAATAAATTAAGACCACTTACCTTTAAGATGTTGCTTCAGATCACTAACCTATGGGTCAAACAAAAAATAAAAATTAGTACAAAACATTAACATCAAATAAATAAACATTCTATACATTCTAAATATTCAACTCACCTTTACAGCATGTCCAGTCACTGTTTATCTCTTCCGGCGCGGCCCTGTTAAAAAAAAAACACAATACATGAATACATGAATACAATATATAAACAATAAATAAAATACACAAATAAACATCTAAATATACATTTAACTTACCTCCCCGCGATGTCCCCGGCCTTCTCTCCTTCAGCCCCGGCTGGGCCGCGGAACCATCCGCGCTCTAAAAAAAAAAAAGAAAAAAAACTAACGGAGGTCTGCACTGGCAGACCTCCCCGACGCTACTGAACCTCCCGGAGTCGTTTCCGGGAGGAAATTGGCATTGGCGGCTTGTGATTGGCTGAAAAAGCTGTCTATCAATTTCAGCCAATCAAAAGTCGTCAATGTGTGAGCCAATCAGGATGGGATACACCCCAATATCCCACCCTGATTGGCTAAAACACTTGTCTATCTTTATGGGAACCAATCACAACGCTCAGATGCCTTCAGCCAATCACTATGGGATACACCCCCACGGAGTGATTGGTAGAAGACATCTGCGCATCCTGATTGGCTCCTACATTGACGACTTTTGATTGGCTGACAGCTTTTTCAGCCAATCACAAGCCGCCAATGCCAATTTCCTCCCGGAAACGACTCCGGGAGGTTCAGTAGCGTCGGGGAGGTCTGCCAGTGCAGACCTCCGTTATTTTTTTATTTATTTTTTTTTAGAGCGCGGATGGTTCCGCGGCCCAGCCGGGGCTGAAGGAGAGAAGGCCGGGGACATCGCGGGGAGGTAAGTTAAATGTATATTTAGATGTTTATTTGTGTATTTTATTTATTGTTTATATATTGTATTCATGTATTCATGTATTGTGTTTTTTTTTTTTAACAGGGCCGCGCCGGAAGAGCTTAACAGTGACTGGACATGCTGTAAAGGTGAGTTGAATATGTAGAATGTATATAATGTTTATTTATTTGATGTTAATGTTTTGTACTAATTTTTTTTTTTGTTTGACCCATAGGTTAGTGATCTGAAGCAACATCTTAAAGGTAAGTGGTCTTAATTTATTGATTTTAGCTTAGAATTAGGGTCTGTGTATGTAGTTAGGACTGTAATTATTTTATTTTATTTTAGAATAAGGGTCTGTGTATGTAGTTAGGATTTTTTGTATATTAGATAGATAGGGGGATGTATTTGATATAGTTAGGATTTATTTTAAATTAAATAGATTGTATGTTAGATAGATAGGGGGTATTTGATTAGGACTATATGTAATATATTATATGTAATATATTATATTTAATATATTATATTTAATATATTATATGTAATGTCATGTATTGTATGTAATGTATGTAATGTATTATATGTAATATATTATATTTAATATATTATATTTAATATATTATATGTAATGTCATGTATTGTATGTAATGTATGTAATGTATTATATGTAATATATTATATTTAATATATTATATTTAATATATTATATGTAATGTCATGTATTGTATGTAATGTATGTAATGTATTATATGTATTATTGTATTGTGTTTATCTGTCTTTCCTTTTCAGGTGTGTAATTTTTTTTTTTTCTGTACTGTAGGTTTTTTTGTTTTTTGTACTGTAGGTTTTTTGTTTTCTGTGCTGTAGGTTTATTGTTTTTTGTAATTAGAGTGTTGGGGAGGTTTATTAGGGGGTAGGTAGTGTAGGTAGGTAGTGTAAGTGTTAAAAGATTAGTGTAGAGGGGGGTTAGTTTAGATTAAATGGTTTATTGGGGGTTATAGTGTAGTGTTTGTAGTTAGTGTCATGATGGTCCTTGAGGACCATCATGGCACTTATGTGGTTAATGTTGGGTTGTAACAGGCCCATAATGGTAATAATATACCCTTATGGGACTGATGGGGTTAAATAGAGCCTTATGGTGGTCTGTATTGACCACCATGAGTTAATGGGTTAATTTAGGCCTTATGGTGGTCTGGATTGACCATCATTACTTAATGGGTTAATTTAGGCCTTATGGTGGTCTGGATTGACCACCATGAGTTAATGGGTTAATTTAGGCCTTATGGTGGTCTGTATTGACCATCATTACTTAATGGGTTAATTTAGGCCTTATGGTGGTCTGGATTGACCATCATGAGTTAATGGGGTAATTATAGTTGCCTGGGGTTAATATTTTTAGTGCGAGTCCTTTCAGGACCTTTACGGTCCTTTGAGGACCCGCGAGGCGGGAAATTTAAAATTGAATTGCAGCAGGGTCACGATCGGTGCCGATCGGGGCCCCCCGCTGCAGGGGGTTTATATGGGGACACTTCGGGGGTCCCGATGGGGACCCCCAGCATAGAGGGGGGTTAATTTTAAGTGCCGCGGCCGGGATTGGGTAATAGTGTGCCGCGGCCCCGTTAAGGAGCCGCGGCGGGGAATTTAAAAGTTTTAAATGCTGCGGGGGGCCTGATCTATGCAGATCGGGGACCCCCCCCTGCAATGGGTTTATGTGGGGACACTTCGGGGGTCCCGATGGGGACCCCCAGCATAGAGGGGGGTTAATTTTAAGTGCCGCGGCCGGGATTGGGTAATAGTGTGCCGCGGCCCCTTTAAGGAGCCGCGGCGGGGAATTTAAAAGTTTTAAATGCTGCGGGGGGCCTGATCTATGCAGATCGGGGACCCCCCCCTGCAATGGGTTTATGTGGGGACACTTTGGGGGTCCCGATGGGGACCCCCAGCATAGAGGGGGGTTAATTTTAAGTGCCGCGGCCGGGATTGGGTAATAGTGTGCCGCGGCCCCTTTAAGGAGCCGCGGCGGGGAATTTAAAAGTTTTAAATGCAGCGGGGGCCTGATCAGTGCCGATCGGGGACCCCCGCTGCAAGGGGTTAATGTGTGGGGGCTGCGGGGGTTCCTATGGACCCCTGCAGCAAGGTGTTCATGTGAGGACACTTCGGGGGTCCCGACAGGGACCCCCGCATTGAGGGGGGGTTCATTTTAGGTGCCTGGGGGGGGTTTGGAGTACCCCCCACGGCAATGCTTATGTGGGGGACTGCCGCGGAGGTCCCTTTTAGGACCCCCGCAGCACTTGATGAGGAGTGGGAGCCTGCGATATCATCTCGCAGGCTGTCACTCCTCATGTACATTTACGCAGTGTAGATACGTACGGCCCTGCTGCGTAGCTCACACGTTGCTCGCAGCAGGGCTAATTTAATAGCATTGTAAGTTAGAGAAACTTTGCAGTACGTAGGGCTTAAGTAGAAGCCTCTTATTTACGAGGCTGGAATTTAATAGGGCCCTAAATTTACAACAAGTTCAAAATCTGAGGGTTAATGGAATTGTGAATTTTAGCTCTGCCGCATTCATAATGGATATATTTAAATGTAGTTGGTCACCCATGCTTAATAATTTGGTTGCTACTTAAGCTGTTATAAACCCTGCCTTTGTTAGGTAAAGTAATATAGTTATTAGTAATGTACCAGTGAATAAATACACAAGCTAAGCTTAGCGTATTGTAAAGCAGGCACTTTGGTGTTGCTTGAAAATGGGGAAATATTTATACACTCAGTATTTTACAAGCATTTAATTTGTTTTATGTAATAACAGCCTGGCAAACGGATATTTTCCAGTGATTTTTAGATCAGAGATTCCTATAAAGCAAATGCTGAGAAATTAGCCAACTTCCTCACTTCATCTACAGTTTGGGCTTAGACATGAAATAGGCTTTAGCATCACACTTGTTGATGAATAATTTCCATAGAATAATGTTCTATAGATTAAGTGATATATAAGTATTTTCATTTGTTTCAAATAAATGAGACATGCCTTTCCCAGAAATATGTCCATTAGTGTAGTAATATCTCCTTTCTATCACAGAAGTGATAGAAAAGTGCCATAAAAAAAACATTGTTTTTACATTTTTGTAACATTTTAAATTCTCCTGGGTGACTCCGCCAAACCGACCCTCCTGGCCTCCACCAAACGTCCCTCCTGTCCCCCAACACAAGCTTCTGTAATTTGCAACCCTCCCCTACCTGCTTTTATTCAGGCTGAGGGGGATCCATGTGACATCATTCGGAATTCCCTGCCCCGGAGACACAATGACTGTAGTGCCTGGTGAGGCTGAGGGTGCACAGGGCAGGAGGGGTTGGGTTGTGGGAGTGAGCAGGGGCCAGGGTGGGGGCACCCCAGGGGCCTTTTTAAATAAACAAAGAAATTAAAAAGTTATATATATATAGGTATATTATACATTTTTGTTTGCACCGGAGCCCCCCATTCACTAGCTCCGCCGCTGCTGATGACAATGGAATCAAATTAAGCTCTGAAACTAAACTGCAATTTAGTACATATTTAAAATGTGTTATAATGCAACTGTTCAAGACAAATCCAGTTGTGTATTTTATTCTAGGGCAATAAATGGGGAGCAGGCTGCTCCAAGTTCCCAGTGGGGTGCTACAGTATAGTTTATCAATATGCACAGATATGTTTATATGCAGTGATGCCGTCTGATAAACTCTCCCAGTGAATACCTCAAAAAATGTCAGCCTTATATATGCCGGTTATCCAGAGCTTTAGCCTTATTTTATATGGTCAGCTAATCTAAAGTTTTAGAACGGGGAGATTGGGAGGTCCATAGACTTCACTGGACATACCATTTATATAAACACTAGTCGTTTACCCGTCATAAATGACAGTATAATATTACATGTGTCTCTTCCCACACTCCCCTGTGTCTCTTCCACCCCCTCCCCTGTGTCTCTTCACCCCTCTCCCTCCCCTGTGTCTCTTTCCCCCATCTTCCTCCCCTGTGTCTCTCCTCCCTCTCCCTCCCTTGTGTCTCTTCCCCCTCTCCTGTGTCTCTTTCCCACCCTCTCCCTCCCGTGTGTCTCTTCCCCCTCTCCCTCCCCTGTGTCTCTCCCCCTCCTCCCTCCCCTGTGTTTCTTTGCCCCTTCTATATCCCCTGTGTCTCTTTCCCCCTTTCCTCCTCTGTCTTTTCCCCCTATCCCCTGTGTATCTTCCCCTCCTCTCTCCCCTGGTATCCCTTTCCCCTGTGTCCTTTTCACCCCTCATCCCTACCCTGTGTACCTTTGCCCCTCTGTCCCTTTTCCCCTTTTCCCCTGTGTCTCTCCCCCCCTACTCCCTCCCCTGTGTCCCTTTCTCCAGTTGTCTCTACCTCTTTCCCCTGTGTCTCTTTCCCCCTTTCTTCCTCTCTCTCTGTCCCTCCCCTTCTCTCCCCTGTGTTCCTTTCCCCTGCTATCTCTACCTCTTTCCCCTGTGTCTCTTTCCCCCTTTCCTCCTCTCGCTCTCTGTCCCTTTCCCCCCTCTGTCCCTTGCTCAGTGTGTCTGGTGTAGCTTCTGGAGCGTTACAAGCGCTTTAGAAACTACTGTATTTTAGTGATACTGATACATATATCAAGAGCAGTAACTAAACATTACAAATTAACTATCCTATTAAAGTCATAGATGACAGTGGCTAAAAAGCTATGTATTTTATGTGAAAGCAAATTTCTAACAGTTGTCCAGCAGTTTTTCATAAACGTAATATTACATTTAATAAATGTCAGTAATATCTTTATTAAGTAGGAAGGTTTTTATACAACTGCTCTGCTACCAGAGGTCCCTGCGAGGCAATCCTTTATGTGCATGTGAAGCTCGGTTGGTAACTTTGCTGTTTAACCAGAACCCTTAGGAGTTTGTGGTTTGGTGCAGTGTTAATAGAATCTGTAAACATTTAGCGATCTGCCAAGGTGATGAAGTGAAATTAGAAAAACACTTTAATTCATCAAACTTTGATCAGCTCTTGGCTTTACTAATGTTTTATGAAGGGAACATGAAGTACATTGCTCGCACATGGTGATCGGCTTGGCACACTATTATTATATATAGTAATATAACACAACAACACATAAAAGGATTATGAAGAACACAGAATCAATTGCATGCAATTCTACTGCTATGTAGTGTGGGATAGTTCATTTAAAGCAGTCTGTTATTAAGGTTACTTTAATGAAATGTGTTATATTAAAGATCCTGCAAACCCACATTTCTTAAAGCAAAGGATTTAGAATCAGGGTTGACAGCGAACCCTTTAAAGGGCCAATGTAGTTATGGAAAAACCTTATGCTTGTGTAGAAGGTAACAAACGGAAAGCTTTAGCAGCTGTATAAGGCACAAGCATAAAATATGTTTAGAGAAGAAATTAATTTTGAATATTCTATTTGAAAATAAATTTCTATAATTTCTGCCCCCAACATTTCCTGTTAATATTGAGCCTGAAGGACTGCAGTTATCTATCAGAGGAGCTTGGGGCGGTGACAGGGGGAAGGGAGATTTGTTATAGCATTGGAACTTTTAGAAGAAACACCTATTCTCTTTCCCTTCACATGTTCAGAAGCGGACAGCTTGCAAGTGTAACTACAAGCCTGCCCCTGTGATATGTAAAAGCCACTCCAAAACGCAACCTTCAACAAAATATCATTAATACCATGATGGATACTAGACCTTTTCTGCATCAAACCTTAGTCCTGCTAATGTTAAACATATGTAATAATGTGCAAATATGGCATTGCAGCACTGTCAGTACCTCCCTCTTAAAAAATTTGATTAGGGATTAGCAGCTGCACTTAATCAGGCTAGGGGCCTCATTCAATTGAGATTATTGTTGCTTCGGCCACCCATAATGTTGCCCGTAAACTAATTTGCTATTCAATTTGCCTCTTTTTGCTAGCCGCAATCGATCTGCGGGTTACAGGCTGAAAATCCCTGTGGTTGTCAAAATAGTAACTCTGACCCAGCTAAGCCTTTGATCTTTCAAGCCTGTAAATGTTACAAACTCTAAAATCGCTATTCAATTGCTACAATTCCTACACTTGTTTGTAGCACTGTAAAAGCAAATAAAAAATCAATACTGCCCTTTAATTGACAGGGAAAGTGATGAAAGACATTAGAATTAATTGTACAACAGTCTCAAGCTCGTAAATCTGCAATGAAAAATTATATATTTTTATGTTTCATATCCGTGTCATATCAATCTCGGGAATCAATGAGTTAATACATATCAGGCCACCAACAGGGACTAAAACAGTATCGCCATTCATTTTATTATTTTGTACATTGCCGGATTGCAAGTCTGATCGCATATCGGACTTCGAAACGCTAATTGATTGACGTTTAACCTCCATGTTTTACTGACGTAATGATGACGGTCTCATTTACTATTGGCTGTTTCTAAATCGGCAGTTACGGCCTTGCTTAATTGATCATAATCACGCTCTGAAATGTTACTTATGATTGTATGGTTTACGGTTTAGGCTTTAGGTAGTTGCGGGCTTGTTGTGGCTTGAAATTTGCAATTGAATAAGGCCCCAGGAGTACAACAGATAGTGTTTATAAAGCATATTTTATACAAAGGTTAATTTGATTAATGAAATCAGTAGTCAGTTGTGTATCCTTCTCATTATTTACCTGAACTCACTGCGGACTCACTCCTCCTAGCCTGCCTGATTACATTATAATACATATATATGCAAAAAATCATTCAGCCTTATTAAATTGCGATTCAGCAAATTCTAAAGGGCTCTATATAAGCACAGAGCATAATTTTTTACAGAAGTTTTTAGTTAGTGAACTTCTATCCAAAAGCAAAGTCTTCATTACTAAAAAATTCTGTAAAAAATGCTATGTGCTTATATAGAGCCATATTCAATTGGCCGAATCGCAATTTAATAAGGCTGATGGTGTTTATCTGTTGTCTGTAGGCACTGAGAACTGAAGGACCACTGTAATACATAACAACATAAGCTATATGTTTTAATTAGTCATTGAATTTGAATATATTTCTTATTATTTGGAAAAGCAATATCAATATTAAACTTACTTTCAAATATCAGCTTCTATATATCAGATACACGCTTGTGTACTTGTCAAGGTAAACCAATCAACCCATCGTCAACCTGGGATTCCTTTTAAATCCAACTCCTACCAACAGACCACCCTTAAATAAAATACAATAGCATCATTATGGTTGAATTTTTAGGCCACAGCTTCTTTAATGAGCTATGATTTAACATAAACTAATATAACTTGTCCATACCAAAGCAAACACACACCCGCTCAGAAGACCTAATGCCCCTAGAGGCTAACTACCGTCTATCAATGAAAGGGCAAGCACTACCGCCCACCAATGCTGTGACAAAGAACTTCTCTTATTCATTAAGATTCCACCATTCCACTTCCAGGGGAGGGGGGCAAGACAACGCTTCTGCCTTGTGCTCTAGCTCCAGTGTGCCCCCCCCAACCCTGTGAGCAATGTCTTTTAAACCCTATATCAGTCCCTCCTCTATCCTCCAAAGCAACCAATTACTTCAAACTATGCATCCATATGTTACTTCCTTCGGTCAAAGCCCACTCCCTCCCCACTTTGCTCCTCCATGGGCATCTGTCTACACATAAGCCTGTGTCTTAGCATTTATGACTGCCTCGGATTCATGATTGCCCCCCCCCCCCCCCCTTGATGACCTCATAAGGAGTATAGAGAGATAGCTTACCTGGAGTTTAGAAGTTGATGTTTGAAACCAAATTTAATATAGAATATTGTTTTCCTAAATCACTGAATATGATTTTTTTTATTAAGGATGAATACCTAATAAAAGCATCTAGCTTCTGTTGTTAGTGGTCCTGTAAGTTGAAAAACTATATATGTTCACAGTCCTTTAAGGATGCAACTAAACTCTTGCTGGTCGGTTTAATCTTAAAAAAAAAAATATATATATACTGCAATACTCTGATTATATATAAATATATATATATATATATATATATATATATATATATATATATATATACTGTATATATACAGCAATTGTTTCACATAAGATGGGCTAAGAGTGATAGAAGCCCTCCACTGTACAAAGTACAGTAGTACAAATAAGGAATAGAATCACTAATGTACTATTCCTTATTTGTACTATATAAATATATATATATATATATATATATATATATATATAGAAACAGAGAGAAATAAGGACCTAATACGTAATACATTGATTTTAAGCTCCTTTTGTATCTTAACTTGCAAATTCTGATTTGAGTCCTATTTTTATTAAGATATATTTTTTGCAAATGAAGGAATACCATTTTTTTTTTAGGTTTAAACGTTCACCTTAGCCATACATTAAAATGCTTTTGCTCCGGGAATTCTACTTTTCATTGTAGATTACTTTTTCCATTATTCCAAAGAGCTGAGTGCATCCAATTCATTGCATCCTTACAAAAGAATGTAACCTCTACTGAGAGGACTTTATCATGGACTAGGCAGTATAAACTTATAATGTAAATTGTTTCAGAGTAGGGATGATTTTATGATGGATCTCTCTCTGCACTGGCAAACTTATAAAAAGATAATTGTTTTGATGTATTGAACCATTAAAGGGAAGAGTATTGTTAAGTACAGACATAGGAGTTGAACTTCAAAGGCTCTAATTAATAGAAGAGACATACTTACTTTAAAAATCTCCTGAATATCTGAGCCAAGTGGATGACTCAGTTAGTTGGCAAAAAGAATTCTTTCTTTACGTGAGGCCAAGGCTAAGCAAAGTTTGCATCCAGGACCCAGGAGTTTTCCCTTTGTTTCCTGGAGTATTGTCTCTCAGCAGCAATGGGTTGTATCCGTTGTATTGTCATCAGCGCAAGATATTTCCAAAAGTTATATGAGGAGTTACATGATTTGGGATATTTCCAAGAAGAATAAGTGACTAAGCAGACAACGTCTACATGAATAATTTTTGTTGATATAGTATGAACAATATGATGGATTTATGTGTTAATGCGACTGAACAACATTTGCAAGTTCATGTAGTAAATAGACCTGTTGGTTAAGTATTCTACGCTTCTCACATCATTACATGTGTATGACATTATCTAACATCCCTGGAGTCAATCATCATAGTCAGAAAGGTTCTGTTTTTAAATCATTATTTTTTAGTTTTAGCCAATCATTGGCAAAAACATAGACTAGGATAAAGATATTGCAGCTGGCAGACTTTATAAGGAGTCAGTATATAGAGATGTACAAATGTATGTGACCTTAAAATAAATTTCAAGATTAAAAATCATTACCAGGTTCCCTATATCCCAAAAGAAAACACTTTAAAGAAATACAGTAGTTTGGTAAAAACGTCATATGTTTGTGAAGCGTGTAATAAAGTAGTAACATTAGTTATGGAAGCAATGAGAATAAAAGTATCTCAGCAAGGAGGAGCTGTGCTTTATTATTGATCATTGGAGGGAAGAGGGGGATGTGTGGATGATTTCCCATCTCATTAGAACTATGATTTCCACTTCTAGTGTTTGACTCCTACCCTTTTCTCAAAAGCAGACAGTCATAGGATAAAATGTAAAAACTACATCTACAGAAATATAAAAGCCTCTCTCCTACATGCAACCTCCACCAATCATATTGTGGATGTCTACAAAGCTCTTAAATCATATGTATTTAATGGAAAGCTAGTTTTTCTTTGCCTAATTGTGCTTTCTGATATACTTTTTTCATAATACAGAACTTTTTATTTCTCTCTCTTTGTTTTTATCAACTTTGCCAAATAATTGTATCTGCAGTTTTACCAAAAGGTCCACAAAAATATATTTGGAATCACTAATCCCTGGGAAATGGTAAACCACTGAATAACTGTAACCCATAAGGAATTTCCTTTCAATTGACTTCCCATGTGTATCAGGCATAAATGACTACAAGGCGGTTGTGTCATAAATGTGACTTTTTGTTCACATTTTTTTTAACATATTACCATCATTAACTTAGCCTGACAGGCTATTTCAGAATGGAGCTTTTCATAAAGCAGTGATATATTAAGATGGAAAGCCTGTCACGGGCCTTGCGTCTGTGCCAGCCAGAAATAATTAGTGTTTCTGTGATATGGTGCACACCTTGAGTTAAATACCTAGTATAGCTCTTGTAAATCTCTGAAAATGAATATTTCTGTTTACATTTATTTAATCCAGTATTTCCCAAATTGTTCTCTGGAACATGGGCTTTTGTGGTATGTAATATGTTTTTATGCTGCCGTAGACCTATTCAATCTGAGCACGCTCCATACCCCACATTCTCCTCCTTTCTGTGTCCCCATGAGATTACTAGTTTACTATACACCGAATGTATGTGTTTATGTATATATGAAATATGTCAGAAAATGTCAGATACAGTTACAGATAAAAAATTATGTGTATTAATTTTAAGCCATTTATTATTATTATTATCCTTTATTTGTAAAGCGCCGACATATTCCGTAACGAAGAATTCTTTACATATAAAACAATTTTTTTTAATCACATTGCACAAGAATAGAGGGCCCTGTTATTGAGTTTAAAACATACACAGTGCTTTCCTCAAAGCACCAAAAGATTTAAAACTTGCAAACTTACAGTCTATAGGGTGATAGATGTGTTCTACATATTAATGATGAAGGTGATATGCTTCTTTAAACAGATTAGTTTTTAGCAAGGTTTTGAGGCAGGAGGATACTCTAGTGGAGTGAGGCAAGGAATTCTAAAGAATAGGGGCAGTACAAGACAAGAGTGAGAGGAGGTGATAAGGGGGAGGATAGAAAGTCGTTAGCAGAGCGAAGAGGGCGGTTGGGAGAGTATTTTGAGATAAGAGCACTAATGTAAGAGGGTGCATTAGTTGAGAGCTTTATATGTTAGAGTCATGATTTTGAATTTTATGTACATATATGTTCATAACCTAATGGCAGTTTGGTTCCTCTTGACTGTGTGTTGAACTGGGACTGGGCCTTGTAGGCCTAAGCATAGATACACCACTTTGGGAGGCTATTTTTAAATCTTAGTAAAAAACTTTTGAACCATTTGTCAATTTTGTAGTACTGGGAAGAATTATTGGTCTGCATTAGAGATATTTTGCATTGCGATTCCATGAAAATATTCGAGGGAGGTAAAGCTTCTATAAGGCTTCCCTGGTGGTCCAGTGGTTAGGATGTGGTGCTTTTACCGCTGTTGACCTGGGTTCAATTCCAGTCATGGAACCAAGTGGTCACACTACCCTGAAGCCATGCAAGGTTGGGCCTGGTCAGTACTCGGATGGGAGAATACCTAGAAATTCCCAGAGCTTGGTGCTGTGGCCCACTGAAGAAGGAACTGGCAATGCACTCCGGTATCTCTGCCATGAATACCAAGTGTATCAGCATGACCATGGCCATAAAGGTGTGCCTGGAGTGTTACAATCCATGAGGTCACAGAGAGTTGGGAGTGACGCAAAAAAAAAAAGGCTTCTATGACTGAATTAATTTGGTTAATACTACTATAATTAATGTATTTATTATTTTAAGTATCAGCTACAATGAAAATATTTTATTATGCAGTAGTTGTTGGCCATTATCTGTCTAACAATTTGTTCCTTTTAAAAAAAGGCTGATACCTTATAATAACTTCACTTTATTTTGAAAACTAAATTTTTTGGGACTCAGGCCATCATCTTCCACTACAAATTATATTTGCTTGGGCAGAAATTGCAAAATTCCCCCTAAAATACAGTCCTGTGTCGATCAACCTTCCTAATGTTACTCTGTCAAAGGATCATTTTCAGGTGAGTATTGGCCTAAAATGAATGATGCAGGTTCAATTCTCAAGCCAGTGCAGCTTCAATGTAAAGCCAAGTAGTTCAGAGGTTTCAGTGACCCTTTAATAGAATATATAAGAAACCTACTAAACCATTTCTTTTGCAAGACGTTCTGACTGCTGGGGATAAATATTTCATCTTGAAAGTTAAAAACATCTTGGAACAGAATGGACTCAATAGTTTTGTGCTTTTACTGGAACAATTGGTTGAAATAAAAATGTATTATTCCATCTGTGCACCTGAGAACCTATTTTTGAAAGCCTCCACAGGCAGGAATTTCTATTTCATTCAAGATAGTTTCATTTAATTTGTACATTTGCCAGTAATTCCTTTCAGCCGTGACAGCTGCAATATTCTAGTTAACCATTTGACATGAAATCTGAAGACCTTATTTACACTTTGATTTTTTTTTATAGTATATTAATTTTTTAGTGAAGGTAGTGTACTGTATACCGGGCCAGGAAATATGATTTTTTTTCCATTGAAAGTAATTGCATTCCATTTAAGATCATTTTTGGCTGTGATGAATCTAACATTCCAGAACAGGCCTCTTTGAAGTCAGGCGTGTGCTTAGCCCATGTGCTGCTAGGAATGAGTGCAATGTCAATGGGCACGTCTCATCTTTCTCATTTGCAAAGTTTCCTAAACACTGCCCCTAGAATACCTCCATTCTCGTCTAAATCCATTTCTGCTTCTCATTTGACAAGTTCCACCTCTCAGCTTTCACTAAAATTAAAATTCTTTAATAGTAACACAAATATTGAAGATTTTTGATAATAAGATTGCGATAAATTAATAAGAATTGAAGAAAAGACTTTATAAAATGATACAGTCCCCTTCCTTGTAAAAGCTAATGAATGCTGCAGCTTAAAATAATTATCGGTACTATTAAAATATATTCAATATCTTCTTCTCCGACACGTCTTCTTCTCCTCACCCCCTGTCTGTACCCTAAGGATCAGTCCTTGGCCCCCTCCTCTTCTCCATCTACACTTCCTCACTTGGTACCCTCATAAACTCTTTTGGGCTTCATTATCATCTCTATGCAGATGACACCTAAATCTACCTCTCTGCACCAGATCTATCCCCCTCTCTTCTAACACACATCTCCAACTCCCTCTCTAGTATATCCTGTTGCATGTTCACCCACCATCTCAAACTCAACATGTCTAAAACTGAACTCCTAATCTTCCCTCCCTCTCCCACAGCGTCAATTCCTCACATCTCTCTCACTGTCAACAACGACATCATCAGCCCCTCCTCCCAAGCCCGTTGTCTTGGGGTTCTACTGGACCCCCCTCTGTCCATCCCTCACATACAATCACTAACTCAATCTTGTCTTCTCCATCTAAAAAACATCTCCAGAATTTGTCACTATCTTACACAAGACACAACTAAAATCCTAATACACTCTCTCATCATCTCTCGACTAGACTACTGCAACTCAATTCTTGTTGGCCTACCCACCACCCGACTATCTCCACTTCAATCCATTATTAATGCCTCTACTAGACTCATCCTTTGTACACAACGTTCAGTGTCGGCATCACCTCTCTATCAATCACTCCACTGGCTTTCCTTAGCCTCAAGAATAAAATCTGCGTTATATCTCTGCTCTCTTCTTCAAATACTCCCCCACCCGCACTCTTCGTTCTGCTAATGACCTTCTTCTTTTTACAACTCTTGTCACCTTCTCTCACTCCCACATCCAGGACTTTTTTCATGCTGCCCCATGTCTTTGGAACTCCTTGCCTCGCTCTACCAGATTATCCTCTTGCCTCAAAACATTTAAAACCTCACTTAAAACGCATCTCTTTAAAGAAGCGTATCACCTTCCACTCTAACACGCTTATCGCCTCTCTCTGCCTCTTTTACCACTCACTATACCTTAGATTGTAAGTCTGCGAGTTTCTATCCTAAGTACTTTGCAAATTCACCACGGACATTGGATTCCTACCTCAAATTTAGGGCCCTCCTTGCTTTGCTAAATGTTAATCTGCATTTATCTTTGTCTGAACTTAACGCATGTACAGCGCTACGGAATATGTCGGCGCGTTATAAATGAACTATAATAATAATAATAACTATAATTAAAATAACACCTGTTAAAAACAAAACCTGCGGATATATCACAGCATGCTGCACCAGGATGACTTGCTCTCTATCTATCTATCTGTAGTTGAACCCTGACAAAACAGAGATATTCTTCATGGGAAGACACCATCATTAAACTGAACTGAAGCAGGGTCAGGTTACTGTCCTGTAATATGGAGGGTTATATTTGCACTATAGAGAACAATTGTGACATCTTGGTGTGGAACTTGATGCACTATTTCTTGGGGTTCCAGATAAATACCTGCAATTGGCTGACAAACAAGCCCCGCTCCTGCCACATAACATCCAGTCTATTTTCTCTAAACTGGTTGATTATCAAGTGGGGAATTTATTTAAATATTGGCTTCCTGAATTTCAAAGCTCAAGAGAATCCTCCTACCACACACTCCTACTACTATACACATCAATCAGCAAGGGCCTCAGAGCTCTCCATCTGTTCAGGAGCCCCCATCAATTTAAATCTTCATAAAGAAGCTCAAGTCATACATAGTTACTCAAGCCTTTGGGTAATACAACATCTGAGTGATTTTAAGTTAACTGAGAGAAAATCATTATATAAATTGTAATTATTATTATTTATTTATATCCACCACAAGGTTCAATAGACATCACTGTGTTAAATGTAATATATTTGATATGGGATTGCCTTTTACATCCATCACACTACTTGTGATAACTTAATCATATCCCCCATTATGCCCTATAATATTTGCTAATTATTTATCTTTCCCACAACAGTTAATTTGGTTCCATATTGAATGATTTTTGCAGCAGTTTATTTCACATCTGGAGTAATGAAGTACACACAATGAAATAATATAAAATTGACTAGGTAATATTGGGATGAACTGGTTTAATAACTCAAAGATAATGAAATGTATATTAAAAATAGGAACATGTATTAATACAATCAGGAGGTATAGTGTAGTTATATTACACATCTTAACTACTACTTTGATGTTTGTACTACATTCAATTCAAGCCAGATTTCTTACAATTTCATAGTTATCCTCAGGCCAAATACTGATGGCATCAATCTCCCTTTTTCCCAATTCTCATTTCATCAGCGTCCAGTGCTCTGCATCATTTGAGGTTTGAGCATAAATTGGCTTTGAGCAAATGCGACTGAATCTATAGGAGCAGGGGATTATGTAGTAAGCCGACTGTGAACATTTATTCAAGTGATAAAATTAACATTTATTTATTTTATTAAAGCTGATTAATTTCTAATAGAGGGAACAACATCTCTCTTAAATGATGGTAGTGTCGTTGACATCATAGTTTGTCTTAAAGGAACACAGAGGTCCCTTTTGCGATAAAAAATGGAGGCAAAATGTTAAATGAAATTAAATAAGTACATATAGCTTTTAAATATTTACAGCCTTATTAAATTGTGATTCAGTAAATTCAATAGGGCTCTATATAAGCACATAGCATATTTTTTTTTACAGAAGTTTTTAGTTAGTGAATTCCTTGCTTTTGGATAGAAGTTCACTAACTAAAAACTTTTGTAAAAAAAATATGCTGTGTGCTTATATAGCGCCCGAATCGCAATTTAATAAGGCTGTAACTTTTATATTAGTCACTTCATTAAGCTTCCGATTTATTTTATTCTTTCAGATTATTTCTCAGCATGGTATCTTTTCTGAAATCAATGTCTTTCTCATCCGACCTCATGACAGCACTGTCCGTTTTAGCTGCCACTTTTCTACTGAAGAGATCTTTTCGTTCAATGTGCTTCCATCTGTAGAAGTAGATAAGCAGAAAGCAAAATGATGGCTCCTATTGTGGCAAAAATGCTTTTGTGTATCAACTGTAACTCTTTAAAAGAGTATATTTAAATATAGGTCTACAAAGGTCCGTTGCTATGATGTGCTTTTGAATATGTATCAATTGTCGATAAAGTTTAACTTTTATTTCACAGGTTTCATACCATTATCAGCTGACCAGCTAAGCCTGGAGATTTTGATACATTATATAACTTTGAGCACTTTCGAATCCTTTCCTTTTTTATATGACTGCTTTTATATTTTATTACTATATTTAGCCTGGTAGTTTTGGTATATATATATATGAAGAGTGAGGTAGCCGTGAATGTCCAGTTGAATAATAAGAGTATGGCAGTGAATAGTGATACCTTTTTTATTGGACAAACGTATTCATAATAAAGCGGCAAGCTTTCGAGAGATAATGCCTCTCTTTATTAAGTCAAAAAGCGATACGGATACAAGTATGAACTAAAAACAGTAAACAGAAAGAAATGAGAAAAAAAATTGGAAAAACAGGAAAAACTAAATTAATTGGCCAGAGTTAAGTGAGAAACAGACCAGCATTGTGAATAATGTCCTGATAGGTCAGTAAGTCTATAGATCAGGTTGTAGATAAGAACACAGGAGAGTTAAATACTCTGATTATTCAACTATATATACAGTCAGGTCCATAAATATTGGGACATCGACACAATTCTAATCTTTTTGGCTCTATACACCACCACAATGGATTTAAAATTAAACGAACAAGATGTCCTTTAACTGCAGACTTTTAGCTTTAATTTGAGGGTATTTACATCCAAATTAGGTGAACGGTGTAGGAATTACAACAGTTTGTATATGTGCCTCCCACTTTTTAAGGGACCAAAAGTAATGGGACAGATTAACAGTCATAAATCAAACTTTCACTTTTTAATACTTGGTTGCAAATCATTGCAGTCAATTACAGCCTGAAGTCTGGAATGCATAGACATCACTAGACGCTGGGTTTCATCCCTGGTGATGCTCTGCCAGGCCTCTACTGCAACTGTCTTCAGTTCCTGTTTGTTCTTGGGGCATTTTCCCTTCAGTTTTGTCTTCAGCAAGTGAAATGCATGCTCAATCGGATTCAGGTCAGGTGATTGACTTGGCCATTGCATCACATTCCACTTCTTTCCCTTAAAAAACTCTTTGGTTGCTTTTGCAGTATGCTTCGGGTCATTGTCCATCTGCACTGTGAAGCGCCGTCCAATGAGTTCTGAAGCATTTGGCTGAATACGAGCAGATAATATTGCCCGAAACACTTCAGAATTCATCCTGCTGCTTTTGTCAGCAGTCACATCATCAATAAATAATAGAGAACCAGTTCCATTGGCAGCCATACATGCCCACGCCATGACACTACCACCACCATGCTTCACTGATGAGGTGGTATGCTTTGGATCATGAGCAGTTCCTTTCCGTCTCCATACTCTTCTCTTCCCATCAATAAGTTGATCTTGGTCTCATCTGTCCATAGGATGTTGTTCCAGAACTGTGAAGGCTTTTTTAGATGTTGTTTGGCAAACTCTAATCTGGCCTTCCTGTTTTTGAGGCTCACTAATGGTTTACATCTTGTGGTGAACCCTCTGTATTCACTCTGGTGAAGTCTTCTCTTGATTGTTGACTTTGACACACATACACCTTCCTCCTGGGGAGTGTACTTGATCTGGCCAACTGTTGTGAAGGGTGTTTTCTTCACCAGGGAAATAATTATTCGGTCATCCACCACAGTTGTTTTCCGTGGTCTTCCGGGTCTTTTGGTGTTGCTGAGCTCACCGGTGCATTCTTTCTTTTTAAGGATGTTCCAAACAGTTGATTTGGTCACACCTAATGTTTTTGCTATCTCTCTGATGGGTTTGTTTTGTTTTTTCAGCCTAATGATGGCTTGCTTCACTGATAGTGACAGCTCTTTGGATCTCATATTGAGGGTTGACAGCAACAGATTCTAAATGCAAATAGCACACTTGAAATTAACTCTGGACCTTTTATCTGCTCCTTGTAAATGGGATAATGAGGGAATAACACACACCTGGCCATGGAAAAGCTGAGCAGCCAATTGTCCCATTACTTTTGGTCCCTTAAAAAGTGGGGGGCACATATACAAACTGTTGCAATTCCTACACCGTTCACCTGATTTGGATGTAAATACCCTCAAATTAAAGCTGAAAGTCTGCAGTTAAAGCACATCTTGTTCATTTCATTTCAAATCCATTGTGGTGGTGTATAGAGCCAAAAAGGTTAGAATTGTGTCCATGTCCCAATATTTATGGACCTGACTGTATATCGGAGCCATGTAATCGAGCCCTATACTGGCAGGGAAAATATAAGCTTAAAAAGACTCTGAAATACTACGATAATAATTTGCTCTTTTGAAGAACTAGACTGATAATGAGTAAACTTAAGAGGAAGTTAAAAAATAAAAAAATACTGTAATCCATTACCTTTTGGATAGTGTGTATCAGTACTGTTTATTAGATCTACCCTATCTGTTTATCTGTCAGGTAAAGCAGAGAAGCTAAATCAGTCAGCTGTGATATATATATTTCTAACAACATGTTACATTTATAGCATAAACTTATTTCAAAGAGTTATTGTTAAATTTAAGCAAAGTCCAAAGCAGCCAAAACAAATGTTTTTTTAATTAAAAACAATCTTTAAGTGATTGTCTGGGAATATGGAATGTAAAACTCATGTGTACTTGATCAGAACCCCAGGCTGGCAAACAAAGAGATTACTTTATATATAATGATCTTTTGTGGCATTGCGTTGTTTTAAATTAATACTTTCTTAGGCGTTGGTGGCCCTGCCATAGAGTAAATATTTTACAGTGTGGTTTAAGTCTTACAGTAACTCAGATGAAAAGAACCTAAGGGCAAGTTAGACTTTTCCTCCCTGTACAGATGGCAAAAACACTGGCATATTGTGTGTTAGTCTAATACAAAAAACAAATAAATTAGAAGCACTCAATCAGAGAACAAACTAACCCTAATAGGTGAGTTCTATGGACATGATAATCCACTCTGAGAGCAACCTCTTTTAGCTCACTTGTGCCCTTCACAGGGAGAAATATCCTGTAGTATATAAGTCTGGTCCCACCCAATAGAGTGACCCAGGCCCATATGCCAGGCAAGTCTACCCGTAATAGGAGAATACTCAAAAAATGATCTTAGTTTGTTTTTTAGGCCTAGATGCTATTACTTAAATGTGTACCAAAAAACAGGAGAAACCTCAAACTCCAGACATATGTTTCAGCCTTTATTGGGACTCATCAGTGAGGTTTAGCTGAACTTCCTAAGGCACAAGGAAGTCTACGTCAGGAGCCCCCTACTGCCTTTAGGGAGACTAAGACCCAAGGTCATTTGAATAAGTAAAAACCAAAAATATTAGTGGCACTCAATCAGAGAATGAACTAACTTTAATAGGTTAGTTATATGGACATGATAACCAACTCTGAGAGCAGCCTCTTTTGGGGTTTTGTCATCCTAGGGGTGATAAGGGGCTCCATATGTGGTCTACTTGCTCACCGTGCCTTAGGGAGTACACTGTCACCTCACTGATGAGGTATAAGAGAGGCAACAATGTATATCTGGGGTTTGCTGTTTCTCCTGTTCAGGGTAGAATTGCCTGGCATTTTGGGGCTGGATCATTCTTTTTAGTGAGACCAGACTGATATACTGCAGGATATTTCTCCCTGTGAATGGCACAAGTGAGCTAAAAGAGGCTGCTCTCAGAGGGCCTCATTCAATTGCAATTTTGACAATTGAATAAGGCTCTATACAACCACCAAGCATATCATTTTTACAGAAGTTTTTAGTTATTGAAGACCTTACTTTTGGATAGAAGTTCAGTACCTAAAAAGTTCCTTTAAAATAAATATGCTATGTGCTTACATAAAGCTCTATTCAACTGGCCAAATTGCAATTGAATGAGACCCTGAGTAGGTGGCCAGGCCTATATGCTTATAGAACAAACCTACTTAGTGAAACCAGCTAAAACAATCAGCTCGAAAAAGGAAATTGAAACCAGCAGTAAAGAATAATTGAATATAAAACTTAAATATTTAAAGGTTGTAGTTCTACTTTTTACAAACATGTTATTCATTATGAAATTTAGTTATTCAAAAGACTATATGGTAAAAATGGGACTATGAGAAAAATGTATAATTAGGGAATTACATATATATATAACACAGCTGAAGGTGAGACATTTCCTGATTATTAACCATGGACAGAACATAAAAAACAGGAATGTCAAAGAATATAAGGGACAACTGGAAATTATAATCGCGTGACAGGTGGACTGTAGCTTTATGCAATAGTCTGGATGACTACGTACTACTTACTGCTGATACTCTATACTATATATGTCTGGCTGTATATTTATACAATAAGATATATATGAGTTAAAACAAATTGACTCAGACAGAAAACACTTTCTATTTGCACGGATGTATGTCTAATGGATATGCTATATAAATTACTCCATTTACATGTCAACAAGAACATTCTCTCTGAAAAGCACATGTTGTACTTCACTTTGTACAATACTGACAAATTGTTTCTTCACACAGCACAGAGACTTCATGTTGTTTCCTTTGATGTTTAAGTAATAAGGATATGCAGCTACAGACACCAGAGACAAAACTAACTAGGGCCAGGGACAGCATTGATTTTATTTTCTTATTTAGATCAAAGAGATGTTCATCATCAGCAAAATACATTTACAGGATATACCTTACACTGCTTTTGTGATGATGTTTAAGCCACATGACAATATTGTCCTGAGCAAACCCAATGTCACAAGCAGGCAATTTTTCACAGAATTAGGCAGGAAACAGTACAGACGGTCCCCGGGTTACAGACGAGATACCTGAGCACGTCTTTAGGTCGGATTTGTATGTTACTCGGGTCCCTGATCAATAATAACAATACTACAGTGGCTCATAAAATACAGTGTAATACCCCAATAATAATACCCCTGTACAGTAATAATAGGTTAAAGAAACTATGGTTCTCTTTCTTTTAATTCAAACAAAAAAAACAACATAAAAATAAACTACCGGTAATACAAAAAGCCTTGGGAACCTGTCCTTAAGTACGGGATGTCTTTAAGTTGGATCATCTGTGACCTGGAAACTGTCTGTACTTCCACTGGATGTAAGGTTTCTGGGTAGTGACAAATAAGGTTCAAAACTTTCAGCCTTTTTCTGAATCTGGCAATCTATATAAAAAAAATATATATTTTATTTTTGTTATGCACACAGCTTTTGAACATTGCCAAGGATTTGGGCTACAGGACCTGCTCATAGACACTTGTTTTACCATCAGTGTGATGCAGGTCCTGGCAGCTGTAAAATGAGGCTGGAGACAGTAATCAGGCCAGGAGAGAGTAATCAGACCCCCAAAATATGTTATGGCTAGTAAAATGGTGGTTGAAATGTCTGAAAGCAGCATTTGTTGTTCAATCAACCTATGGACCGCATTACGCAGGCACATCTTGTGCTCATCCATAAGGTTTTCATGGCAAAGATACTGAAGTGGGTTGTCAGTTCTTTCTCCAGTGGACCACGATTTGTCTGACCTCTCTGCTATGACCTGTCTATCTTGAGTGACTCTACATGGTATAGCTCAATGAGGTGCACAAACCTCTTCAGCGCAACAAATTAGAGATCCAGAAGGGGAAAGCAGCGTACATATGATAAAAGGAACTTTCTTGAGACAGATGTTACATTTTGAGGCGTATTTGCGTGACACTACCCAGAATCCTTTAGTGGCAGCATTGCTTACTGAGTAGTTGTTGATGGAAACATGTCTTCTGCTTGGGACATGTAGGTGTGCTCAGATTGGATTTCATCCCCTACTGAATATACATTGGAGGGCATTTTAATAGCCATTCTACTAACTATAACATATTTTGTGTATGGAAATATTGCGCAGGGAAAGGGTTTGCCTCCTACATAAACCCAAGGACAGGTGGACATGTCCTTAACTCGAGGGCTCTCTCTCATTAAAATGTTAGTGCACACCCTCTGCCCAGTTAAACAATATAGAGTGGAAGGAAAGATTATATAAAACTTAACATTTATTAGTGTAGTTAAAAACTGTAGTTAAAATATTGAAAGTCTGACGAGATACAATTTGTGGGGGGATGAGAAATAGTTGATTAGGGCTTTCTTACTCAATAGCTTATTTATAATTGTATTGGCACTTATCACTTTAGACAGCAACAATAAAGGATGCAATATTAATAAGTGCAATAATCACTATTTTGTAAGCACTAGGCACTTTCCCTAAAAAGTGCAATATTTATCAGTGCAAACACATAGGCCTTTAATTGGACCTATGTTTCTGCTACTCAATTGTACTTCACTATATGCACTTTGATTTTCACCACTTATTATCACTTTATAATGAGGATATAATATATATTCCTATGCTTTGGATTTATAAGAAAGCCCTAATCAACTATTTCTCATCCCCCCACAAATTGTATCTCGTCAGACTTTCAATATTTTAACTACAGTTTTTAACTACACTAATAAATGTTAAGTTTTATATAATCTTTCCTTCCACTCTATATTGTTTAACTGGGCAGAGGGTGTGCACTAACAGTTTAAAGGATACTTGTTCTGTCTTCTACTCTTTGTATTCAATTAATTATATCCTATTGTAGCACCCCTTTACTATATCCTGGAATCTTTGGGTACCTGGAGCCACCTGTGCTTTTCTCTTTTTGTACCTATTGGCATTTATGAACTAAGTTCTATCTAAGGTGTTCAGCTCGGTATCAATACCCATTAACAAATAGAAATATGGAGCCAGGAACAGGCTTCCTATTTCAAAATGGGAACCAAGAAAGTTGGCTAAATGAAGCCAAAAGTGTATTTAACAAAGATTTAAATCCAGGACAACAAAAAGAGCCCTTATTAAAAAATCAGTTTTTTGAATTGAATAAACTATATAAACAACAATATAGAGTATGGTGGGAGATAGCAAGTTTGGAGAACTATCTGGCAAACAATTTAGTACCCAGAGGACTACGTATTAATCTATTCCCCACAATTCAAGGCCTACCTGAGGAATTTGTAAAAAAATGGGATACTGTGCTGTTAAGATGTTCTAAGGAACTCATGACTAATTTTGGAATGGGAACAATCACAATTGAAAGAAATAGATCCACATTTGAAAAAAGAAGTGGAAAAAATTAGAGAACACAACACAGATCCCAACTTTGTGGAATTAGAAAATAAACTGCAAAGAGACATAGAAAATTTAAAAAAAATGTTGGTTGATAGGAAACAAAAGAAATTCCATAGGGATTTAAATGATTTCCAATGTGGAAATATCTTTAGAAGATCTAGAAAACAATTTATCCCTAAAGCACATACTGATAATAGTGCATCTGAATCTGAATGGTCAGATTTGGAAACTAATGACACATCAGGCCTAACTAACCTCCAAATGGTAAAAAGACCAACCAAAACTTTTTTAGATCAAAGAGGAGGATTAGGAGGGGTATGAAAAAATCAAGACACATACAAACCCCAACAAAAAAGAATACGGAAGAACTAGATTCTTTACAAATATTCAACCTATCAACCAAGACTTTATCGAGTGACCATCTAGCAGTTCTCAAGAAAGGCCTGAATTTTTCACCTACAGGGGATTTCAACCTCTTTGAATGGGTAAAGGATACTCATTTGTTTGCCAGAAAATTGGCTTTAAAAAAGTTCTTCTCTAAAAAGAAGAACACAAATTTAGTAGAACCTCTTCACTCTAAAACTTTGAGAAGTCTCGAATGTCTACTAGCAGAAAATGAAGAATTTGAATCTACAGGTCCTTACTCTGCTTTTAAACCAAAAAGCAAATATACACCACCTTTAAGTATAAGTCCCAATATAGAGCTATTTGTAAACAACGTGGTTCGTGATATGACTAATATTTCTAATAAAAGTATTGTCAATTACAACCTTACTAAAACTGAAAGATTGACATTAAAGCAATTACAACAAGATAAAAACATAATTATTAGGAATTCAGACAAAGGAGGCAATATAGTGATACTTGATAAAACTGACTATATTCTAGAATGTGAGAGACTCCTCAAAGATCAAAAAAGTTACAAAAAATTAGAAAAGGATCCAACTGACAACTTCATTGAGGAACTCAAAGATATTCTAACTAAAGGCCTGAATACTAAAGTCATATGCAAGTCTGAATTTGACTACCTTCTGAACCAGAACCCTAAAATAGCTACGTTCTATACTATCCCTAAAATACATAAGAACCCTAAAAAACCTCCTGGCAGACCGATTGTGTCGGGAATTGAGAGTATCACAGAGAACCCCAGCAAATATGTGGATTCTATGTTACAACAATTTGTGACCACATTAGCATCACATGTAAAAGACACTAAGGATGTTCTATTAAAACTAAATGATGTCTCAATCAGCAAAGAAGCACTCTTGGTGTCTTTAGATGTTGAGTCTCTGTACACAAATATACAACACCAAAGAGGTGTTGAAGCAGTGAGGTACTTCTTATCTAAAAGAGGTACTCAATATTCCAATCACAATGAATTCATATTAAATTTGCTGGAGTTTGCACTAACTCATAACTATTTTGTTTTTCTCAATAAATTTTACCAGCAAATTTGTGGCACAGCTATGGGCACAGCATGTGCGCCCACATATGCCAATTTATACTTAGGCTGGTGGGAAGAGCAAATAGTATTCACTGACCAATTGGACCAATTTACCAAACACATCGAGCTATGGATAAGATTTATAGATGATATCTTGTTAGTTTGGAATGGCAATCATAAAGATTTAAAGGATTTTATTGATATATTGAACCAAAATAATATGGGACTATACCTAACTTCAGAAAAAAGTGAGAATGAAATCACCTTTCTGGACTTGAAAATTGCTAAGTCAGACAATGGTAAACTTCAGACCACTACATTTAGAAAACCAACAGCCACAAATAGTCTATTACAAGCCAGTAGCAGCCATCCCAAATCTTTAATTGAAGGAATACCAGTAGGGCAATACTTAAGAATCAAAAGAAATTGCTCCAGTCAAATTAATTTTGAGATGGAAGCCAGTGAATTGCAACAACGCTTCAAGAAAAGGGGATATAAGAACAAACCCCTAAAAAGAGCATACCAAAGGGCCAAAGCAGCAGACCGTGACCTACTGTTGATGAACAAAAATAAACAACATGATGAAATGGTCAGATGCATAGGCACCTATAATGGTAAATGGCATGAAATCAGAAAAATATTCAATGACCATTGGAAGATTCTCCTGGGTGATGATGATTTAAAACCATTTCTAAGCAACCAGGCCCAAATCACTAGCAGAAGATCAACTAATTTGAGAGATATGCTATCCAGAAGCCATTTGGAAAATACTAAAATCAACACTTGGCTTAATAGAACAAAAGGCTGCTATAAATGTTTATCATGTAAAGCATGCAAATATGTGAATACCACCAAAACTTTTCCCTCAAAAGATGGAATTGAGAATTTCAAGATCCAACACTTAATGACATTTAAAACTGTAGGGGTGATATACCTCATGATTTGTAAATGTGGGATGAAATACATAGGCAAAACCTGTAGAGAATTCAGGCGCAGAATATTAGAACATGTATATAGCATCACCAAAGAATATGACACTCCAGTGGCCAATCTGGAGTAATGGTGATCTCAACAATATATCATTTATAGCCATTGACGGCATTAAAAACAATATCAGAAGAGGGAATGTTGATAAGGAACTACTAAAAAAGGAGGCCTATTGGATCTTTACACTTAAGACTAAAAAACCTTGGGGTCTCAATGACGGTTTTACCTTTACCCCATTTATTTAAGGAATCTACTATTTTTTTATATAACCAGGCATCTATATACCATATGTGTACTATTGTACATTTTGAATTTGGAGCCAATATGTTGTAGTGATACATTCCTTAACTATGGCAACACATATAGGTATATGAATAATACTTCCATCAATCATATACAGAATAGCATATTCAACATGATCAATGATGGATTAATATTAATAGCAGTTCCTATTTAAACCTCTTTTGATGGTTAACTATGGATAACTAAAATATATACTGTTCATCATTATCTGAATTATGTATAAGGGGCAATTAATAATAATAAAAACAAAATAAATATACCCATTATAACCCTATGTTAAGTGCCATATGTTGTGCTATATATAGAATATCTACCTTTTCTAACTCTACTATACTCCCTAGTATATTAATAAAGCCAATATACTTGTCCATGTGACTTTCAATTAATTCATCTCTATATAACTTGTTTTTTATAAAAACACCTTTTAAAAGAGTTCAATGATTTAAGTTTTACATTTTGAGGTTGCCAAGGCAACTAAGGAGCATAAATAGTTCCTCTGACATTCTCCCCGTAACCCCTGATGAAATTTTTAGAAACATGCGTCGGGTTGCACCACAACGCCGCCACGCTGACCTATGACGTCATACGCAGACGCATAGGCCACACGCGGGCAGTTGTTTGGAGCTGGGACGCTTCACATTAATACAGACTTACCATCTACAATATATGTTTGAATAAGAGCATCCACACCTAACTACAATTGAATATTATATTCTAAAAATGAATACTTGAGTGTGGAACTCATTAGGCCACCCAGCTCCATAGACAGTGTGGGGACACAAACAATCGTTATTATAATTACAATATAGGGCTCTACCTTGCAACAACGGACCTATACCATATATTTATATCCTCAGCTAGCACAAGCACTTTATCTATTGTATTTACTCAAGAGCTTATTTATAATTGTATTGGCACTTATCACTTTAGACAGCAACAATAAAGGATGCAATATTAATAAGTGCAATAATCACTATTTTGTAAGCACTAGGCACTTTCCCTAAAAAGTGCAATATTTATCAGTGCAAACACATAGGCCTTTAATTGGACCTATGTTTCTGCTACTCATTTGTACTTCACTATATGCACTTTGATTTTCACCACTTATTATCACTTTATAATGAGGATATAATATATATTCCTATGCTTTGGATTTATAAGAAAGCCCTAATCAACTATTTCTCATCCCCCCACAAATTGTATCTCGTCAGACTTTCAATATTTTAACTACAGTTTTTAACTACACTAATAAATGTTAAGTTTTATATAATCTTTCCTTCCACTCTATATTGTTTAACTGGGCAGAGGGTGTGCACTAACAGTTTAAAGGATACTTGTTCTGTCTTCTACTCTTTGTATTCAATTAATTATATCCTATTGTAGCACCCCTTTACTATATCCTGGAATCTTTGGGTACCTGGAGCCACCTGTGCTTTTCTCTTTTTGTCTCTATCTCATTAACCCATCATAAAATGTTTTGCCATCTTCAAAAGAATTGCATTCCTCCCAGGGGACTGATCAGTTATTTTTTGCTCAAGCAAAATCTCTCAAAGGCTTATTTTCCTTTCAAATCTACAATAACTTCTGTGCTGTAGATAAGGGCAAAGTATTACAGAACAGTGAGTTGTTGACTGATCCAGCGGGGAAGGTGCTAATTCCAAACAAATAAAATGCCCCTAAAGTGGAATGGTTGATACCAATTAACACGTATTACAAATACTTGTCCACACGTCCTGGAAGCTTATGATTCATTTTTAAGACCTGCTGCCTGCTTTCTCAGACAAACTAACAAGCAATTAAAGCCTTTCCTAAATTCCACAGGCTCTAATGGGGTTCCCTTGGGTTATGCCATTGTTTGAGGCACAGTATGCTCTTTGATAATAGCAAATTATGGAATGTTTTATGGGTTGCTATGCCATGTGTGTATTCATTGTATCTACAAGTGCTATTTGAGATGCCGGCAGCAGTTGTAGGCTTCAAACAGTACTATATATATATATATATATATATATATATATATACATGGTATTCTGACTTATACCATTATACATTAAAGGCACAATAAGTCTAAGTGTATTACTAGCTGTGATGTATTGCTTTTAGTAATTACTATAAACTTAGCGGTATTACTGCATCAGCATTTAAATCTGCACAAGGCACAAAAAATTACAATTTAGTTCAATAACTCATACACTTTTTATTTGAAAAGCTATAGAATGTATTCATTGCTGTCGAATACTGTCAATGGAAAATTGTCTAAAAATAGCAGGTAAATTGGTATGATTATTACCTGTTGTGCAACATTAATTTAGAATAAATTATTGAATGTGCTAATACGCTTTAAGTGCTACCATACTGGACACTTAAAGAGCCACTGAGGTGCTCATACGAGAAGATTTCATATGTAATACATGAATAGCACCAAAGTCTTTATTTGAAGGGGAAAAAATAAATGTAGCTTTTAGAACTTTATTTTGAACTTTAGTGTGTAAGGCTTGTGTCGATTTGCTTATCTTTACCTCCCCCCCCCCCCCCTCCTCATCAGGTGTCCCGGGAGTGTGAGGCTCTGTCATGATAGAAGTCTTTATCTGCCTCCTTCCCTGAAAACCTAAAATAATCAGACAAGTATTTGAAACAGCTTATATGGCAGACTTTCTTTCATCCCCTGGCCACATAATATAAGGTGGAGAGAATCAGCTCCCAGAACCACTAAAGTTCAAAAGGTTTGGGAAAAATCATACCCACAAACCACTTTTTACTCCGAAACCCAGTCATGATACCAAAAAACAGAGGCCTCTGATTATTTTATCATTATTAGATTTTATTTATACAAAACGTCCGTCAACAACAAAATACATCCAAAATGGCTGCTGGTGACTGACCTACGGGCTGACTGGGCGTAAATATAAACAAAACACAGCTTTTATAGTGTTTACATAAAGAACATGGTATAACCCATTACTCATGGTACAATCCATTGCTTAAGCCAATAAGATATTACTTATATTAGGTGATCCAATAAAATAAGGTACATGCAGTTTGCACATGCTTAATCATATCTGGCACATCACTATATGCGCAACAACACTTGTATTTATTATCTCTGCGCAAAGGTCAAGTGTTGGCCTTGTAGACTTACTGAAAACATATTTGTTAAGGCTTTAAAAGTTTATTGTCTCCTGAGACCAATTTAATATGAGAAGAAGGACTTGTTTACAGTTATAGAAGAAAAAAACAATGATTCGAAGTACAAGCAGAATTAACTGTTTCATACCTCATGGCCTGCTATGAATAAAAACTGGTTCACAGCTTACATCTTAGCCAAATATCACAATTGCTGCAAAAGTGATAAATGCTATATATATATATATATATATATATATACACACTAAATATGTACAAAGCTACAATTAATATATTTGCTTAAAATACTGACTTTATTGTTCATCTAAAAATAAAACGAAATAAATGAAACACTATTGTACAATATCTACAGAGGTAATTTAAAATCTGAATCAATATCAGAATGTAAGATTACTTATACACAATGATATTATGGTGAGTTACCTGTAAACATAGGAAATCCCACAATAATATCACAATATTTAACTGAATATTTCATAGTCACAACTTAAGGATATAAACAAATTGTATAAAAAATGTAATTCACTTACTTGTACTATAACATTACACTGGCATATTGCAATATGGTTTATGAACAAATTGCGATCAGCAATGCATTTCTATTTCTATGTTTAACTGGTTTATATACTAAATTAACAATAAATCTGTCTATTAACTATATATATCTCATATCATATATTTGTTATTGCTGTGTAATCGTTAAGTTGTGTACAACCTTCGGTGAATCTATGGACCGCAGCACACAGGTGCATCTCTCAGCCACTGCCCCTCTGAGCTCCATCACGCTCATGTTCATTGCTTCAATGACCTCATCTTTCCATCTTCCCCTCTGTTGTCCCCTTCTTCTTGTGCCTTCAATCTTTCCCAGCATCAGAGTCTTCTCTAGGAAAGCCTACCTTCTCATGATATGACCAAGATATTTGAGCTTCAGCCTCATGATCAAATCTTCCAGTGAACAGTTTTTCTTGATTTCCTGAAATACTGATTTTCTTGCAGTCCAAAGGATTCTAAGCAGTTTTCGCCAACACCACAATTCAAAGGCATCAGTTCTACAGAGTTCAGCCTTCTTTAAGGTCCAGCTCTCACATCCATATGTTACTCTTGGGAATACCATAGTTCTAACTGTGCAGACCTTTGTTGATGGTGTAATATCTTTACTTTTTACTAGCTTGTCCAAGCTTGCCATAACATTCTTTTAATTTCCTTTCTACAGTCACCATCTGAAGAGATATTTGATCCCAGGAAAATAAAGTCTGTCACTGCCTCCACTTCTTCCCCATTTATTTGCCAGGAATTGAGATTACAGTTTACCAGCTTGTGCACTCTCTTCTTCTACCCTCATCAATAGGTCCTTTAGTTCCTCCTCAGTTTCAACCATCAGAGTAGTAATATCGTCCGCATATATGAGGTTTTTGATAAATCTTCCAGCAATATTGAGTCTGACTTTGCATTCATCCAGCCTGGCCTTACACATGATGTACTCTGTGTATAAGTTGAATAAATAAGGTGACAATATACAACCTTGTCACACACCTTTTCCGATCTTGAAACATTCTGTTGTTCAGTTCTGACTGTAGCTTCTTGGTCCACAAACAGATTCCTCAGGAGGCAGATGAGATGATCTGGTCCTCCCATCCATTTAAGGACTTTCCAACTTGCTTAGGATAGTCTATAAAGCAGAATTGGACATTGGCAGTTTGATCTCTTGTGCCTCTTCCTTTCCTCTGTGGAATCTGGTTTGCACATCTGGTAGTTGCCAGTCCATAAATTGTTGGAGTTGAGCTAGTAGGATCTTAAGCATTATCTTGCTGGCATGTTAAATGAGTGCAATTGTTTGATAACTGGTATATTCTTTGGCACTACTTTTTTTATTTTATGTAGGATGTAGATATTGTAGATATTTTTTTTGATATTGGGATTTTGCAGTTGGTTGGCCACTGATGAGTTTTCCAGCTTTGTTGGCATAAGGCAAACAAAACGTTCACGTTGACTTTCCTTCCTGTATAGATGTTCAGTGTATTCCTGCCACCTCTTCTTTATCTGATCTGCTTCTGTTAAGTGCCTACATTTTTTGTCTTTTATCACACCTACTTTGGCATGCCAGGTTCCTTTGAGATCCCCAATTTTCTTGAAGAGATGTCTTGACTTTCCCATTATGTTATCTTCTTCTATCTCTTTACATCACTCATTGTAGAATGTCTCCCTGTCTCTTCTTACTATACTCTGGAATTCTGCATTCAGTTGGACAAATCTTTTCCTATCTCCGGTACTTTCCTTCTTTCCTAGGCTACTTTCAAAGCCTCATCAGATAGCCAGTTTTCCTTCTTAGTTTTCTATCTTTTAGGGATATTCTTTGTTGCTGTTTCCTGGAAAAGTTTGCAAACTTAGGTCCAAAGTTCTTCAGGCATTCTATCTTCCAGGTCTAGTCCCCTAAATCTATTATGTACCTCCACTGCATATTCACAAGGGATATTATTTATTTTGTACACTGTCTGATGATTTTCCTTCTTTTCTTCAGTTTAATTCTGAACTTTGCAATAAGAAACGTATGGTTTGAGCCGCAATCAGCTCCAGGTTTTGTTTTTGCTGACTATATAGAGCTCCTCTGTCTTTGACAACAAAGTATATAGTCAATCTGATTTCTATATTGTCCATCTTGTGATGTTTATGTGTAGAGTGGTCTCGAAGGCTGTTGGAAGAGGGTGTTTACTATGACCAAAGAATTGTCTTGACAGAATTCTACTAATCTCTGACCAAGGCTATTTTTCGGTGCCATATTGTTATGTCTCTGGCTGTCCTGGTCCATAAAGTTATCTTAGCAAAGTTACTAGAGTGGGTTGCCAGTTCCTTCTCCAGTGGACTGGATTTGGCTGAACTCTCTGTTATGACCTGCCCATCTTGGGTGACCCTACAAGGAATAGCTCACAGATTAATTGACACAAGCCCCTACTCCACGACAAGGTAGCGACCCAGAGGGGGATATCATACATATAGCATACTCAATACTCCACGACAAGGTAGCGACCCAGAGGGGGATATCATACATATAGCATACTCAATATAGAATATACTGTACCTTGTTGCTATGAGAAGTAGGGTTCTAAGCTACTTATGCAAAACTTTTAGTTCTGATTCACAGAAAACAAAACTGTTTGCTTTGTCGTTGTTCCTTCAATCAGTACTCCTTATCTAAAAAAATATCAGACCTTAGAGAAGGATCTTTTATTAACTAAATATATTTGAATATATTAGTGCACTATCATCTGTTTCCTGAATATTACATGTGTGTGTATATATGGTAAGAGCAAAGTTTCACATATTTTATAAAACAAATCCTCTGTGTATTGCCAACCTTTTAAAGTATATGATCTTTCTATGTTTCCACTATGGGATTATTGGAGATCCTCAGAGAATTTTAAAGTTAATAGTTTCAATAGCGAACTTGCATTTTGAGCAAGATTATATTCCAAACCACCATCAGACAAAATAAGGTATTTAGCCAATGTTGACCTAACCTTGGGAGTATCAGAGCTACCGTCTTCATTTCAATGTACCAGAGTGTTGAAAGAGACAAGTGGATCGGCTTTCATCACTATCAAAGGTCAAGTCCAAATCTTAAGAACTCTTTTTATGGAGATAAAGATGATCTCAGGGGTATTTAACCAGCTTAACATAGAAATGCAATATACTTGAAATATTAAATGAGCGCAGTGGTAAAAACAAATCTAAAATGTTTATAGAAAGGAAAAAAATGAACACAACTATAGATGCTTTATTTTCTTTTACTTTCTAAAAACATGTAATTTTAAGGTTATTTCTTCAAAATAATAAATGTTAAAAATATGACCACAGTGGTCCTTTAACTTTCCTGGCGGTATGTTTATGTCAGTATTTAAAATGTTAAAGCGGTACATAAAAAAATACTGACATAATCATACCGCCCTTTCCCCCTTATCCTCATCTCTTTCCCCCCTTCCCCCTTCTTCCCTTCTCCTCCTCCTCCATATCCTCCTCACTTCCTCCCTCTCCAATCACCTCCCTTCCCCCCTTCCCCTCCTCCTTTTCCCCTTATCCTCCTCCTCCCTCCTTACCCCCTTATCATCCTCCTCCCCTTATCATCCACCTCCCTCCTTCCCCCCTTATACTCCTCCTCCCCCTTATCCTCCTCCTCCCTTCCCCCCTTATCATCATCCTCCTCGATCACCATAACCTCCTCCTCACTTCCCCCCTTATCCTCCCTTTCCCCCTTAACATCTCTTTCCCCCCTTATCCACCTCCTCCTTCCCCTGTTATCATCCACCTCCTCCTTCCCCCGTTATCCTCCTTCTTCCCCCCTTAGGATCCTGCTCCTCACTTCTCCCTGATCATCCTCCTCACTTCCCTCTCTCTCCTTACTTGTAATCAGATGAACTGCCTGCTCATCTCTCCCCATTCTGCCTGTCTTCTGGCAGTGAAGTGACCGGTATATGCTAATGACGTGACGTGCTTGTGACTTCTTGTCATTAGCATATGCCGGTCACTTCACTGCCGGAAGAGAGGCTGCGTGGGGAGAGAGGAACAGGCAGCTCATCAGATTACAAGTAAGGAGAGAAGCGGAAGTGAGGAGGATGATCAGGGGGAAGTGAGGAGAAGGATCCTAAGGGGGGAAGGAAGAGGATAACGGCGGGAGGATGAGGATGTTAACGGGGGAAGGAGGAGGAGGATGATCAGGGGGAAGGAGTGATGAGGAGGAGGAATGGTGAGCTGAGGGGGCCCAGGCAAATATGGCAGCATTGGGCCCCCTCCAGATCCTCCATGCAGTAACCCCGAGCGTGGCTTGGGGTTACCAATTTAGGTATTTAAATTTAACCCAGAGTCACGCTCGGGATTACCGCTTAGGAGGTTAAAGGACCACTGTAATTGTCCGCAATTTGTAAAAGGCATGAGGAGCTTGTAAAGATTATGGAAAACCGTCAGTCCTCATTGTATATGAACTATTTTAATTACCATACATTGGAATTCCATTCCTGAGCCCTCCGCGAATACTGAAAAATTGTGAATAACTACATTTTTACACTTTACCCATATTTTGTCCCTCAGGAAATGGCGAGAGGTTGGGTAAAACTCACCCTGTGGGTAAAGGCTTAATTTGGGCCGTCTTCTAGGTAACAAGCATCCTTTTGGGGCAAGGGGTACGCTTTAGTGTCCCCCACCCAGGGCTCCCCAGCCAGATCTCATGAGAAGAGACAATAAACAAAAACCTAAAAGTCGATTCTGCGTATTTCAAACACACAGATGTCGAGGGACAGCTGTATATGCATTGGTGATATGACTGATGGGGGTGGAGCCATCCACACAGCTGGGCAGTCTTCATTTATGAAATGGCAGTGGGAATTTATTTACAGGCAGTAATGAGATTCATCCCTCTAGCAAAAAAAAAAAAGTGTAATACATATTATTGTACAGTATACACAATTTTTCCATGAATAATAATTATCTATACTTACATAATGCATATGTATACATATAATTAACAGGTATATGTAATGTATATAGTGTAAAAAAAATATATATATATATATATAATGTACAGTTTTGAATCCAGCTATCTATATTTATTGGAATTATGTGAATATAATTAGTTTTTATTCATGGAAGAGTTGTGTGTGACATGTATTACACTTTATTTTATTGATAAAGTGCTGCTTTCCTGCTAGGGGGATGAATTATACTGACAGCTCCTCCTGCCATGTTCTAAGTGGAGCCTGCCCAGCTGTGTGGATGGATCCTGCCAACCCCTGACTTCACATTTTCAGCTTAACAGTGAGGGAGACTGTGAGAGGCAAAATGGCAGCTCTTATAGTTGGCAATATGAGTAGCAAAATAATGCAAGTAAGCTCAAAATATTAAATGTATTTCACTGAAATGTTTATAAGTAGAGAAGAGATTAATTTTGATTCAGAGTAAAAACAAATTTCCAGAGTTCAGTGATCTTTGTGATGAAAGCTGGATCATTTAACTCACAGTACTAAAACACAGATATTCTAAAACGGAATATTAATACAGCAACATACAGTCTCTTAGAGCCATGCATACATTGCAGTAAAGTGCTCACAACGCAGGGAGTCTGTTTTTTAATTTTCTTTTAGAATAATTGCATTTTTCTGAAAATGAAATGAAAACTGCAGTTTGATGATCCGTGCACAATGAAACTCGCAATAGAACACGCAACACTTGGGAATAATTATGTGCTAGAAAATATAAAAGTGTAAATTTCACTTGATCAATCTCTAAAAATAACATTATTACTGTATATTAAAATCACAAGCACTCTAAATAAATACAAATCAGAAAGCATATTTGTTTTTCCTATAACAATCCGATATCACTCAGTTTGCTACAAGGGGTGTTAAAATCTACCAACATTAATTCTGCATTATGTATAAATACTAATGGATAGTTCCAAATTAAAACATGATATTTTATTTATGTGTCAATAATATGAGTAAACTGGGAGTTATATATCATATCTAGAATAGAGTAAATTAACTTTTTGCTTGTAAGGTATATGTGGAAGTAGTATAAATTCTGCCAAAGTCTAAGATAGCATCAACGCCTAGTAAACAGACACAAAGGATATTTTTTTGAGATTTGATGCAGTCACAAGGGGAAGGAAACCCATATGTGTCTAGACATACATTCCAGGAGCTTGATACATAATCTGCAAAATGTCTAGTAAAATTATACATCTGCACATATTTATACTGCTGGTCTGTGTCTAAATTAGATTGATAATCCAGTCACTGTGGACCAAAGCAAGACCATCTATAATGAATTCTAAATATTATCCTATATTTATAATATGCTCTGTTGAAGAATTATACATGATAATGGGCAACTTGTTAGAAACTAAAATATAATTAAGACAGCCCTCAATTTATTAACTATTATTTGGAATTATGCTGCAATGGAAGCCATCATTTTTGTTTCTGCTGGTATACTTTTAATGATGGGAGTAGAATTTGATGAGAGGGGAGCTTACAACTCTTTCTTGCTGCCATCCAAAGTGCCACTGCTTTCAACAGGACTAATTGAAATCTCATTAGTTTATGAGGCTACTTATTGTTGAGAAAAACTGTCAAACAAGCAACAATGGCTTGTAAAGGATAGTAAAGAACAGTAAACATTAGATGAATATATTAGTTATTAATATATTTTGTATTCTTAATAACATTTTGCCTATAATGATGTGCAGTTCTTCAAAATTACATATAATTATTGTTAGATCTCAACAGTTCTTGTAGTCAAATACTTAAATTATACTACTGCACTGGTGAAATAGGCAACATACATTTTAAATGTAAAATACATAATAAAGCCTCTGATTTACTACCTTTTATATGGTGCTGTATAATCTACTATTGTGGTTTCTGCGGAGGAGGGAGGAAACTTTGAATGCAGAGAAGAAGCTTCTAATATGCAGAATAGGAATTTGACATATGCATCTACCAATGGCCTTAGATCTAATGCAAATCTCAAAAGTTTGCAAGGGTACATCTTCATATTCGGATGAGAAAAAGAAACCGAAACCCTGCATAAAGAAAAATTACAAGATGGAAAATATAAAAGTTTGTGTTTATATTTTTGCTTTCTAATAAAAATTGCCCACTATCAACTTTAGTTATTCAAAAGGCATACAAAAAATATTGACCACAGGTATTACAAAGTGGAAACATGAAAAATAAAAAGAATAGTGCTATAACAAAATACTTTACTCATATTGAAAAACCAAGGATCAAGTCGTTCTTGTGATTTCCAAGCTAATAGGAAATAGGGAGAGGAGATGGCACAAGCACTTCTTATTTGCTGTCAGATTTTATGGCTCTATGTTTCATCACCCGACAAGACAATGATCTGATTTCCTAACTGCCCACAACTAGGTATGTGTTATCGATCATTCACACACAGCTGTCAGATGATACTACAAGAGAGGTAATTTCACTTACTTTAGTGTCATTTCTCTCTTCCTCTTCAAGATCCAAATTATTTAAGCTCAATTGTTCTTTCAAGGAATGTGAAAGTTTACAACATGAAGTTATTGCTCCAGCACTTTTTTGTAGCATTTCAACAAGAGGATGAAAAAAGTTGAAATAAATGCTCTTATGGCGCTAAGTACATAAGGAAAGAATAGGTATAAAATGGCAGGGCACCTGTTCAAAGCAATGAAACAAAAACAGGCATACTGTAAATACAAAAAATGAAGCTACACAAGAAATCTAAATATATTATAGTCGTTCAATTTCCAAACTTTATTTGCTGGATCATCATTATCTGTTAAATTCAATAAAATTGATGCTTAAACCTTAAACTCAAAACCTTGATAACTAGTAGCCCTTAGTTTTTCTACTTCAGTACTCTGCTACCCCTCCATGTAATCTATTATAACATTTTAAATGCAAATCCCAATAAAAGCTACATGAAATGACCACACAATGAGTTCACTATGGATTAAAAATGGCCACAGCTCTTTGTTGAAGTACAACAATTTCTAGAGAAGGAAATAACCGCTTGTGTAAATCACATGAACTAATCCCCATTACAGAAATACCTATTACACTACTTGCTCAATAGTGTGTCCCTGAGTGACTCCCAAATTGGTGAGTGACATTACCCGCTTCCCAGAGCCACCCACCTCACAAAACATTGTGATCCCAAGTCAAGCAGATTAGTGAGTTGTGGTTGCGATAGCGACCACCAGTATCTCCAAGGGAAGTTTTCCCACTAACCGGGTAAGCACCCCTTTAAATTGTGACAAATATAAATCATGAAAACAGTTATAATGCATTGGTGGGAGGGTAGCAGTCTCTTCTTAGCCTTTACTATATGGTCTGCTCCGGACTCTCCTCAGCTTGAGCAAAGGACACATGGCAAGTTCCTCCCTGACATGTGATCCCACTTCCTCCAATCCCTGAGCTCTTAGCCCTAGAGTCTCCATTCTTTGTGCATGGTATATAAACATGTTGGGTTGGATGGCAGATAAAAGCAAGAAATCCGTCTAATATGTCTATTCCATACAACTAAAATATTTGACTTCCTAAAGTATCAGGGCAGCCTGTGAATTCACTCAATCTAACTTCAAATTATGACCTACTTTTATCAAGTCCTGTATATATTATTATTATTGTTTACTTGTAACGTGCCAACATATTCTGTAGTGCTGTACAGGATAGATATAAATCAAAAACAATTTTAACAAAATAATGGAAGTCCCTGTTATTGAGCTTAAAATCACACATCCAAAATGCTTACCCTAAAGCACTTAAAAATGATATATATAAATAGTAACTTGTGTGTCAGTAACGATGGTATCATATAATTTTATATTTCTCTCTTTCCTTCTTTCTCTGCTGTCTCTGACTCTCTCTCCTGTCTGCCTCCCTCTCTTTCTCTCCCTATGTCATGTGTCTGTCTCTCTTCCTCCTATCTCCGTCTTCCCTGCCTCTGTCCCTCTCTCTCTCTCCCTATTTCTTGTGTCTGTCTCTGTCTGTCCTGTCTCTCTCTCTCCTATATCTTTCTCTCTCTATATGTCTTCTGTCTGTCTCTGTGATGTCTCTCTCTCTTCCTTCCCTCATTCCTTCCTTCCAACCCTCCTCTCCCACCTTCCCTCACTCCTTCCCACCCTCTTTTTCTCCCTTTCCTCACCCCTTTCCACCCTCTCTCTGTCATGTCCTTGCTAAAATCAAATTGCATGTAGTAGCAGTTTTGTTTTACCCCATCTGAGTGCTACACACATGGAGTCTGAGGAAGCCGCTATAGCGGTGAAACGATCATCAGATTTTTCAGATAAGTGATTTATAGTATGTTCACTTATTATGGATACTATGTGTTTATCTTGTTAGGTTACTGAAAGGGTACAGGGAAGGAGAAAAATATAGCACTTCCCTTATTACAGTCTGCAAGAGAAATATATATATATATATATATATATATATATATATATATATATATATACTGTATATATACAGTATATATACAGTATATATATATATATATATATATATATATATATATATATATATATATATATAATATCTAGACTGCTGTTAAGCACCAAAAGCAGGAACATTTTTGAACATTCTGCAATATGCTGCTGAGACATGACCCAGCCCTCTAGAGACTGTGTCTGCATATGCTGCAGATATCAAACAGGGATTATTTGTTTGATTTTAAGCAGTAAAAACAGAGCTTATAGAAAAGTAAACAGATACATATGTATATTATAAACCTAGTAAAATCTAGTAACCTTCCATATCCCATCAATTTGAGTTCAATAATCCGTCTACATTAACAACATGACAGGAATTTCAAGTAATTCAGCAATTTATATGTGATTATATTCACAGACTATTTTTACAGATTCGTCAAAAGATTTTGTGCCTGGTATATTCATAAGAACTGAGTTAATAAACAAACTGTTCTGGCTCATAATCACTTAAGGGAGTGGTAAGGATTTTACATTACATTTACAATTTCATTTGCATTTACAAAAAAAGTCAGTATAATTGGCTTCTTCCCAGTTCCATCTAAATGTCTCATTGGTCCAATATATACATATATTTTCTTTGTTGTTTTGTGTAACAATGTGTCACAATCCTCAGGGTGAGGTCTCCTGTTTAATCCTAAAACCTCCTTCCTTCAGCTCATGGGTGTAGGAACTAGGGATTTCTCTATGTATGTATAATTAAGCTATTTTACTGCATGTGTATACAATGAGCTGAATACCCCCAGATTTATTCTGGCTCCTACACCCCTGCTTCAGCTACAGGAGCACCCCTCTGGGTTGTGAGGAGTTAGGTTACCTCAGTGCCCAGCTGTGTTTCAGGATACAAAATAATAAAGAGCCTTTCCCTTTAGAATGACACACACACAGGGTTTATATATATTCAAACAAAGCACACTTTATTGGTAATATTGAAATATATAATATATTTTGGCCTTACTTGTTATATTTTGCCTCTCTTATTGATAAGTGTAAGAGTAGCCATTTGCTTCTCACATACCCCCTCACTACTTTATCCCTTCATCTTGTTTAGCTTCACTGCTAAGGGAGGAGCCATCTACACAGCTGGGCAGGCTCTACAACATGACAGAGGGAAATGTTAGTGTAATTTATCCTTTTATCAGGAAAGCAGCACATTATTAAATAAAGTGCAATACATATTATTGTACAACACACAAAACTCTTCCATGAATACAAAAACTAATTACGGTAATACATAATAATCATAATTTGAAGAAAATTAGTGAAAAGAAAAAAAGAAAATTAAGGAAATTAAGAAAAAAAGAAAATTAAGAGAAAAAAGAAAATTAAGAAAAATGGGTTTAAAATGGTACATTATATATATATATATATATATATATATATATATATATATATATATATATATATATATATACTTAATACATACCTGTTATTAAATGTATACAAATATGTTATATTATACAAGTAGAATTCTTTTTCATTCATGGAAGAATTTTGTGTGATTTACAATAATATTTATTATACTTTATTTGTTTAATAAAGTGCCCCTTTCCTGCTAACGGTATAAAACTGACAGCTGATTATAGAGAGGATCCCCCTGTGGAAGGTGGAGCTGTCCACACGCACCAGTGACATTGTCTGTGCATATTTTGTTTTAAAACAAAATGGAGGAATATAACAGTGAGGGATAATGTGAGTTCCAAAATGGAAGTGCTTATACTGAGCAATATGAGGGAAAATATAAAGCAAGTAGGCCCAAATTATGTCACTATTTTTTAACATGAAGTATAGAAAATATTTATTTGGTACAATATAAAATCAAGTGGTGCTTTAAGGTCTTATTCATTTTTTTACTTCCCAAAGCCTAACTGACAAAGAAGAAAGTCCTTTGTAGTTCTTTCAATGTTGTGATGGAAGTATTCCTGTAAATATTAGTCTACAATGAGAGTATGAAACAAAATCAAACAGTTAAAATACTAACATATAGAGTAAGGCCACCTACAATAACACAATATAGTGTATAACAAATGTCTTTATTCCACAGAATTTACAATTCAATTAAAGTAACTTTTCTCCCCATATGTTTATTTCTAATACATTACTGGCAGGCTAGCACCTTTTTTCTAAATATGGATAAGCTCTGAAAAAAATGCTGCTTTTAGTTTTAGCTATTGGATTACTGAAGCATTGACATTCATACACTATTAATAGGAAGATATTTTAGATTGGGCAAATTTATAAGTAGATTAGGTAGTGGCAAATTCATGATGTTTTACAAACTGGTGTTATTACATTTTCATTTTGCTAAAGAGAACACAATGAATGGGTAATACAACTCAAACAAACATTATTATTATATTTTATTTATTTATTCTACTCTGGCACACTCCTTAGTACTGTACAAAAAGATTACAATTAAACTAAACATCAGTACACACACGCGCATATATATATATATATATATATATATATATATACACACACACACATATATATATATATATATATATATATATATATACATATACATATATATATATATATATATTATATATATATATATATATATATATATATATATATACAGGTTTGCTGTTTTGGCCTTTAAACACACTGATTGCATTGTAACCCTCTGATTCGCTTAAACACAGTTATATTTTCTCAAAAAAACCTAGAATACAGGAAGAGTCAGAAGTTTCAACATCACAAATTTAAAGTTTATATTTCTTCTAATGTTCAGTTTGTGGTATGTTTGCTGTCGCTTTGAAGCATATAATTGTACAATTCTGAAGGCCCTGCATTTTATCTCTGATATGTTTTCTGTTACTAAACAATATCATTTTTACAGACTGTGTTGGTTAGACATGTTTCTAATTTATGCCTTAAACTTAATATTGGAAAATATCACTATTCATTAATTGGGAGCTCCATAAGCCATGAGCATAAAATATTTTTTAGAGACAATTGTGTATTATTTTGTACCTTTATGAACCCTATGATAAAATGACCCGTTCGATGTTTTGTTTAGCATTCCGTCTTCCAGCATTAAACAATCACTAATATATTTATCGTACTGTGAGTTGTTGACCTGTTGCGGCCAACAGGGCCGCAACTGCGAGCCTTGCGAAGTGAGGCGAGCCATTGAGGCACGCCACGGGAATTAGGCTGCAATGAGCTCTGAAGGCCCTCATTGCACTGCAGGCCTCGCAAAGCGAGGCGAGCAGTTGAGGCACGCGGGACTTAGGCTGCAGTGAGAGGGGCCTGTAAAGTAGAGGAGGAAGAGGCTCGCAATGAGCGCCGAAGGCCAGACTTCAAATGTTATTGCCGTCATTTTTGACGGGTAAGTCGCTAGTATTTATATATATATAACTTATTTCTTGCTCAAATTTCTCAAAAATACAGTCGATGCACTGTACTATGGGGAAAGTGGGTGGGGACATGCAAATGAGACCACAATGCACGCTCACTCCTATTAATCTAATAACCATTTTATACATGGCTCCTTTTAAGCTTATGCTCGCTGTTTTTCATACCTACCCACATACAGAACTGTTTCACGGTTACTGCCGATCATCAGTGTGGGGTGAGTGCCTGTTTTGTGTGTCAGATTTTTGTAGAGAGTAGTACACTACAGCAATTGTTTCACACACATATATATATATATATATATATATATATATATATATATATACTGGTACAAAGAAATGTTTGACCCTGCTTACCTGTTTATAAGAGTTTACCCACAAGGAGATTTCTGTAAATTGCACTGACAAAGAGGGGTGCCCTTTTAGATTTTGATTTGGACATAATACATTAGGGCGGGGTTGGATCTAGGGCCGGATGTGACCCTTCCCATGATTGCATGCGGCTCCCAGAATGTTCTGAGCCAGAATCTCGACCATAGTGCAGTCATCAGTACCACTCATATTCCAAAATGTTTCATGGAGACATTGAAACAAAGTTTTAAACTTTAAACTAATAGGCCCTCCAAATCTGTTCTTTCTATCCACCTTGGAAAAACAAAACCCCAGGTTTATTAGCTTAATTAAACGTAATGTCTATCCCAGTTGTTCTTTAAATTATTTGTGAATATGAAGGGAAAAGTGTTCAATGTGCACTCCAGGAGGAACTACACAATACAGGTATTAAATGTAATGTAGCCAAGGGTTTCAGGATCAGATCAACTAAACTTTTTCCAGGTCTGTTGTGACATTGTGAGAGAATGGAATGAAGAAGAAAAGAAGAAAAGAAGTGCTAAGGGGTTAGCCATTTAAAAGAATAGATGTGCATTAAAAAAACATTATTTAAGCCATGAAAGCATAGGGACAGTCTGAGTGGTGTATACAGATCCAGAGAAAACATTTAGCTTTGAAGCAATCTTCTAGAAAATACTGAAAGGAGGCAGTTACTGACAGGAGAAGAGCTAATGGTGAAAATAATATGTTGAATTTAGTGATAATGGTAACTAATATATTACAACAAAATATAATATATTACTAAACAAGTGCATATAATCATTTTTTAATATCAGCAAAGTGATCTGAAAAGACAAAAGAAATAAAAAGTAGGGAAACCCTGCCATGCAATAAGTGGTCAGCTTCGTGAGACGATCGAGTAAAACGTAGTGACTCTTCTAAGTCAGCCTGAGACTATTAAATTAATTCTGTTGTGGGAGGGAAATAATATGTTATATCTCTGCTGTTTGGTACCGAACTGTATTTATCACATGATCAATTTATCAATATATTTGTCATCATGATTTGGAATGTCTAATGATTTGTTGGGTAATAAAGTTATAGATTCAAGTGGTGCAGAGTATGCTGTTCCCTTTTAATGAGGTAGACAAAATTTGGGAGATTTAGCATAAATGGAGAAAAAGGCTTGTGTGGCAGCATTTTCCTGTATGTGTGAGAAATGTTTAAATATATTGAATGTAAATGTACTGAACATACCTAGCAGAGCTGTACGTTTTATCTTAAATACAAAGTTAAAAGTTCTCAAGCCATACAGCTTGTATATGCAGTAAGCACCACACTCAGTGATGCAGTTATGTCTAGGCAAAGAAGGAAAACACATTTTTCATTTGTGTCTGAAAGTCTACCTTAAATTGTCTGACGTGTGCTATATGGACATCACACACAAACACACACATATATTTTCCAAAATAACTGAGTACCCATTTTTGGTAATGGAATCCAAATTACTAAATATATCTAGTACATGGTGATATATATTAATTCAAACAAAACATCAAATATTACTAATTTTCCTCTGTCTTCTACACTAAGAAAATAAAAGTAGCAGCGGGTCCCTATCTGTAGTAGACACTGGTGCTTAGCACCTGCTGCTCCTGCAGTAGCAGGAAATCAATGACTTTATGTCCCACACAATCAGTAAGATTAGGAAGAGTCTAACTATAATGATATTCTGATCAATAAGTGAGTTTTGTTCCAATACAATGAGTAAATTGACTGTTTTACGATATATTGCTTGTATAGACAGTTGGTCTATATGAGATTGACATTGTTAATTATTCAAATGCATATTTCAATTTATGTTAGGTGATTATATTTCATTAAAGTGACACTGCTGAATTGCTTCTTCTTGTCAGTCAATGAAACCTACAAGAGCGGAATGAGTTGTTCCACTAGCCAATGACGATTAATGCAGTTATGGCTGGCTACCGCCAATGAGCATTCCCACACGGCTGTAACGTTTGTGCACAGACATTCTTTATCATCAGGTATTAATTAGATAAAAACAATATTTATTTATGAAAATAGATTAAGATATTAATTTCATTTTTTTTTATATACAAGACTTAGAAATGTGGACTTCCCATTGATGAATCCATAAATTTAAAAATGTAAATACCTAATTTTAAAATACAACACCATAAACGTTCATCAAAAGATGACATCATAAAGTACTACTCACCTTATAGCATATATATTTAAGTAACATATTAATCTAATTAACCCTTTTGCTGCCAGAGAGGTCTTGATTTGCAGTGCTTGTAGGACTCTTTGCCAGTGAAAGTGTTAATAGTAGAGTATTTTTGTGGTATCAGGATGCATATATTAATACCATAGATATTCCATATTATATTCCATATACTCTAATTTTATTGCACTTACAAAGCATGCTTACTGTCTTCATACATCAAAAATATACTGTATATGATATAAAGCTAGGAAAATGAAACTATCCCACACAAAAACAAATACGTAACATAGATAAACATACAGGTGGTCCTTGGGTTACAGACGACCCGACGATGACCAGTACTTAAGAATGGCTCGCACAATAGTTTCTGTAACTTATTATTATAGTACTATTAGAAATTTGTCAAACCATACATTCCCTTGTAATTGTATGGGTCTCAAAGACAGGTCATGTTAGTCAAAGACCAGATGAGCAACAACAGAAGAGCAACTGATTGACCATGCAGCACTTAAGCTGAGAGATTTTGTAAATTTCAAAAGTTAGAGGAACACAGACCTAATCAGTTCCAATGACATAGGGATTACTTTTGACAGGGTTCCTCTTGAGAAGGGGTCACCATGCTGACAGACTTTTATATTATGCCCTGAGATACTCATCAGGTAAGTAAGGAAGAGAGCTCTGGCTACTGGGACAAACACCCTAGCATTTCCCTCTCCTCCACATTTTGTTCCTATCAGTGCAGGTGGGCTGCAGCATGTGTAAGGGAGAGTGAGACAGTACATATGGGCTCTAATTCCATGGCTTCCATAAGAAAAAAGTCAGAGTGAAGTTCACTTGTAAAACACTACCAAGGTATCACAACACACACGTAAATCTAATCTACGAGAAATTCCATCTAAATGCTTGAAATGCCCCAAATATCTTAAACCCTGGCTACTTGTTCCTTAACTATTTTTAAAATATATCACTGAAGTTTATTTGGAAGTCTCTCAGAGGTCCCAAAAACTTTAAAAAGTGTAAGGGTACTCTCAGCCCCCATATAGGCATAAAAATGCCTCCGAGAAGCCTGATGTCTAAAATCTGACACTATGAAGGAACTTACATTCTAATTGTGTTGGATTAGGAGTTTGATTGCTTTAATCCAATACAATTCAAGGGTTACTACTTCTAATGCTACCTCCCACTACTTCCTATGTGCCTGGTTATTTTCCAGGATTCCTCCATCAGTACTATAACCATGGAGGTCCCTATGGAGCCCCATGGAACCTAATATTAACCCCTATACCATTGGGATCTTATTTTGTGGACTTATTTTGAGTGCCATGGGGGTCCACAAGCACCCCCATGGTTATACTTTGTATACTATGGGGGTCCATAGGGACCCTGATGGTAACAGATTGAAAGTTAGGATTAGTGGGAGTCCCAAGGTATCACCATGGTTATGGTTAGGGGCCCCATAGGGGTCCATAGTGACCTTCATGGGGTTAATGGACCCCCTCCCCAAAGAACAAGGAGTGGGGTTGAATGCTTAAAAATTGCCCAGTGGGTATTGGTGGGGGAAACTCAAGGAATGGATACCCAGTTTTACATGAAATGTATCACTTCAGGTCTAACTGGGACCAGCATGTATTATGCAACTTTAGATAGAGAAGAAAAATATTGTGAATATTTGCTGGTTGTAGCTTAACTTTTCAGTGTCCTTATCTAAAGGCTAGCAAGACTGACACATTATCCAGGGTAGTAATACAGCTACCACCTCGTTTTGGGACTCCTTAGACTCAATCCAATATAATATAATAAGATACTACTGCCAAGGGGTTAACACAGATACTGTAAAGTCAAAGGCATAGCTAAGAAATTGATCCCTCCAGACTATGAGTGAGCATTGGCTTTCAAGCCCAATATACGAGCTGAGCCCATTCCCTCGCAGTGTGTTGACATAATCTTTCATTCTGACCGCACATCATCTTTCATCAGGTTTTACAATCCCATTCAATCCATCTTCTGGCTTTAACACAATTAAACAGGGGTTTTATTTGTCAAACTGATCTTTTGCATAGGCAAAGCCAAAACTAGCAGTTCAGGCCATGAGGATACGTGAAGGAAAAAACTTCACATAATATTTTATGCCTTTAGCCATTAACATTTTGTTAGCTAACAGTTGATAAATCTGTCGCACTGCTTCATACTTTTCTAACTAAACCAGTTATAAATATGCTGGTGATTAACTCTTTAAAGTGAGAAAAGCATTAGGCAAATTGAAAAACAATGTTTTGGTTTGAATTGCTTTATTCTGCATGCTTTAAATTAAAATAATTTTCTCCAAAGTGTGTTTGTTTTAATCTTTGCCTTGAACGCAGGCTTGTATAATTACCATAACCATTGTACCTTATGTAGTTCGCTTATCAATACAGTTCCATAGTGAAATGGTATCACTCCAGATGTACTGTGTCTAAGCAAGATAATTTCTTGCATCATAAAATAAGACATGTTGCAGAGATCTCATGTTGTGACTCAAGTACAAGATGGACCTCTCCATCGTAATTGTTATTCTTCATTCACTAATGAGCTGCTCCTCAGCCTCAACTCCAAGCCAATACTGAATGTTACAGTTTATGGTCCTTATATAATTGTCCAAATCGCAATTACATGATCTCGTAATGGAGCCCGTAAATGTTACAGATATTTAATTGGATACATTTTGCTACTCTCAATCCAGTTGCGAGTTACAGACTCAAAATCCCTGCTGTTGTCAAAAACGTAACTCCGTCATATCTCCTCCTTTGATGTTTCAAGTCTGTAAATGTTACCAGTGCTAGAGACGCTAAATTAATTTAATTACAACAATTCAACAAGCCCGCAATTGACTTCAAACCCATAGTGGGTTAAACACCTGTACGTAACACTGCAAAAGCAAATACAAACACACTACTGCACTTAACAATACTGAGGAGGCAATTGTAGAATGGTTTCAAGCTCCCAAATCTGTAATAAAAAATATTATTTTTAATGTTTGATTTCTGTATTATATTGATCCCGGGAATCAAAGAGTTAATACATATCATGGAACTCGCATGGACTAGAACAGTTGCTTTATTCATTTTTATTGCTTTCTGCATTTCTGGATTGCGAGTCCAATTGCAAATCAAAAGTCTAAACACTAATTGATTGTAGTTTAAACTCCATGTTTTACTGACATAATGATGACGGTCTCATTTACTATTGGCTCTGTCTAAATTGTAACTTACGGGCTTGCTTAATTGATCATGATCATGCACTGAAATACTACTTACGGTTTCATGGTTTGTGTGTTGGGGCTGTGAGCCTGTAATTACGGGCTTGAGTCCATTAAATACATCTATATATGTAACAAATGTCTAACCCGCAGACAAATGGTCAGTATGTAGGTAATTACGGGCTTGGAATAAAATGGGGACCTATGTGTGGAAACAGGCATTATGAAAAAAATCTCATTCATTTCTAAGTTATCCTATTGGGCATACATGCTAAGACTTAACTTCTCCAGGATATCTCCAAAAACTCACCCTTTAGTACTAAGAGTGTAACACAGACCTATACAAACTCTGCAGTCTCTGTAAGGTAAACACACCCTGTACTTAGCCACTATAGTGTTCATACTATATGTTTTAATCTTTTTATTTAGTAATTGATAAAATTTGTATTTAAATAAAAAAATCCACTTTCACAATTACTTTTGTTTTGCCTTTATTGACTGATTAACAATGAAATTGTGACACTATAATACTGCATCCAAGCTTCATACGTAGGAGTGAAGTTGCACTACAAGACATATATGTCCAACTATATTACTACTTTCATCTTTTTAAAACAATATACTTTTATTATTTAGCATTTTGTCTCAGAGACAGCTGTAGAAATATTGTATTATTTATTCTTGCACTTTAAGCATATAAATATAAATGAAATGCCCATCGGAAGCTGGAACCACTAACCTGTAAATTGTAATACGTCCTGGGTAGATATATGGCCCCATCTAAACCAGTTACTGTTGCACTATATGTCACTGATGAGGGATGTCTGAAGTCACTTACTTGTACATCATATAATCAAACACAGGCAAAATATATGAACGTAGGTAATTGATATAAGATAAGACATATGATCTTAAGCTGAAAGAATGAATGATATCATATTATTGGTTTTGCCTCTCTTAACAAGATAGGTTTTAAGGAACCTCTACTAAATTTCCTTCCAGCACCTCCTTGCTGATTTATAATATTATGCTATGGGGTTTCTTTTTTAATGAACTAGGTTGCAAATTTATGTGGCACATAATTAAAAGAGTAATTATTCAAGGTTATTCATTGTTACGTTCAGTGTTTTTCCATTTACATTACACAGCTAAATTAAAACCGACAAATTCAAGAAATCAATAGACTTCCCACCCAAATACTATTTAACAAATTCACTGCCAGTGGGTCTTTGAGGTGTATGCACCATGCTGCTTTCAGTGACAAGCCTGGGAAGTGATAGTCAATTAGGAGTAATGGTTCACGCTAAGGAGCTGCTCGTTCCAACACCTTCCATTTTGTCCTGCATTGATAGAATCAACAGGGCTGTGGGGCAGAGTGTAGGAACAGGACTCACTGAACTATAATTAGCTGTAACCATAATTGATATCCACAATTCATTTCCATTACCTCATTTACAGTGATGTCTGGTAACAATCATAACTCAGGCCCCTTTGCTTCATATCCTGTTAGAATAATACAAGGAAAGTATGTGTGATAATCATTCTATCATAAATGAGAAATCAAAAGAGAGCTTGCATGTTATACTAAATGAGGCATAATTAAGACATTTTGGGGCTTTTTTTACTCATGTTTCCCAGTAATAAACCAGTTCAGTAAAGCACTTTATTTGTCAAATCATTGAAGGCTCATTACATTTTTTTCATTACACTAAAAGGGACATAGTCATGATCTAAAAAATCCGTAGCTCTATATGTAACCAAGGAATCAGCAAAACTTCTGAAAAGCAAAGAAAATTGTAAGCTAAAGCAAAACACAAAAGTTTTTTTAAAGGACAAGTACGCAATGAAAAGGCCTCCATTCAATTGCAAGCTTGCAACTCGATCCTCGTAGGCCATATGTCTGCAGGGGTGTTGCGGACTCTCGTTCGTCTCCGATTGCGATGCTATTCTATTGAGCAAGGGCGCCAGTTAGGGGCCCGAAGCCTCAAGCCCTTAAATCCCTCCTGCGGCCCGCAAACTGTAAAGGGCTGGCCTGAAATGCGATCGTCCGTTACGATCCAATAGCAGTATAACATAGTGCGCCACAGGTCTCTCAGCCAATAGAAAGAGGTCTAGCCGGAGATGATTGACAGAGGGAGATTATAAATTTGCGTTCCACCCGCCCATGCGTTGACTGTGTTGTATTTTCTGATGAAGTCCTGGAGTTGGTGGTTGGTTCAAGTTAGAGAGAGAGTAGGAGAGTTTGGAGAGAAGTAATTTGCGGTTTTGTTCATTTATATTATACCATTTACTATTTTACACTTAATCTTTGATTACACATATTTACAGATTACACATAATTGCAATACACATATAGAGCTAGCTCACTCCATACACACTCCCCCCGCCCATCCCATCCCCAACAGTTATTAAATACACATAATACACACTTTTTTTTCTCCATCATACATATACAGTCAAACTTTTATTGATTTATTCTTCATTTATTTTTGGGATTATTATGGAGGGAGGAGAGAGGAGGGGAGGAGGAATGGAGAGTTGGGGAGGAGGAGAAAAGCAGAGGCGAGGAGGAGAGAGAGAAGAGAGAGGTGGCCCTGGGGAGTAGTGGTGGAGAGGAGGAGGAAGTGAGGAGTGGTGGAGGAAAGGAGGAGGAGATGGTGGAGGAGGAGCAGGAGGAGGGCCAGGTCAGCGAGCCAAGGATTACCATCCACAGACGGTAGGGCAAGTGGCTAAGGGCAATCACAGGGTCCAAAATTACCTCAGCTCTATCCCTGGCCGCCCTGTGATTCTTTCAGGGGGTAAGGAAGTTAGGCCAGGGCCTAGGGCTCAGTCATGGAAGGATGTAGTGACTGAGGTGACAGCAGTAGGCACAGTGCAAAGGGATGTGAGGTCTGTCAAGCACTGGTTCGACGACATCAGGGCCAAGGTGAGGAGGATGATGGCTAAGGAGGACAAGGACCAGAACGTGACATATAATGAGTGGGAGTGGGTCGGCAGGACCTTTTGAGATAGGTGCCCACCGCTGGAGTTTCAGGCCTGGTGTCCCAGCAGGACCCAGCCTCCATGTCAGATGAATATCACATACACAAACATGCCACCACATTTACATCACACACTACATATGTACATAATGACCCACAATGATACTGACATGTCAGCTCCATGGAGTTAACAAGGTATAGATGGATGCATCATTAAATCCATGAAGCTGACAAATCACTGTCATTCCTGGGCACAACAACAGTAATCAACTAATAGATAGTCCATTTATAGGTGTGCCTACTGCAGCCTATACATTTACAGACCGCAGCCGGAATCAAGATAGCGTTAGGAGACAAGAACGATCAAGACCAAGAGCCAAGTAATAAATCACATCTAGCAAATGATAACTAATCTGAGTTGCAATTAGGAGTGTCATACAGGTTCAAGATAGTTAGGAATGTACACAAAACAATATATTATTCATAATACTAATGACATATACCTTACTTTTCTCTCTTTCAGCATCAAGGAGGTTTGGATCCAGTGGCGAGCCAGAGGCAGGGGTGTCGGCTCCATCGGAGCAGGAAGTGGAGGAGCAAGACGCTGCCCAGCAAGAACTGGTGCAGGGGAAGGAGGAGACAAGCGTAGCCGAGGGCCCTTGTTCAGAGGAAGAGGATGTAATATGGATGGTGGTCTCACACCACCGGGATTCAACCCCACTATCCACTCCTCCAGAGACTGAGGCTGTCACCACAGCGCTCCAACTGGAATAAAGACCCAAGACAGCCACCACCTCTTCTCCGCCGCAGCGGTGCGCTGGACTGGCCTCCACCCCCACCATCGGGCCCACCCACACCACCATCATCTAATGACTGACCCTGGCCGGGCTGCTCAGGATTGGGAAGGACCAGATCGCATTCCAGGGAGTCACTGCAGAGGCCAGGCAACGCGCTCTGGTCCCCAGCCCTGCCTCCTCCACACAGGAGGTATCCCCCGGCCACCCGCAGCCTCCTCTCCTCCCACCATGCCTCCACCACTGTAGCTGCCTTTCAGGGGGTTGCATCAGCCTGCAGCCCCCCACCAACACCACCAGTACGGAGACAGTGGTCGGCCACGGGGGATTGGGGTCCTGTGCCTAGGCGAGGAGGACCTAGGGGCTGCACAAGTGTTTGTGCCTTCTCAACAGCACTCCTCAGTGACAAAGTATTGGTCAAAATGTTAACCTAATCTAGCCTGGCTACAGAGTCTTGTATCTTGGCCTATGTGATGGTGATATTTTGTATGCAGATGGCTACCTTCCATCACATGGTCCATGATTCTCTTCTCTGTGGACACGTAGGGTTCTGTTTAATGGTCACTGAGGAATGCTGTGGAGAAGTGTTGCTGCAGTACCTATCTTTTTTTAAGTCCTTATTTTGTAGGTTTTGTCTTTTTTTTTTCAGTACAATTCAGGTCCATGAAGGCATCTTCTTCATCTGCAAGCATTGTGAAGGAAATATATAAGGTATAAGGTTTTCACAGTGCCTCTCAGGTAGACATTCATTGAACGACAGCCCCCCTTAACATGTAGCTCCCACAATCTTAAAGCTATTATGTAGCCAGATATCTAAGATATGATTGTTGTTAGCTGAAATGAAGAGTAATACTACTATTGCGAGGATTTGCAAAGTCTCACAATGGCATGTTAATGACAGCCAACATTGATATATGCACTAACGTAGCATGTGATCCTGACCTTAATATCAGTCTGAAGACAGATCCTTGGGTCTGATGTAAGTGACATTGAATCTGGCTGCTGACCTTCGTGTCCTCTCCGTATTAATGGGTATTTTCCCATATTGCTGATTATCCAGAGACCTAGCTAATAGTTAGTAATGCTTACAGATAGGAATCAGGTGACTTGGTATATTGTTACAGTATTTAGCACTGTACTGTACATGAATGTTGATTATTTATTTTTATCCTCCCCCTCTCCTTTTTGTAGATGAAAACTTTTTTTCAGATGTTTGTTTTGTCACCACACTGTATGTGCGAAACTGGATTAAATTACACAGTCCAGAGGTTGAATCATCTGTTTCATCGAGCAGATCTAGACAAGTTGTAAGTGCTATGCACATTAATGGTTTCTTCAATTAAATGGAGGGATTTCTGATTATCATTTTTTCATTAGATTCCGATTGCAGTGGTGTAGTGACCACATGTGACCATGGTAGGTGCTATGCATCATAATTATTATAGACTATGACATTAGACCCTTTAGGTATCTCCTTTCTCCCACAAGCCTCTTGCATTTTCAGGATCCGCCCACACCACACCCATGATATTAATGCACAGTCTTGAACATTTATGTTTGTGGTCTGTCTATGAAATAAAGCTTTGTTATACCGCTCTAACCGCGTTAGTGTGTTTTCAATGGTTGGGGTTATGGGACATCCACATACATCACATTTGTGCCACATTCCTATATATGTAAACTAATGAGCCCTATTTACTATGCAGTAGTTCAATAAATATAACAATCATAATAGTCATAATAGCATTAGATATAATAGAATAATATATCTCATATATAATCAAAATAAAGGGTTAATACATATGCAAAGTCCAATTAGTTATACTGTGGAGGATCAACATTCCCCTGAGGGTCTGATAGTAATATGACAGGTGATACTGTTGTGAGTTGCTTCTCTAGTGGACTGTGATTTGTCTGACCTCTCTGCTATTACGTGCCCACCTACAGTGGCTCTACATGGTATAGCTAACAGCTCCATTCAGGTACACAAGCCCCTTGACTACCACCACTTAGAATCCAGAAGGGGACCAGGGGAACATACACCACAATAATGTAAATTGATGAATAGCAAAAGATAATGGGAGGTCACAAAATTGGAATGGGTATACATCTTGGCACATGGCCACCAACAATGGCATGGGACTTTCCAGGATGAGTATAGATGAGACTACCCCTGATGGAGGTGAGTTTGCTGTTGATCCACGTGCCTCTGCACAGCATCCATGTGTTTTTGCGGCCCTTCCTGATGGGTTAGTGTAGATTAGTTTGGTGCATGTTCCCCTGGTCCCCTGGTGGATTGCTAACTGGTGGTGGTGAAGGGGCTTGTGTACCTGAATTAAGCTGTGAGCTATACCATGTAGGGCCAGTGTAGGTGGGCAGGTCATAGCAGAGCGGTCAGGCAAATCACAGTCCACTAGAGAAGGAACTGGCAACCCACTTCAGTATCTTTGGCATGGAAACCTTGTGGATATGCACCGACAGATACATTAGTAGGGTTGCTGTAGTCCAAAGGGGGACAAAGAGTCAGACACAACTGAGGGACTGAACAACCACTGGGAAATGTTCCCCTGGTACTTGATACATGCCATGTGGCAGTGTAATTTGGCCACTATTTGTTGTCCCAATGTACATGTGATGAGGGATATTTATATGAGATGATCTTTGTATTTTTAGGGTCCACATTAGAGCCTCTGTGAGGGTGAAAGGGTTAATATGTCAGCCATTTGCATGTATTTGTGTTGCAGTTTAATGAAGTAGTGTGTCTTTAATAGCTTTCAGCATGCTGCAGCATGGCTTTTCATATTGGCATATGCATGATCATTACAACCTATGAGGAAAATAAAATGTAATTTTTTGCAATATTTGATATTTGGGAGTTGTTGTGCATTTAATTTTGATGCCTTACATTGCTTTCCCTATATTGTAAAGTGCATTGGTGTCTTTATATTGTCATTTGCAGTGTAACAAACTAGTCTGTAAACCATTTGCGGGTCGTATTTGGAACCCGTAAGCTTTGGGCTGCCATTTAGCGTTTGCGAGCTTGATTGCTTCTGCGGTGTTGAACGATTTTTGCAATTGAATAGCTATGTGCGATGTCTTGTGGCCTTGAAAGATCAAAGGCTTCAGGAGGCTGTAAGTTACGGGTTTAACCATCAACATTTTTTTAAGACCGTCATTCGCAAGCTGTTTGAAGCCAGCAAAAAATCCGCCAATTGAAAAGCAAAAAAACCTCAATTGAATGAGGCTCTATGTTTGCAAGCTTATAATTAGACTAAGATCATAATTAGAGGAACAGTATATGTAAGGTTCTGCATTTTTAATATTAAAATTACCTAGCTAAGTGTTTGTAAACATCATTTTTTTAACATACAGTATGCTTAAAGTCTCTGTTTTTACTCACTGAAACCTTCCAAATAGTCCATACAAAGATCCGCCCCTTTAACTCATGCATGCAGTATCTCTGTAGTGCTAGATGTACTAATCAATCGCAGTTTGTCTCTCAGCAGCATTTCAAGACATGCTGTTGAGAAAATCTGTGATTGACTCATGTGTGTAATAAACACAAAATGGATTCCTGTAGTCAAAAACACAGTCTTGAAAATGTCAGATTTTCTTAAAGAATGCTTTATGTCCTAGAATTACACATCCGCTAATAATGTTAGTTTGGTACATACTTGACAAACACATCTTTTTTCTTGAACTGCAGTATTCCTTTAAACATTTTAAACTCCCTAAAGCAGTTGCATAAGGAAGTCTGGTGTAAATAAAATTTTACGTATTCTCCGAAAAAAAATCCAAGGAAATATATGCAGTTGGAATGGAATGGGAATCTTAAATGGTATTTTACTATAAAGGAGAATGGGCAGGAGTGAAGCAAGCATTTTCAACTTTCTAACTTGTGAATTTTTACAGAGAGTTTATATTAAAAGTTGTTGTTTTGAATTTAATACACTGCTCCTCTATTCGTATCCATGATATTTGGACAAAAATAGCATTGCGGTCTTGCTTTAAGTTTATTACACAACGTAAAAATAATAATGATATGGACATTGCCTATGACCTACAAAATCTTATGTCCACAAAAGCACTTTTTGAAGACGTCTATAGCAGACTGCATATTCAGCTGTACTTCTTGAAATGTTTTGTGATGTTTGCAGTCCCACAGAATATACCAATCTTGGTTAAAAAAAAAGTATTTACTATTGTAACATTTCAAACCTCTGATCAATTTCTCCAGAACTTGTTGCCATTCACACAGAATAAAGAATAGTGAATCATGTAACTACCAGATTACTGGATGGCACAACTTTCTGGCGCACGGCCAATACGCGCCGACGCATGCGCGACAAAAATAGCGCTCCCCACATCTGCGCTCTCACTGTCCCTGTCATTTAGCTTTGGTCAGCCCTCTCCCCTACACTTTAAAGTCAGTCAGACAGGAACCATAATGTACACCATCCAGCACAGCTCTGGGTTTACATGGGGTACAGGGGAGGAGGCTGGGGTACAGGACCAGGGGTATTGAGGAGAGAGCAGGGTGCTAAGGGCTGAAAACCCGGTGCAGGGGAGAGGGCTGACTGAAGCTAAGTGACAGGGAGAGTGAGAGCGTAGAAGTCGGGAGCAATATTTTTGGCGTGCATGAGTTGGCGCGTATTGGCCGTGAGCCAGAAAGTCAGGGTGCCGTATAGAATCTCTCTTTAAAATATGTACAAGTGCAGTCAGCTACAGGTAACTTAGTAAACCTATTGGCTTCTAAGCAGAAATAATTATTCAAGCTCTTTAAGACTAAACAAGCCAGCATGGACCATCTCACAGGTTAGGATTTACAGAAAAGATGATTAACATTTTTATTTATCCAACGTTGTTATCCTTTAAACCTGGACTGTAAAAGCTTCCAGAAGAACTGTATTGCAAACAACTGTTGGGGATAGTAAAATATATCAACAGAGAACTCAATAATGGTGGAAGCAACAGACCCTGAAACAGAGGACCCTTGGTTGACCATCTGCAGTTCTATGGCGCTCACCAAATTAGTTTGTTAGATTGGGGAGAATTCAACAGATATCTAGCTGGTCTGTACTAAATCTGGATTATATTTGTTCATAGATGAAAATAGCAGTGAATCAGTGAAATAACAGGCAATATACAGTATATCTGTGGCTACTAGCAAATTAAATGACCACAAACACCGCCATATGTGCTGTGCACCATCAGTTAGGGGGTGAAAAATTATGTGGAAAATGTGTTTACATTTTTAAAATTGATCAAGAATTGATTTAGATATTGTCATTCTAGTAAAACCCTTGAAGCTGTCACACAAGAACCAGCATAAATACCGTATTGGTCCGAATATAAGCCGCACCTTTTTTCTGATTTGCGAGCTTGCGAGTTACGTGTGCGGCTTCTATTCGCAAACGTAAAATTACTGCCGATTTTGCACGATTGCGAGTTAAGGGTGCCGATTTGCGTGCTTGAGACTGCGGTATTGTAGCAATTGAATAGCGATTTACGGTTTTAGTGATTCTAACTTCCTGTAAGGCCTGTAACCTGCAAAAGAAGCTACAGTGCTAATTAGAAAGCCTGTACCTTGCAATGGCTGATCACTTGGAGAGTCTTTTTCTCTCCAATTTTAAAGGTGCGGCTTATATTCGAGTACCATCTTTTTTCTATATGTTCCCCTTGAATTTTACAGGTGCGGCTTATATTCGGACCAATACGGTAATAAGACCGGACTTTGTAACTGTTGCACATTATATTAGGGATTTACACTATACTTATAATTGATGTAGGGTGGCACAGTGATAAGCATCCTGTTTTAAAGATTTTTTTTCAAATCCCCTGCCTACCACTTTTTTTTTTTTTTTTTTTTTAATGTACTTATATATTTATGTATATATCAGTCATGTGTGTTAATAAATACATTAGTTAATTTTTTTAAACATTTTATGAAACTCACTTTCCACTAGACAGTTGGTTGTCAACCTTTTAATACTTACCGCCCACGTTTGATGGTAAGATTTCCTTACCGCCCACCGGCGCTGCAGTAACTTACTTTACCCTATCTAATTTTGGTTACATAAATCATATGACCCTAGCTATGTATCGCCTTGTACTTACTAGATATTGATCCGGTCCTAACTGCTGTACCCATGCTCTCTCACCAGTTCTCCAACCAGCCAATCGTGGTGCTGCGGGACTCCACTGTGTTACGTCACTCGTCAGCAACGCTACCTATTAACCTGCTGCCCACCATGAAAGCTTGAATCGTCCACTAGTGAGGCGGTAAGGACCAAGTTGACTACCACTGTGCTAGAGCAACACACTCTGAATGAGTAATGAATAAGCTCATAACTCATTCAGACACAGTTACCTCACTGAAACAGCCTGACTTCAACTGATCATAACTCCACCAATTCACCATCAATTTTCAAAATTAAAACACTTTTTCACTATGAATTTTCACTCTTTAGCTAATGGTGCAGAGCACATATAGATGACTTTTGTGGTCCTTTAATCTGACTTTACACACAATAGCTGATCTTTAAGATTTGCTACTATGTACTTGCACATATGTACAATACCATCAATGGAGAATGTACAGCAGACCCATCTGGTACAAAGTCTCCTCATTCGATTCTGATATTTCTAACAATACATTCCATAATGACATTATAATCCATTGTGTTTATTGCCTTTTAACATATTGTAATAAATTGTACATTTTATCTAGTAGCATTCAAAAGTGCTGTTTTAAAGGACCTCTGTAACGCTGTGTAACTAAAGGAGCAAATTGTTTTAATTATGCAGTGATCATTAATTCAATTCCAGTTAAATGATTTATAGAAGCAATATTCAATAATAAATAGTGTTTCAAAATATCTGTGTACGAGACCCTACTAGTAGTGATTGCCTCCACCTTGGTATTTCTTAATTGTTTAGACAAGAAATCGAATAATTATTCATAGGTTGCCGCCACAGCAAATACTCGTAGCCAAGAGAAACAGTTTGGAAATGGCAAGTCTCCAGCCAATGGAGACAATTATACAGGTATAATCTTGTACCTAAAAAATTTGCAGCTAACAAAGTTATCTCCCCATTTAATCTTACAGTGGACAAAGAGCAGCAACACCAGAATGAGAACTTGGAAACAAATTTGAATGTTAAATAAATGAATAAAAAAAATATATCATCAGTCGTTAATACAAAGGCCTATTTCTTTTTGTTAGACCATTATATTTGTTCTTTAACCACAAAACCCAAAAACGCGGGATGGTAGAGAATATGATTGGCTGAACCTGTCGCACTGAACCTCTTAATGCTAATACCGTTTTGAAAATATGTTTAGGGTATTAACTAGATCAAGTTGTCTTGCAACAATACCCCTTTTTAAAACTGTTTATTTTAGATGATATAAAAAATTCAAGAATTCTATGTGACTGTGATAAAATATTAGATAGCAACAGATCTAGCTCCCAGCTCCTTACTTTTTCTGTGCTGTGTACACTACAGGTATAACAGCTTTCTACCTCTAAAATCCAGCAATCTAAGACAAGCAGCAAGAAGAAGGTCGAGGAAGGTGATTTTGTAAAAGGCTCTTAAAGTAAGGCTTTGAACTCATAACCACAGGGATCTTTCTTTCTTTCTCGACTCTCCAACCAATTCACCTTTCATATTCAGCCTTTACTAATGCAGCAAACCCCACAGTGCCTTGTTTGCTCAGTCCTAATACTAATAATTTCCTTACTTCATATGAAGCTTTAAACAAGATATCTGATTTATTTTTCAATAAGACCATGTATTACTACTGCAGTTTTGTTATAGCCCATTGAAGGTTAATCGGCATTGCAGGCTACATTTACAGTGCAAGAAGGTGGAAGAATAATGAAGAAAACATATGGAGCCCGTGCATGCTTTTTCTGGGGCTTTATGCACATGCAGTAGTTCTACGGAAAATAACTTACTGTAGCTTTTTGGCATTGAGAAAGCTAATAGATTTTATTATGTCCTGGTTACTATGTCCTTTGGGCTAAAGACTTTATAGGCAAGAAAATCAATCTTGGCTCAGGAAACATGACAGACCTATCGTACAGATTTCTGTGGCGGTACATCTGCTGCCCTTAAACTCAGAAAATAAACAGCATTATTTTTGTGTGGGAATGGAATTTTACATGATACAACAAAGGTCTGGATGTTATTAAAATCAATATAATAGTCGCTAATTTATTTTATCTGTTGTTCAGGTTAGCAGGTGTTTTTCTGCAGCATCAAATTAAAAATGTTTAGGAAACTTCAATTTAAAAACAGCTCATTAGCCGGGATTTTTCATTTTTAAAATCTAAATCTATGGGTAATACATATTACAGTTTAGCACCTGAAAGACTAAGCAAGCAGCTTGTTTCATCTGCACAGTACACCCATTAGGTCAAGGAAGTTATCTGCAGTTTCCTAATTTATATAGTAAGAAATGTCAATAGGCATTAATGACTAACAAGTGCTTTGAGCTCTTGGTTAATAATAATGATTAACACTATGAGAAAAAAGAACTGCTAGAGATTATCAGTATGATGTAACCAATTAGAAGCTGCTCTATCATTTTTTGTCTCATTTATGAGTTCCCCTATCCCTATCTACCCTATGTTAAAATGACCCTGATTAGTGCTGTTTCGCACAGCTTTTTTGCTATACTCATCAATTTGTGAACATGAACGCGCTATGTAGTAGCACCAAACAATCTAATTTTTTTCTGGTACACCATGTTTATTAGAGCTTTGCAATGTTGTCAACTTTTTTTACACTTTTATTTAATATAAAAAAATTAAAAACCATCATTTTCCAACAATCTCAAAATTATTTTACAGATTCATTTTCATCTATACTGGCTGGTTTACTTTCTCTAAAACATTGAATGCATTTATTGGGTTCCTCTAATGTTTGCATATAAACTAAACTTGCTTTAAGTCTTTGACAATTAAAACAAATTAATAATACTTTTATCACAGAGAAACAAAAAGGGATGAGTTATTGCACCTTGGATCAGTTTTACTATGTAAACTATTTTCATCCTACTATATATATATATAATCATGTCAAAAAGTTTCATGTAATCCACTTTTACTTACTTTTGAGATAAGAATGTATCGGAAGTTAAGATAAAAAAAACAAATTTTTTCAGGCTTTAGTCCAGATAAAAAATCTAGCGGAAAAATTGCAAACAGCTGGTGATCCAGAGAGAAATATCACCATTTCCTAAGCCTCATATGTATCCCAGATTTGCAATATAATATATTCAAGTCCTTGCCGTTTCGTGTGTCAAAAGATACATTTTTACTTTTTTCACATTTTCAATATGGGAGCAAAAAGTATGTGTAACAGAATATACTGCTGGCAAATAAATACTTCTTCAACCATTTGATCTGTAGATTAGTCTCTGTCGGAGACTAATACCAGTACTGTATCAAGGCCATTGGCAAAGTAAGAGCATTGAGGAGTAATGGGTCTGTCCGACATCTTGCTCTCACATTGACTGCCAGGGAATTAAGTCTCAATTCATCACGGGATCTGTTTAACATTAATTCAATGAGATGGCCTGTCTTTCCTTTGTCACTGGTATTGAATGCTTTTTATCTGGTGTCAGCAGCAAATCACTCAGCAACAGAACAAATGGCATCTGATTGGATATGTTCATTGCTAATCTACTGTATTGAATTGTACTGCAGGTTTCAAAGTCAGCAGGAGGGCTAAGAAGTATGAATAGTATTATTATTATCTGCTGAGAGAAAACCCAACAAATGACAGGGCAAACAGGCTATTACCAAGAGTTAATATACTTTTTTTAAAGACAGTATTTCTATTACCTGCTGAGTTTCCCATGCAAAGCATTGTATTTCCACCATTGATGCTCTATGTTCTGATTCTCTTAATGATATGAAAGTAGATGATTAGTACTATCAGATTTTATTAATTGCATGCGTTTTAAGATATCTGTATATGATGAATAACAGTATGGTAAACACACATTTAGTTTGTTTCACCGAGGAGCAACTAATGACATCATTTTATACAACACTGAAATCTCATGCACCAATAGAGATTTGGGAAAACAATAAACATTTTATCAATTAATTATTCTTGAGACAGAGGCGTATTTAAAAACATTTAAAAAGAAATTGATCTAAAAACAATGGATTTGGATGCCTTGAAAGATTCCACTAAGGATTGTCAAGACGGGACAGTTGGTCAAAAACCTAAGTCTCTGCCAGTATCCTTATTTTTTCTTATCCCTTTAAATGTGGATATTAAAATAGGTAGTGTCAGTGATAACATTTTACTATGTGATTTAACAATTCACATTACAACGACGTTTAATCTTTTAATTTGCCATTTCGGTGGGTTTGACAAGGGCTGCAATGACTTTAAAAAAGAGTTGACATGAGCACCAAAGGTGCTCATGGCGATGCTCGCGATCAGCAACGAAGGCCCTAGGCTTTTGGTGCTCATAGCGAGGCACGCAAGGCCCTAGGCTTTTGGTGCTCATAGCGAGGCACGCAAGAATTTGAAAAAATTACTGCTTTAACAGCCGTCACTTTTTCAAGCCTGTAAATCAGAAGCCGTCGGAAGACCGCCAAAAGACGACAATTAATTAAAAAATTAACTTACAACCTCACACATAGGCCGTTAAAGCCGTAATATTTTCAAAGCCCGCAAGGCTGTAACTTTTAACATTGCGTGACGCCAACTCGCAATTACAACAATTATTATATGTGATATATAATACTGCAAGACTTAGAAGATTTGCAGAATCATAAATATACTCAGAGTAAGGACATTGCACCCTAGAAGTATAAAGTAACAACTTATTTTGGACGTGATATGGGAAAACTTCAGTCTCAAAAACTTGCGATATGAAGAAGTGAGTTATCAATAATTCACTACGAAAATAAGACAATGAGAATATACTCCAAAAGTTATCTATTTAGATGTAAATAAAGATAATAGTTGGTTGATACATTTTTCACTGAGCAGCAAAATACTGCAAAAAAGACTTCAAAACATACTAAAGAAGTGAATTATTAATATATCACCACCTTTATGAGACATTAGAAATATGTCTAAAATACACTGAAAGGTTATTTATGTAAATGAAAATAAAGATAACAGCTAGTAGAAATATATTCCATTGAGCAGTTAAAAACTGCAAAAAAAAAGACATACATATTCCTTTTGATAACAAGAAATGGCAAATGAAAAGATTTGAGCATCACTAAGTCATTGTAATGTGAATTGTTAAATCACATAGTACAATTTTATCACTGACACTACCTACTTTAATATCCACAGTTAAAGGGACAAAAAAAAATAAGGATACTGGCAGAGACTTAGGTTTTTGATCAAATGTCCCGTCTTGACAATCCTTAGTGAAATCTCTCAAGGGATCCAATTCCATCGTTTTTAAATTAATTTATTTTAAAAAGTTTTTAAATACCCTGCTGTCTCAAAAATAATTAATTTTATTTCCAGACAATAACACATATTCAAAAGACAAACTGATCTGCCAGATTGACATTGAGTGACATTATAGCCAAGTGTATTGCTCATCCCACTTTTCATATATTCATAGGCCCTCATTCAAATGTAATTTGACCAATTGAATAGGGCTCTAAATAGGCACATAACATATTTTTTTAAAGAAGTTTTTAGTTAGTAAACATCTATCCAAAAACAAGGTTTTAACTAACTAAAAACGTATTTAAAGAAAAATATGTTATGTGCTTATTTAGAACACTATTCAATTGCCCAAATCGCAATTGAATGAGGGCCATAGGGCCTCATTCTATTATCGGCCGTAAATCGGCCGTAAGGCTGCGATTCCTTGCGGGGGTTCTGTTAACTCGCAATTCTATTATACGGCCCCGCAAGGATCTCCCCTTACGGCCGGCCGCATATCTTGGAACCGGCTGTAAGCTCAAAATTTTTTATAGTCAAAAATAAATTCAAGCCTGCACTGTACAGCTCTGTAAATGCTAGGGATCATATTGGGGGACATGAGGATTAATAGTAACCCCCTCTCAAGCTTGCACATCAGCCCAAATCCGAGTTTACATTAACTGTTTATTTTCCGGCCGCAGCGTGGCCAGGTGTGAGGTGCTCCAAGCATTCTGGACTTTTTCCATGGATATTTGACATATATAATAAAAAATATTTTTTACGGATTTGAGTATAGGGGAATGTTGTGCTATTTTTGCTAACACCTACAATCACTTTATAGTCTCCTCAAAGTGCAGGATGGCTTTATTTGGGCTATATTTTGTGCTTAATTGGTGCTAGCGGGACCTTTTTCCTGCAAGTAAGCTGCGGCTCGCTTTTAGCCTTGCAGAGAGGGTTCCCGGAGCAATAGAATAGCAACTGGGCTTTTCTTGCGGCTGAAACTCTTGCGGCCGTTTTAGATCAAAGGCTTTCCTCCGGCGCGTGCGGCCGCAAAAGATAGCAAGGCGCCGGACGCAAGCCTGCCGGAATCCCCGGCCGGAGGGGAATAGAATAGCAGAATAGCTTGCGGCCCCGCAGCGCCTACGGCCAATAATAGAATGAGGCCCATAGTATGTAGGCGAGTTGTCAGACCGACATATCTCTAATTAGGCCAGGGCTGCAGTTCCTAACCTGGCTTTACATAAGTAATTTGAAATTGGACATACACTCCGAACAGCGGTACTCTCTTATAGGATGCCTCCTTTAAAAAACTGCTCACAGAGTAACTGCTAAAACCAACCCACTTGGAAACCATGTAAAAACACATGACCCCAGCAAGATCCATTAGGCGTTTAGTTAAATAAGCACATTGACCAAGTGTTTCTTGGGAAAAGTTACGGACCAAAGCTTTATTAAAGCAACCAAATTCCAATAACCAATTCACATAATTAACATTATTACATCACAGCTTAATTAAACGTCCTGGAGGAGGAGCCCGGCTGGTCAGTAGCCTCACGCCACGGGCCCGCGCCCAGAGCCTCCCAGTGCTTTACTAAGCATGACCAATGAGGCAGGGCAACGCCCACTTAAGCCCGTGGGCCGGGCGACTCGCCTCCATCACCTTCACATTACATACGTCCTGTTATAGAATCCCTAAATTCCCTTTTTTTTTCGATTTTTTAAAACCTTAACACCCTGAACTGAGCTCTACCAACCTTACCCCCTTCCACTATACATTATTATATATATTTTTTTTTTAATTAACTACCAACTAAAAGCGGATGGAGGGAGGGGATCTGTGCAATGGCCAGCACAGAGTGAGGAGGAAGCCCGCAAAACAGGTGGAAGTCCCTCCTCCAGCCAATCACTAATCAGGAGCGCCCAGGCTCCACTGGGTCACAATGTGCTGCCTCAGACCCGGCATGCCCGGGACTGCCTCCGCGCCAGCCAGTATCACCTATTGTATAAGTGCATTATAAGGGTCATATACCCTTATGTTTGCATTTTAGTGGTTATATAGACATGTATATATAACTATAGAATTGACAATATGAATGCATCCTTGCACATCATGTGGCTGTGTATTTCTTCTTAAACACAACAATGTGCACTCGTATTTGATGCTACAGATAAAAGCACAGTTGTGCAAATCTCATGTTTTATTCCTTTATAACACTCAATGTGTATTTCGGATTTTTGATGAACAAGCACATTATTATTGATTTGATGCACACTATCCAGAATGCATAAGGATATCATTTCATGAAACATTGCAATTTACATTCAATGTGCCCTTCAGTCTGTCACTGTCAATATATGGCATGCAAGACAGACTCAATGGCTCAGACTATAAAAATGTGAACAAACACCAGAAACAGCATTTCATATTTAATTTGCCAACATCTGTTGACTTGAACTGCCCAAGCACAAAAAGAAATCTATTTCCAATGGTAATTTGTTTGCCCGGTGAACACACATATATTCAGCAGCTAGACAATCACAATGAAATGCTATTTTTCCTTGTTTGCTCAACAGAGAGAGAACCGGCTCCCTTGTAGATCCGTTACACTGCTAATGTCATTCCATTTACTCATTCCATTCATTTTTTCATATAAGTGAATTATTTGGGGAGCACTGTAATATAATTATAATAAAATTAAGCTTGGCAGAATTTTACCATATTTCATATTTTTCTACTTAAAACATAATGGTTGCCAGTGACAAGCAAAATTACTTTCTCTGCTTTTAACGATGTCGGAGCACTGCACGTAACTGGAAATTGCATTTTTCTCAGCAAATGCAGAAAAGAGAATCAATTTTATTACCTGTAAAGCAATCTCTCTTTTACTAAATTACAAGGGTAATTTTTTTGCTGGAAATAACATTATCTGTGTCTTGGATATAAAGAGAATCAAACGTGATTATCCTTCAGTCAATTTGTAATTCCAGACTTGCAAGACTTTTAATGAAAGGGTTACATTTAACTTGGCTCCTAATGCCGAATGACAGTAGTAGTATATGTGTGAACAAAACAGTTACTTATAGGCACATTTCATTTCCCCAGAAACCAAAAATACCCCACTCTCGAACAATTTGCATGGAAGATTGAGTTTGAATACTATAATCTCTCGCTATATTTCCTATATGTTGTAATCTTCTCTCTTGACCTATATTTCATACGTGGTAAAACTAGATTATAAGTTGTTATACCTGGTTATTACAGTGGTTATGTCCGTTTATACATTCAAATATATGAGTCCTACAATCATTGTGCGTTTTTCATTTTTCAGTGAAACTACCTTATATTGATTTGTAATTGGGTTTGGCCCACATTGATTTTGATGGCAGATACAAATATGTCAGTCTGTCTAGTCTGTCCTCTGCTCAGTCTATCTATTGTACCTGCAAAGTCTAGGGTAAAGTACTAGTCAGTATAGTGTTAAACCAGGTCAGTATAGTGTTATACCAGGACAGTATAGTGTTATGCCAGGTCATTATAGTGTTAAACCAGGTCAGCATAGTGTTATGCGAGGTCAGTATAGTTTTATACCAGGTCAGTATAGTGTTATACCAGGTCAGTATAGTGTTATGCCAGGTCTGTATAGTGTTATACAAGGTCAGCATAGTGTTATGCCAGGTCAGTATAGTGTTATATCAGGTCAGTATAGTGTTATGCCAGGTCAGTATAGTGTTATACCAGCTCAGTATAGTGTTATGCCAGGTCAGTATAGTGTTATACCAGGTCAGTATAGTGTTATGCCAGGTCAGTATAGTGTTATACCATGTCAGTATAGTGTTATGCCAGGTCAGTATAGGGTTATACCAGCTCAGTATAGTGTTATGCCAGGTCAGTATAGTGTTATACAGGTCAGTATAGTGTTATACCAGGTCTGTATAGTGTTATGCCAGGTCAGTATAGTGTTATACCAGCTCAGTATAGTGTTATGCCAGGTCAGTATAGTGTTATACAGGTCAGTATAGTGTTATGCCAGGTCAGTATAGTGTTATACAGATCAGTATACTGTTATACCAGGTCAGTATAGTGTTATGCCAGGTCAGTATAGTGTTATACAGGTCAGTATACTGTTATACCAGGTCAGTATAGTGTTATGCCAGGTCAGTATAGTGTTAAGCACATGCCAGGTCCTGTTTAATTCATTGGCTGTGTTTATTCCTATTACTTCTGATGGGAAACTATTAGATGCATTTCAGTTAAGTTAGTTTGCAAGGTCTCTCCAAAACAGGACCCTCAATTTCCAAATTTGCTGTCTCGTTTTATCTGACATCTAATGTATGTAAATGTCTATCCTTTTTTAAATGTACACTACAGCAACATAATCTCCTGGCACTCTAAAAATAAAGCATAATAATAGGATTTTCACAATTATTTTCAAGTTCATGTTCTAATATTCTTATGATTTCTGTTTCAATTTCTTAACTTCCTAAATATATTTGAAGGATTATATGGTATTACCGTACTTTCTCTCCCTTCCCTTCCCTAAGCTGTACACAAGGTTATGAAGTATTTCCTCACAAGTATTTTTGATACGCCATGTACCATTTGAGATAGCCTCTGTTGAATTACTTTTAATTTATTATTGCCATTCCGGGCATATGTTCTTAAGAACTACATAAATATTCTAGATTTTTTTTTTTTTTTTTTAAATACTGTATTTAGTACCTCTCTTTTTTGCTGCTTTTAATACTTTTTCTTATTTTGGGTACCTTATAATATTGCTTTATAAACTATCTTATGCTGTTAATGCCACATCCTATCTATGTTCTTTATTCTACAGAATATGTTAAATGACTTGTGGTTTGGTTATGCTTTTCTCAGTGAGCATTTCTTCCTAGGCTTTTCATTTCATCCTAGTTAATTTAAAAGGCTGCTAATTACAAAACTCTAATTGCCATTACAGAATTGCAAAATAATGACAGTACAAAAGAATAGCAAATAAACCCTGTGGTCCGAGGTTGTATCTTTACTGAAGGTAAGATTTCACTTGAGTACAGACATCCATTAAAACATCCATCTTTATTGTGCAAAGCTGCCTTTTTTGACAAATAGCATTTTAATAACTTTGGTTGTTGTGTAATTAGTGAAGGCTTCAGATAACCCTTAGGCTATGCCAGTGATCTCCTCTAGATGGTACGAAAATACATCCAATAAATAACCACCATGCGGAGAAAATGCTTTTTAACAAATGAAATTGTATTTAACCAATGCAGATTCCTGAGAGTATGAGTTTTTAGAAAATAATTGTAGTAACTGCTGACATATTAACTGTTGAACAGAATATTATACTTTTATAACTTCATACTGTATACAAGCACATTTACATTTTCCATAGTATTGCCTTGATGTCAATGGTCAAAGATACTGTATATTGTGAGTTAGTCTCTGTATTTAAGATGTATGCTGCCCTAGGCCCAACTACGATAGTTGCTCTTTCTCCGGTTATATGAGTTACTCCTCCAGTTCTAGTTACTAATAAACATGTTAGAAGGATAGGTGTAGATGTGTGTTTGTGTCCGACTCTCCGTGACCTCATGGACAGCAACAAACCATGCTGAGTATTCATGGCAGAGATACTGGATTGGGGTTGCCAGTTCCTTCTCCAGTGGGCCACAGCATACAGCTCCTGGCATTCTTATGTGGTCTCCCATACAGGTACCCATACAAGTACTGACCAGGTCACCAGGCCCAACCCTGCATGGTTTCAGGGTGTTTTTCTGACTGGAAACAAACCCAGGTCGAAGTGGGGAAAGCACCAAATCCTAACCACCGGACAACCAAGTACTTTTAGGTTATATAGCTGTTCAACTAATACATATTAATGGGTTCCTTTTAATTTGAAGTGAAAGTAAACAGATCTGTTAAACTGACAGTACTTAATGGATCTAATATGATTAACACATTAGACAGAAGGGTGCAATATCAAAACTGGTAAAATTGGCATAGGCGGAATAAAAAAAAAAGAGTTACAATTATAATTTGGTAAATTAACTATGGAGCCTATCATGTAGACATTTACATGAAAAGTGAGGTTAGGAATTTACTTTTAGTTCTAATTTTGATTCTATTTTAACGTTTTTTTAATAAATAACTTAAAATTATATATGCATTTTAATATTTCATTTGAACTGATGATACATTTGAACTGATACATTGGCAAACAAGGCAATGTAATATTTTGTATGATCATTTTACAGGTCTGAGCCATATCTTGCTTGGCGCTACAAAGTACCAAATTTATCAACGCAATGGCTGAGTTGAACTTGCAGACAGGACTTTATTTCCAGGAAAGACCAGTTTTACCTTGACCTTTCTACCACTAAAAAGGGTTAAAAACCAGAAAAGGAAGAAAATTCCTTTCCATCTCTCCAGACTTCCTATTATCTTACATGAACGTTAACTAGTCTAATCATCTTTTCATGCTGAGCTAAGTAAAAAGAAGCAGGCCTCCCGTTAGTACTGTTGTGGTGTAGATGGCACTGAGCCTGTTTTTCCATAGGAAGTACACTGCTAAAAGAAGCAGGACAACTTGCAAGGCCCCTGTCGAGTATCATTTGCACCACATTACCATGTCATAAAAAGCAGACTTGTTTTTACAGTGATCTCACACAGACTTACGACCAACTGGATATTTCTATTGACAAGTGGGCAAGCCACGCAGTGCATTTTGGGTAACATGTTTTTAAAATGTGGGAAAATATATCTCTGAGTTTGTTTCTGCTCCATAAATACCAAGTAATGTCTGCTCACTTAACTGGCCAAACATCAGATTTTACACACTTAACTTCTAACTACTTCACCAATGAAATGTGATATTATACTGGGGATGTATTTTCATGAAATTTTCTGCAAATATTGTTTGGCTGCAGAGCAGTCTCTGAAATATTTTAGATCTATCTATCTATCTATCTATCTATCTATCTATCTATCTATCTATCTATCTATCTATCTATCTCTATGTCTATCTATCTATCTATCTATCTATCTATCTATCTATCTATCTATCTATCTATCTATCTATCTATCTATCTATCTAGCTGTCTGTCTGTCTGTCTGTCTGTCTATCTATCTATCTATCTATCTATCTATCTATCTATCTATCTATCTCTATGTCTTTCTATCTATGTATCTATCTATCTATCTATCTATCTATCTATCTATCTATCTATCTATCTATCTATCTATCTATCTATCTATCTATCTCTATGTCTATCTATCTATCTATCTATCTATCTATCTATCTATCTATCTATCTATCTATCTATCTATCTCTATGTCTATCTATCTATCTATCTATCTATCTATCTATCTATCTATCTATCTATCTATCTATCTATCTATCTATCTAGCTGTCTGTCTGTCTGTCTGTCTATCTATCTATCTATCTATCTATCTATCTATCTATCTATCTATCTATCTATCTATCTATCTATCTCTATGTCTATCTATCTATCTATCTATCTATCTATCTATCTATCTATCTATCTATCTATCTATCTATCTATCTAGCTGTCTGTCTGTCTGTCTGTCTGTCTATCTATCTATCTATCTATCTATCTATCTATCTATCTATCTATCTATCTATCTCTATGTCTTTCTATCTATGTATCTATCTATCTATCTATCTATCTATCTATCTATCTATCTATCTATCTATCTATCTCTATGTCTATCTATCTATCTATCTATCTATCTATCTATCTATCTATCTATCTATCTATCTATCTATCTATCTATCTCTATGTCTATCTATCTATCTATCTATCTATCTATCTATCTATCTATCTATCTATCTATCTATCTAGCTGTCTGTCTGTCTGTCTGTCTGTCTATCTATCTATCTATCTATCTATCTATCTCTATGTCTTTCTATCTATGTATCTATCTATCTATCTATCTATCTATCTATCTATCTATCTATCTATCTATCTATCTATCTTTCTCTATGTCTATCTATCTCTATGCCTATCTATCTATCTATCGATCTATCTATCTATCTATCAATCTATCTATCTCTATGTCTATCTATCTCTGTCTATCTATCTATCTATCTATCTATCTATCTATCTATCTATCTATCTATCTATCTATCTCTATGTCTATCTATCTGTCTATCTATCTCTATGTCTACCTATCTATCTATATGTCTATCTATCTATCTACCTATCTATCTATCTATCTATCTATCTATCTATCTATCTATCTATCTATCTATCTATCTATCTATACTACTAATGCCAGAGTGAAAATATATGCTGCATGTTTATATACCAGGACTGGCACTACTCCTTCTGGATCGCTACCTTGTTGTGGTGAAGGGGCTTGTGTACCTCAATAAAGATGTGCAGGTCATAGCCAAGAGGTCAGACAAATTGTGGTCCACTGGAAAAGGAACTGGCAACCCACTCCAGTATCTTTGGCAAGAAAACCAAATGGATAAGTGCAACCAGAAAGAGAGACATGGTCACCGAGAGTCAAACTCAGCTGAAGGACTGAACAACAACTGGTACTACAAAACAAAAATACTTATTTTTTACAATAATAATAATAATATTTTAGCGAGGAAGAATAAAAAATTCTAAACATACTTACATAATAAAAATGGTTGTGCACTGACAAGTATATCCATGTTATATACAATAACAGTCCATCCTGCTGGGCTCCATCCCCGTAATACTGGATAAAACATACATTGAAATAAAATTAGGTTTACAGTATATAGTTTTTTAGTTTCTGATGGAGAGGTCCTATATGCCCCTGAAAAAAGGGTATGCAGTAAATATTGTTTTTGTATGCCACATTTAATAAAGCAGGAATAAAGCCAGATACGAAGGAGTGTTGATTCATATAATTTTTTAAAATATCTTGAATGCATCAAGTTAGTGCACCTCGGCCTATTATTTAAAAAAAATATATCAAGTCAGGATTTTTATGGAAAGTTAGGAAAGAGGTTTATGAAACCCTATACATAGGGAATGCAACCTGTGCAGCAAAATGACGCTCAGTGCAGACTATCATATGGATGAAGGATATCAAACAATACAATTACCGAGGTAAATTCTAATCAGTTCATTATAGTCAGAGCAATTAATGTATTTTTTTTAAAACACAGACTTAAATGACCTATATAAAAGGTTTCATATACATATTAATAATATTTACCTGAAAAATTGTTCTTCTCTTGGTATATATTATTTTTAAGCATTATTATCCATTTCAACAAATATGGGTTTCCAATGTGTAAGGCTTTGTATTTTAAAATAACATACCAGTGATAAGGGATGTAAAGTAGTAATTTTTCCGTGGTGCAGTTGGGTTTTTCCTGTATATTTGCTCCTTGTTAATTACTTGCTCTTTTGAGCTAGTGGTTCTAGACAATGTGATATATGCTGTGGAATTGTAATACTTGTATGTATGTAGGAGACTTTCAATGTAGATAATATCACAATGGGCTCATCACAGAGTCACATAATTGTTGTATTGTAATCTTTGTTACATTATGCTTGCTTGCCTCTTAAAAATGGCTAAAATTAAGCATGAAGTGTTTAAATATCAGACGCTGCATGCAGAAGTGGAAAAACACTTAGTCCTGTAGAGGGGAAAACTATGAAGTATACTAATAACATTGAGGCATGATGCAGCCACCAAACACAATGCCATTTACTTAGAAGTCTAAGGACAATACACCTTGAAAAAAAAAAAAAAACATGCATACAAAACATAAAAGCACATAAAAGTCCCCACCATTCATTCTTCTCAGTCGTGAATGCTAAATAAACGCTGCTTTTCCATCATTAAAATTTTACAGTCAAAATTAGAACAACATTTAGGCTCCCAGATGTTTTACTGCGTCCGTATTCAAAGTAGCACGCTGATTTTATATTCATTAAGACACGCAAGGGTTTCCATGGTCGACAGCGTTAAAACACTCCCATAAAGCCTTGCAGCTTGGCAGCGCTCTCCCGGTGCTGATTCTGCAGAAACCTGAAGACTTAGCACTTTCTCTTCATGGTGAATTTCTCTTTTTATAGTCAGCGGCACCTGTCTGCACTGACTTTATATGCCCAGTTAATGAAGACTCTTGTATTTTTTTCATTCCTTCACCACTGCTTCTTTTTTTGAAGCTTTCTCTTCTAATCACTCAAGCTTTCGATTTTTTTCCCTACACATTATACATTTGCCTGGATTTAAAATACCCTTCTGTCTGTATCATGTTGGATTTGCTACTTCATGCATCTTGATGATTTTTCTGTTTCACCTAAAAGTAGCCATACATTTTTATGATCACTGTTCAAAAAATAAATGCTTAGAAGCACTTATGGATGTGACTATAAATTCCCACTGACCTTTAGTCTCATACATATAAGAACAAACCACTGATCTTTTTACAATTACCACACAGCTTTGCCTTCTATTGGCCCATAAAACCATGCCATATAATATTTACAGAGCCATAATAATTTATTTGGTTTTTAGGATAAAAGCATATGAAATAAATATTGTTGAATAACCCACTATGAATGTCAGTACCTCTAATAGGGATATGATTTATAAGCAATGGATTAACTGGAACCGAGGCATCAGATGCCGTCAACATCATGTTCTGATCTAAAAACATGGAAGTCTCTGCAAATTTGAAGTACTATTTACAGAGAGGGTTTTAGATTCATGAATTACCCACCCGGCAAATGATGGATAAACTAACAGAGAAGAGTAAAATATTCTTGGGAAAGACATAAGGATTTAAAGTATATTATTTTTTTAAAGGATATATAGATAGATAGGTAGATAGATAGATAGATAGATAGATAGATAGATAGATAGATACTGTAGATAGATAGATAGATAGATAGATAGATAGATAGATAGATAGATAGATAGATAATCTAAAATATTTCATGGATATAACCGTATAGAGCAACAACCATCTCAAGGCATATACTTTATATTGAAAATCATGTTTTCTAAAAAAGTAGCACTTATATGAAGACCACTGATCAACAGATCATAACTTTAGTCACATAGAATTACCCAGAGGGACATAATTGCATTAAATCCAATTTATGTTAAAGACAAAGGCCTCCATTCAATTCCAAGCCCGCAACTCGATTGCAGACAGCCGAATGTCTGTGAGTGTGTTGCAAGCTCCCTTTCGTCTCAGATTGCGATGCTATTCAATTGCTCCGGCTCGCAAGTTACTGTCCGAAAGCCAAAACTGTAAACCATGCACTGGTTCGGAGCAGTTCTGGGCGGGAACATGATTAAATCAGCAAGCCTGTAACTTCCCATTTCGAATCGGCCAATAGAAAATGAGATTATCATTATCATGGCAGTAAAACATGTCAATTAATAAGGTTCGGTGTCCGATATGCAATCAGACTTGCAAAACATTAAAAATAAAGAATTATGAAAATGAATGCCAAAACTGTTCGAGTCCGTATGGGTGGCCTGATATGTATTAACTCATTGATACCCAAGATCAAATCCCGAAATGACATGTAAAATTATTTTATTTCCTGCCGATTTGTGAGCTTGAGACTCTTGTACAATTAATTCTAATGTCTGTCATCGCTTTCCCCGTTATTTACAGTGCAGTATTGATTTTTTATTTGCATTTACAGTGCTACAAATAGGTTTTTATCCCCCTTGCGGGTCCTCTCTAGCGCTCGTAGAATTTTCTCCTTCATTTGCCATTGACATGTATGAAAACATTTGCGGGCTTGGGGAAATTGAGCAATTGAATAGCGATTTGTGATTTAGCCTTGCGAAAGTGACAGATCAAAGGCTTTTGGAGGCTGTAAGTTACGAGTTTAACCATCACCATTTTGTCAAGTTCGTAACTCGGAAGCCGATCCGAGCCCGCAAAAAGACGCCAATTGAATAGCAAAATAGTTTGCGACTTCAATTACGGGCTACCGGATCTCAAAATCGCTCAATTAAATTAGGCTCAAAGTGTCTATTAATTATATAAAAGATAAGGTTCACACACTCTTTGCGTTGTCTGATACACAGACCTACATTTGTGGGATTCTGTAGAATACAGAACATTTCAGACAATTGAGTTTATTTACTAAGCTATCACATGGGCTCTAACGGGATGCAAATGATAATTTTTTTCTCATAGAAAATAAAGCACAGGGAAATATTCTGAAGTACATGTTATGTTTGGTAAATATCTCCCAACAGGTGCTTTACATAAGTACAAATAAGAGCAAATATTCGCATCAATTCTTCACAATCGACATCACTTATAGTACATGTGGGGTTCAATATATAATTCTAAACAATTAAATAAAATGGATGCTAATGACCAAAAAAATAAGCTTAACCAGAGCATTATTATTAATTAAAATATATCAAATAATTGAACAATTTTGACTTAATTGCACATACTTTATTGATTTAATGTATTTATTTTAAGGTGCCTGCATTTTCAGAGCCTATTTAGGGAGGAGTGACACACAGTAGAGACGTCTATAGAAGTCTTTCTAATACTACACATATGGAATTTTTTCTTTTATATTTTCTTGTTTTTCCCTGTAAGTATATATTTTCTTTATTTCTTTTATTCTTTCCAAATAAAATAGCATCAGTAGAGCAAACACAGGAAGAGATCAGTACAATTCATCTGATAGAGAGTGCATTAAAATTCCTAAGTAGTTAAAATGGTGTCGAAGTCCAAGAAAGGATATAACACAAGAGAAGAGTATATGTTGAAATGTAAATATAAGCACATACTGTATTGGTCCGAATATAAGCCGCACCTTTCTTCAGATTTTTGAGCTTGCGAGTTACGTGTGTGTCTTATATTCGCGACTGTAAAAAAAATCATTGCCGATTTGCGAACTTTGCTTGTTACGTGTGCGGCTTCTATTTGCGAACGCAAAATTACTGCCGATTTGCGCGATTGCGAGTTAAGGGTGCCGATTTTCGCGCTTGAGACTGCGGTATTGAATAGCGATTTACGGTTTTAGTGATTCTAACATCCTGTAAGGCCTGTAACCTGCAAAAAAAGCTACAGTGCTAATTAGAAAGCCTGTTTCTTGCAATGGCTGATCACTTGGAGAGTCTTTTTCTCTCCAATTTTACGGGTGCGGCTTATATTTGAGTACTATCTTTTTTCAATTTTTCCCCTTGAACTTTACGGGTGTGGCTTACATGCGGGCGCGGCTTATATTCGGACCAATAGGGTATTAACAATGGGAAAGTTATCTGCTTCCTATATTAGTGCAGGATTGCTAGAAACAAGGAATCCAAAACCTAAGGGTTCCATAAATAAAGCCTACCTATCAAATTGACGGTTATACTAAATTTGTAATATTTAAAAAAAGTAAACAATTACATATTTCACAATCTCCAAAAAAGCACTCTGCTAATCTAAAAACATTCTATATGGGAGTATACACAAGTCTGCCATCTTAATATAAGAAACCACAAAAATAATTTCCAGCAAGAAAAGTGAGACCTCTACAATTCATATATTATTCTACGAGCCTCCATTTCAGCTTGGAAATATATTTTTGCACTTTAGTGAATATGTCCCATAGATTAAACGAGGAGGATAGTTTTGTGATGACAAACAATGATGATAGCAAACCCCAGACTGCATCAATGTTTACTGGACCTTCCTATATGTACAGTTTTTAAGAGTTGTACATTCTCAACTGTGACTTGCCATCGTGTTATAATAACTCAAAACTATATGTAATCTAAAACCTATTGATTACAAATTTTAGAGGATCGTATTTATTTTTCTAACAGACTATAATAAAACTTTGCATAAAAAACTACAGTATATTCCATGGACCGTAAAATATGAGTAAAGAGAGCAAATAGTACAACACAAACACACAAAATTACAACCCACCCGCTGCTGATGTTGTTATTACCACATACTTCTTTTATGAGGGTTACATGTGGAAACTTAATGGGTTGAATTAATAGCGTTTCTGCTGTTCATGTGAGCTTGCCTTAGTGACGCAGGTGCCTGTTCCAATTGAAATGTGTTTTTTGCCATTTTTAAAATGATCTCCATTTCCTTTCAAAGACAGCAAATGTAATTTTACATTAACTTCATCAGTGGACACCTTATGATATCTGTTTAAGTCTCTTTCAGTTCTTGAAAATTACTATGACTTAATGGAGAAAAAACTTGAGTCACAATTTCATTTTACCAACATTTCCCTTGCAACTCAAGAACTCATATTGTGGGCACTTACCTCTCCTGATATTCTCCTGATTATTAATAGGGGAAAGCTGTGGGGAACTGATATGTTTTAGATAGATGCTTGGAACTTATTTCCACTCTTGGAAGAATTATATGATTGTCCTATTATTGTCCCCCTGTTCTTAAATGGCCACTGCAATGGTCACATAACATGGTTTCATTTGTTTATTTAGTAGCTGATCATTGATAAAATCAGTATTTGAACAAAAGATTTTTTAACTTACATTTGAATTGTAGTGTTCAGGGACTAGCAGAGCTGCTCCTGAATACCTGATAGGAGATGGACTGAAACATATCTGCTAAATTCTAAACCCTAAAACACTAAATTTTAAATACAAATGTAAATATTCAGATTAATTATTTTTTTTAAATACTTATCTTATTGTTAATCAATTATAATATAATTTAAAATAATTATAATAAACAAATGAAACTCTATTAGAACAACAATGGCCCAAGACTGGCTTTCTAAGATCTGTCTATACATCAGGGGTAAACAACAGGCTGACCTTGAACCAAATAAGGATCCCTGACCTTATTATTCAGGACCTCAATTAAATGATCAATTTGTATCATTTATCTGAAGCATTCTCAGATGTTTAAATAGTTGACTGGTGCTCTTTTCCTAAGCCCCCTTCAATAAGTAAACTTCCTTCCTGTCCCCCTCTGAATGCCATTATAATATATATATATATATATATATATATATATATATATATATATATATATATATATATATAGTATATGTATCTATGAAACAATATAGATTCCTAATACAGTAGACTCTCAGTTATCCAGAACACAAGCAACCAGAAAAAATTTAATACTGTACTTTAAATAAAAATAATTTTTTACAGGGCTCAACAAAAGCCAGGCTCCAGGTTGTCATGCCACAAAATGCTCACAGGCACCTAGATTGCATCCACTGTACGTCAATGTTAACTGGAAGCAGGCAGGCATGTGTGACTGAGCCAGTGCAGTGTTGGTGTTACATTCCCCGGGTTCAGCACCGCACCCTCCAGCCGAACGTACCTGTATGTAAGTGAGGAGTGAATGCTGCTGCTGCTAGAACAGCCCTCACTGACAAATATACTTAGAAGAGCATCCTATATGCAGCTAATCTAGGCCTCTTATATATGTAACTCTCAAGCAACCAGAAACTACATTTATCCGGCATCTACTAATCCCCAATGGATGCCAGATAACTGAGAGTCTACTGTATTGACATGCAGATCTTGGTATTCCTCTTCTTTCACTCACATCGAAAAACGTTTTTACTGACATACAAATAGTTGTCCCATTTGCTCCGATCTTTAATGAAATCCATTACACTATTTGTCTGTTGCTTATGCTGGAAGACTATACTGCTTATCTACCTCCCTTTTGCAAAGAAGTACTTTCGCATTCCTAAAGTTTCTACCCATAACTTCATAACAACTTGGATTCCTTACTTTCTGAAATGTATTTATAGATCCACAATATAATAGGGGCCCTCTGCTACCCGTGGAGTGCTGTAGAATTGATGACTTTGAATTGTGGTTCTGGAGAAAATTGCTTAGAGTCCCTTGGACTGCAAGAAGGTCCATTAAATCAATACTTCAGGAAATCAAAACAAACTGTTCACTTGAAGGTATGATCATGAGGCTGAAGCTCAAATACATGGCCATAACATGAGAAGACAGGATTCCCTAGAGAAGTCTCTGCTGTTTAAAAAAGATTGAAGGCACACAATGAAGGGGACGGCAGAGGTTGAGATGGGTAGATGAGGACATTGAAGCAATGAACAGGCTAGAGGGAGTTCACAGAAGCAAGGGCTGACAGATTTGCCCGGCTTGCTGCTCCATAGGGTCAGAGAGAGTCGGACACGACTGAATGACTAAACAACAAGCTACCAGCAGCACCTGGAGTAAAGGAGGATAATTAATGTATTATGTAAGAAAGACAAATAACTATTTTTTACATATATGTTTGATTTTTTATTGACTGATACAGGCAGCTACCTTGTATAAAGACATTATTTTACACTGGGCGCTCCGTTGTCTAGCTCTACCACTTTCTCAAAATTATGCAAATTAGGTATCTTTAGTAGATACAGTCATCCCATAAGGACTGATGCCTCTGGAAATGAGTGACCAAGGTATGTCTGCATAAACCATAATAATTCCAATTTGGTTACAGTATGATTAGAAAGCCCATGGCTGATCAAAGTTGAAGAGAATGGGGCAGTTGACTGGGCTAGGAATAGGGAGACTGTAATTGGTTCAGTTAGGGTTAAGGGGATGGTCTGATTAGGGTGGGGTGGGGTGGCTATATATTCACCTCCCTTCCTGGTGGGCTGCCTTTTGGGTTCGGGTACCAGTAGGCATTATAACTGATCTCCCGCCCTCCCTCCGTATGTTTTATTCTCAGCAGCAACCAGCTTGGAAAGAGGCCGATGGCTATAGAAATGTCGCAGCTCCGGTTTGGCGGGGGTTGCTTGCCCACATATGGCTGGTTCTTGGAAGCAGTGATGGATATAAGTAAAGGGCACAGGGTACCCTTCAGTTCATGGTGGCAGTGGGCAATGCACCTCTCATCACATATATAGTTGTGAGCATACGAGTTGTTGCTAACGCTTGCAGGCTCGCGTTTCGAGCCTGCGGCCAATGGCGCTCCTTTCTAGCAACTGAGGCCCTCGAGAAGCGAATTTACGAGGGTCGCAGTTGCTGGTAAGGAGCGCCGAAGGCGCTCCTTGCCAGCAACTGCGACCCTCGCAATCTTTACGTCGTAACGCAAACAAAATACGAGACACCTTATGACCCATTACGACCTCGCAAAAAATGGCCGCAACACGCGCACATCAAAACATCAAAAATCCAACAAATACACACAACAAATACATAAAAAGCTTACCTACAGCAAGAGGGAGCAACCAGGACCTCGAAAACTAAAGTTACACCTCAATTTAACTGAAATTAAAGCAGTTTAGACACTAAAAAATTCTCTAAGCGAGAGAGAAAATGGACGCCGAAAAAAACGAAAACGAGGCTACAGCAGTCTAAAGACGCAAAACACCACCAAACACCTACGTATTTGCCGAAAAACACCTACGAAATTATAAAACAAAGACGCAACCCGCGCATCCCCAAAAACATTACAAACACAACAAATACAAACAACAAACACATAAAAAGGTTACTCACAGCAAGGGGGGGCACCGAGGACCTCTGAAAGTGAAGTTACACCTCCATTTAAGCACACATTTCGGAGTTTAGAGACCTGAAAATCACCTAAGCAAGAGAAAAAATGGCCGCCGAACAAAACGAAAACGAGGCTAAAGGTCCCTAAACACGCAAAACACTACTATAAACACGCAAAACACCACCAAACACCTGATATTCCGAAAAACTCGCACGACATAGAAAACAAACAACGCTACATCAGCCACATTATATACACCAAACACCCTTAACTCACTTACAATTTCATTGCCGTCATTTTTTGACGGGCAATTCGCTAGTAGTTAATAATATTAAGTTATTAGTAGTTATATATATTTATAATTATTAAATAAAGGAGCTGCGGCCTGATCTACCCCATAATGGTGTATGTGTCATATGTTGGTTATTCATGTGTTACAGCTAGTTAGTCATACCTATTGACTATGCACCTGTAAAATAGATGCCACATTAATGAACTATCCCTATTGCACAGTACTGCCATTGTAATATTCCACTTTAAATAAAATAACATTACCTGGGATTTTAATACATTTACAATCTTCAAAACAGATATATAAATCTATTCAGGGATGTGTTAGACTGAAAGACATCATCAGGTCATGGCATGTATTTATTAACAATTTACTAATTATACCACAGGAGGTAGTGGTAATGTAATTGTTTCTTGACCTATAAATAATTGACATTGAACAAAATAGAATTTAATGTCTTACTAGTTGCTAATTCTACAGGCGTAGTCTGTAAAATACAGATGAGGTAAATAGCCTAGAGAAAAGACATCAGTAACATGGTAGGTACGATTTAACACAGAAAAATCACTGTAAGACTCCAGAATTACAAAGACATCAAGGACAATGTCATTTAATGTGTGCAGAAAGAGCCGCTGGTAGAATTTTTTTAAACCTTATTGTAAATAAAAATAAAATAGTCTATGTTAATGGCCTCCAGGGCAAAAATATTCATTTTAAACCTCAACAAGGCATCTATCTGAGTAAGATAAACACAAAACACTGTAACAGGATGAAAGAAATGAGGGTATTTCTTTGATAATTTGATTTGTACAGCAATGTGAGACATTTCCTACATCCAAATTGACCCTTGGCAATTTCCTAGAAGTGAATAATGCTCCTCGGTTTTCATATTGGCAGACAGGCCAGTAAGGAAATTGGAAAAGGAACCTTTTGAAAATGAATTTTAGGAAAAACAAGAAAATGGTTCTATACTTCTTCAGAAAGCCTTGTAAAATGTTTTATGCAAAAAAAACAAAAATTGACTGAAACATAAATTACTGCTATCCTCATAGAAATATCATTGTGTTTTAAAAAATGGTTATGACAAACCTTACAACATTTCAAGTTGCCAAAGGGGGGGGGGGGGGGCATATGTTGGAAAATAGACATCATCATAGCCTCCAGAATAAAATTAAAATCATAACCCTAGCATCCTCAACAAAAATGCCCGCTCTTACTTTGGGTTCTGCTTGTTTGGATACTTCCTATTTGTGGATACTTCCTATTTGCTAACCAAGAAAAATCTGCAACTAAATTTATATATATGCAGTTTATTCCTTCTGAAGACATATTTTGTCTTATAATTCAGCTGCTGATGTTACTTGATTATCTACAGTTTTATATATAGCATTCAGATATACATTTTCTCCATAAGAAGACATTATGCTTAAACAAGATGGCAGCATACCCATCTCCCTATCCTCCTCTGATCGGTGAAAAGACTTCCAATCATTGGGACAAGCACATTTATTTCCATTCTGTTGGCATTGACTTTGAGTGGCTATTCAACAACTGAGTACATAAGACCATATATATTATATCCTGATGGCAAGCACTCTAGAGGCCTCAGGCCATGGTAACATAGAAACTGATGACAGATAACAACAGCTCTGCCCACCCAGCCTGCTCTCTTCCTCTCTCATTTAAAACCCTAGGTCTGTTAGATTCCTGTCCTGTCAATGTTAGGGGTCTGGATTTTTTTCTAAAGACCATTAACAATTGTTGTTATATACACTCTTCCGTGCATTGCATGGTATGTTTATAAGCAGCATAGTGCGCTCAAAAGGCAAGTTAAAGCACATTAAAATCAGCATAAACATAATGAATTGTATTGCACATTTAAAACCAAGTCACATTTTATTTATTGCTTCCGATAAAGCGTAAAAAAGACATACTTTTAATATGGTCTAGACAGCATGTAGGAAAAGTGTTTAATTCCTCACACAGTATAAGAAAAATGCAATATCTTTTTGCTATAATCCAGGTAGTTGAGTCACATTTGTTTAGAACACTAAGCATATAGTTATATAGAGCTCTTTAGCAATTAATCAGTAAAAGTTGTTCAAGGAACAATATGTAAGACTTGAAAGCAATGGATGGACAAAGCATCTTTGATGGAATGTAAAATGAATTTGTGTGTAAATATTCATATTCTTCCTTATATGCAACAAAAGTGGTATAATGATACAAATACTTAAGTGGATCACATAATTGTTAGATACATTGACGTGCAAGTCATTGCAAATGGCTGAGTGATCCTTTTATTTTGGATGGCAAGATTTCATATCAGCAGATTTCAATATTCCACTATGCTGTACCATCATAATAAAATATATGAACATATTCTTCCAACATTAAAGTCCTCCCATCATTTCAGTACCCTGTCAGAGATAGCTTAGGATCTATATTGCTGAAGGCACCAACAAGCAGGTCTACAAGAATAGGACAGGATAGACTCAAGCACTAGAGTGAGTAGATACAGGGCTGGTATACAGATGGATACAACTGGAAACAAACACTGCAGCAAACAGGAGCTCACACAGGACACCAGAATTCCAAACAACAGGCACTGAGGTACCGATCAGACTCTCTTAAAAAGTTCAGGTGGAAGAGCACACCTGCTGATATTAGATGTGCTGAACCTTTAAGAATCAGATGTGCCTGCCTGGAAACTGCACCAGATGCTGGGAGACAGGTAAGGGAAGCAGAGGCATGAGGTGGATCCCTGGCATTTATCCAGTGATGGGATAGGCCCACTTCATATTGGGTTATTGTTTGAGCTACCACAAGTCTTAGAGGTATTGCATTTACAAACTTCTTTGGAAGGCAATAATAATTAGTACCTTTTATGATGATTAACATTTTAAGAAACGTATTAGTGAATGACTGTCACTGTTTGGTTGATTGTGGTTTAATATGGGTAAACTGAGGCCCGTTTCCATCTAGAATTCCATACTTTCCTAGGTAGCCGTCTTGTGTATTGGTTTGTTTTTAAAGATATTTAGTTTCAAGTGGCTGTTTTTAAAAATAGGAATCCTTAGTGTTCATACAATGCATACAACTGTATTAATTCTCATTGGCTGACATGCATAACTCCAACAACTCATTAGCCCAATAGAAAATGCCTGAAAAAAAAATATAGTACCACTGCACTAAGTACAGTACAAAAAGAAAATAAACTTTATTCATAAATAAACATTAAAAATCTATAAACTTTTTTAGATGTGTTATAGAAACACATTTACTTTCTGCCATTATTTATGTTCTATGGGGCTGAATTAAATAAGCGGTTTGTTTTCTTATATCAGCCTATTAGTTTACTTGATAAAGACATCAACACTATCAAAGCAAATGTAAGTATTTAAATGAGAGCTAAAATGTTAGAACATAAATAATGGCTTAACATAAATATGCTGCTAATGATTTTAGGTGAGTTAATGATTTATAACTCAAGACACACTTTGAAAACATAAGCCTTTTATACAGTCCCTTTTGGAGCTGCTTAGTCATGCTCTGTATTGATTTGCACTGCTGCATGTTCATTTTCACGGCAGGGAGTCTCACTCAGAAAATTCTAGTTTAAATGTTGCTAAGCGTTCAAGGATAAAAATAATAAAAATACATAAAAATAAAAGCCCATGACAAGACTAAATATATATCTTTTTACTGTCTGCTTCTAAATCCCTGTGTGTTATTAATTTTTGTAAAACACAAGTGCAATTGATTCGATAATACTGCTATTTTCACAGTTTATCAAGCCAAGACGTGCTTTTTATAGAGCTTAGCCAATTCAGTCATCCATGGTTCTAGTTCCAATTCATAGCGCCACCGGGACTGAGTGTAATAGGTCCCTTCCTCTAGCACTGCCAGCAGATTTTATTATTACCTATGCAACATAATTTGAGAAGCTTTCACAGATACAAATACTCATTAATTAAAAACAAAAAAAGGAGAGCCCATTGCACAAGTGTATCAGTCATATAGAAGTTACCATGCAACTCAGCTGCAAATACAACAAACTGGTTTCTCCAGGGAGATGCAGTGGATTAAATTAATACAGGGTTTGTTTTCTCTCTCTAGGGGAAGTAACTTGATTGTACACTTGTCTTGCAATGAGTACAGGTAGTAAATTCATGAACCAATAGCTTGGGATCTCCAATCTCTTACCATGAACATTTCTCTGGATATGTGTACATAGATCCTTTCACTTAAAGTACTTGTATTAATGCATTACTAAATTAAAGGGATAACACTACATAGTTTTGATTTAGGCTTTCTATTTTTCACTATGGGTGCAGTCACTTGCTATTAATAGTAAGACTTATCTGCAACATTGGTGCTCATATCAGTGGCGGAGCTAGTGAATAGAGGGCTCCGGTGCAAAAAAAAAAAAAATTCCGCGGAGGATGGGTAACATTGATGTCACATAGGATTTCCTTCCCAAGCCTGATGGCGCGCCAACAGGGGAAGGCTTCAAAGCCACTTAAAAACTGGATCCACAACATTCAGTAAGAGGTGGGGAGAAGGGGTTAGGGGGAGATGGGGAGGAGGGAGATGGGGAGGGGGAAGATTGGGGAAGGGGAGGGGGGACATGGAGAAGGTGGGAATGGTGTGCCAAGGGGCCCTGGGGGATTAAAGAAATAGTTTAAGTCTACACAGCACTGGGCCCCCCTGGTGCATGGGACCCAGTGCAATTCACCACCTGCACCAGAGATAGATCAGCCCTTGGTTCATATGCTTCGTACAATGTATGTCAAGTGCCCATTCAGTGTCACTGGTGCAAGCACTGTAATCAGTAACATTGCACGGCCAAGTGCACTTCGATGGATCCTGTACTACAGATAAGTCTGCAACAGCAATATTGCAAGATTGTGACATTTAAAAGCAGAATGGCTGCTCTCCTGGTTAAGAAAGAAAGCTTAATTAATCTTATCCTTTTATTTTAATAATATATTTTACATAACAAAATATATTGATTGGAATATTGATTAAACTGGCATTTTTCGGTTGTCCCTCTTTGGTTTGGAGGCATGTAAAGGTACAAATAATTATGGCATACTAATATAAATATTGTATTTATTCAGATATAAAACATGTGTATATTCTAAGAGAATTATTTCAGTGCTTAAAATAATGATGTCGATCTGCATTCTTCATCTATGTAACTATGGTACTTAATCTTCAGTAGCTATTTAGCTAGTGCATTCTTACAATATGTAACACAAGCTCCATCACTGAGATGTGTAATGGTAATGCAATAAACTGAAAGAACTTGTTTACTTAATATCTGATGACATAATATCAATCATAATAACAAACATGAAAGTGCATTCAATCTATACAGCTTTCATTGCAATGGAGTGATCTTGTAATGCTTATTTTTTAAACAGAGCATACCATTACACAAGGGAAAATTGCCAGGTTTAGTCCCTACAATTGTCCTTCATCTGTAAAGGACCACCATATCATGATTAGCAAAATTAACAGATATTTCAGTTTTATCAAATCATTTTATCACATTGTTTTCCCTATTAAACAGGAAAACATATGCTGAATAAAAACTCAAACAATAACCTTTGCAGATATTAATATATTTTTTAGCGTACCTAAAATACAAGACTCAATGCTCTAAGGTCAACATACTGTACAAATAAAATATACATTATCAAACTTAAATAATATCTGAAATTCTAAGAAATTGTAGGGTTCATTTTTATTCTTTGTACTTTAAAAATTAAACATATTATTTGTTCTATTATGAAATTAGACACTATTTTAATTTTATATTATATTTTATTACTATTTTTCTTTTTTTTTGTAAAAAAAAATAACCCATAACCCATGGATATTGAACATAAAATAATAAAATATTTGTTTAAGTTTTTGTAAAAATTTGGATTAACTTATTTTAATATAATATAATTAATGTATATTTTATTATATTGGTTTTATAGCAGCATCTCAGACACTTAATATACAAATTTTACTTTAATAAATTTGGTGATCTAAAGCCTGCCCTGTAGCTTTAATGCTGACCACCCCAAACACCCAAAATATACATGGGTGCAATATGCTGCAATTCAGCTGAATATTTATAAAAAAGGTCTTTAATTAATTTCATGATGACCTGAAATGCTGGATCTAAGGACATCACAACACTTTGCATCCACCAGTAATCCTTTAATAAATTCTCCCCAAGATGTCTATGCATTGCATAGGGACTGACTAAATTAAGCTCCATCCACTTCACTGACATATGAAGCAACTTACTGGATATGAGGTCAAGCCTCTATCTTCATTAGCTTCAACGATATACCAAAAATAACAAAAAATAACAAAAAATTCCTATAAACAATTTCAATCTTTATCAATTATTTAAAATGTACACAGATTTCCTACTTAATTTTCAAGTATTTTTCTGATAATAAACAGCAGTTTTGGCGAGATCCAGGTCATTTGAAAACATTTGTATGTTGCATAGATTTAATGACAGATACGCACCAAAAATATCTATCTAATCTTCCTATCTTATCTACCTACAATATAGGCTTATTTAAACATCAGGTTTGTCATGCATTTTGTTGGGTAAAAGAAAAAGGTTAAAACCACCTTTTATTTTCATTATATGGTTGTCCATTGGTCTTGCTATTACCATTGTAAATATACACAAACACTTATAGTATGCCTTTTTACATGTGAGGGGTTAAATCATTTTTCTTTTGCAGAAAATAAGTTTTGAGTTTATAAAATAAACTATTGAGTCTGATAAGCATTTTCTAGCAACCGAGACTTGAGCCAATTCAAAAGATGTAGTCGAAAAATCCAGAATGCTACATTTACGATACTGTGCTAAGGAATACGCATCTCTCTTCAATACATTGTTTACTTCAAATATTATCAAGCAGGTGTTAAGAGTAGCGTACAATGGGGCCTAGTCTAACCAAAAATACTTGGAACACTATATTAGAACTGAAAGTGCAGGGTCTTTGCTGATTTTCCAGGCTTTTTGTCTCTTGTCAGATTTTGGTCCATTACTAGCTTTTCCTGCTTTTTTTCTGGAGTCTTTTCTTCTGTATTTTCTGTCTGGTCTTTTCTGGCTTATCTGACAGTCCTGTTCTGGGAACAAACCTGACTGTCATTCTTGGGCATAAACATATGCCCCCTTCATATTTTCCCTAAGATATCTTACTATTTCTGTATATCCAAATTCTATTCTATCTCCACAACTCTTTCTAACAATCCAATAACACAAAAAGGGATTACTTCACACTATGTTGAGAAGGTATCCTAAAATGGCACATGGAATGTATAAACTGGTTTAACTAATTTGTAGTAGAGTTAAAATTAGCGCAATATACCACAATCCTTCTGTTACCCTTTTGGGAGTGGTCACAGAACCAAGACTCATTAGCACCTGCATTCCAGACTGTAGATGTTAATCAATACATTTCAATCTGTGCCCATATTCCCTAAAACAGGCTAACTGACTTTATTCAATAATGTTACCATTTACTGTATATACTCCAGTATAAGCCGAGTTTTTCAGCCCTTTTTTTGAGGCAAAAAAGGGCCCCCGTGGCTTATACTCGAGCCACTCTCCCCCCCCCGTGTCTCTCTAACCCCCCCGTGTGTCTCTAACCTCCCCGTGTGTCTCTAACCCCCGGTGTGTCTCTCTACCCTCCCCTTGTCTCTTTCCCTCCCCCCTCCTCAACCTAAACCCCCCTCAACCCCCCTCCTCCACCAAAACCCCCTAAATACCTCCCCCCTCTCCCCTCACTTACCTGCTTGTGTTCCGGCCTCCGCTCCTTGACCCGGTGACGGCGGGCATGTGACGTCACACATGTGCGCCGCGTCATTAGCATATACCGGGTGAGCCAGGTCAAGGAGCGGAAGCCGGAGCACAAGCAGGTAAGTGAGGGGAGAGGTATTTAGGGGGGTTTAGGTGGAGGAGGGGGGGTTGAGGGGGGTTGAGGTTGAGGAGGGAGGTTGAGGATGGGGGGTTGAGGATGAGGATGGGGGGTTGAGGAGTTGAGGAGGAAGGTTGAGGAGGGGGTTGAGGATGGGGGGTTGAGGATGGGGGGGTTGAGGAGGAAGGTTGAGGAGGGGGTTGAGGATGGGGGGTTGAGGATTGGGGGGATTGAGGAGGGAGGTTGAGGAGGGGGCTGAGGAGGGGGGTTGAGGAGGAAGGATGAGGAGGGAGGTTGAGGATGAGGAGGGAGGTTGAGGATGAGGAGGATGAGGAGGGGAGTTGAGGAGTGAAGATGAGGATGGGGGGGTTGAGGATGGGGGGTTGAGGAGGGAGGTTGAGGAGGGGGGTTGACGAGGGGGGTTGGGGTTGAGGGGGGGTTGAGGTTGAGGAGGGTTGAGGCTGAGGAGGGGGTTGGGGATGAGGATGGGGGGCTTGAGGAGGGGGTTGAGGATGGGGGGTTGAGGAGGGGGTTAAGGATGGGGGTTGAGGAGGGAGGTTGAGGAAGGGGTTGAGGATGGGGGGGTTGAGGAGGGAGGATGAGGAGGGAGGTTGAGGAGGGAGTTGAGGTTGAGGAGGGAGGTTGAGGAGGGAGGTTGAGGATGAGGAGAGAGGTTGAGGATGAGGACGGAGGTTAAGGATGAGGACGGAGGTTAAGGATGAGGAGAGAGGTTGAGGAGTGGGGTTGAGGATGGGGGTTTTGAGGAGGGAGGATGAGGAGGGAGGTTGAAAAGGGGGTTGAGGATGAGGAGGGAGGTTGAGGAGGGAGGTTGAGGATAAGGAGGGAGGTTAAGGATGAGGAGGGAGGTTGAGGAGTGGGGTTGAGGAGGGTGATAAGGGAGGGGGGAAGAGACACAGGGAAGGGAGAGGTTGGAAGAGACACAGGGAAGGGAGAGGGGAGAAGAGACACAGGGAAGGGAGAGGGGAGAAGAGACACGGAGAGAGAGGGGGCACAAGAGGGACACAGGGGGCAGCACATTTCCCACCCTCGGCTTATACTCGAGTCACTCATTTTACCCAGTATTTTGTGGTAAAATGGGTGCCTCGGCTCATACTCGGGTCGGCTTATACTCGAGTATATACGGTAACTCTGTTACAAAAGCAATTATTAAAACCATACTTATAAATACTCAACAATAGTCTTGTATCACACAATAAACAAAACTGTCTTACATCATTATTGATTAAATTGACAAATTGGATAAATTAAAATAAATGTAATAAATTTTGATGTAAGACCAGTAACCAAAGAATAGCTTGCCAATACCTAAATACAAAGGTTAATTCGCTTGCAACCTCACATACAATATAACCAAGGAAAATAAAATATTATCATGTATTAGGAAGGGTATAGAAGCAAAGTAGGCAAATGTAATTGTGCCAATATACAAATCTCTAGTACGCCCTCATTTGGAATATGGAATACAATTTTGGGCACCACTTCATAAAAAGGACATTTTAGACCTGGAAAAGGTACAGAGGAGGGCAACAAAACTAATTAGGGGAATAAAGGGGCTAGGTTATGAAGAAAGATTACACAAATTAAGCTTATTTTCTCTAGAAAAAAGGCATCTATGAGGAGATATTATTACATTATATAAATACATCCAGGGTCAGTATAAAGAATTGTCAAGGGAGCTTTTTGTACGAAGAGGTTTTCAACTGACAAGAGGACACCCCTTGAGATTAGATGTAAAAAGATTCCATCTTAAAGAAAGAAAAGGGTTCTTCACAGTAAGGGTGGTTAATCTGTGGAATTCTCTTCCAAGGAAGGTGGTGACAGTGGATTTGATAGATAACTTTAAAAGGGGACTGGATTTATTTCTAATTAAGAAGGGAATTAAGGGTTATCCTGGATAATTAGAGAGAGTGTATTGATCCAGGGAGAAATCCGATCGCCAGTATCTGGGATCAGGAAGGAATTCATTTTTTTTGCCCTTTGAGACGATTGGCTAAGTTTCACTTGTTTTTTTTTTCTGTTTGTCTTCCTCTGGATTAATTAATTAATAATTAACATATATAAATAAATAAATAGTTGATTAATAATTAATTAACAATTAACAACAAATTAATTAATAACTAATCCTCATATTGCAGATAAGAGGAGATCTTAAAAGGTTGAACTTGATGGACTGAAAGTATTTTTTCAACCATAAATACTATGGCCCTCATTCAATTGCGATTTGGCCAATTGAATAGGGGTCTAAATAAGCACATAGCATATTTTTTTAAATAAGTTTTTAGTTAGTGAAAACCTTGCTTTTGGATAGATGCTTACTAACTAAAAACTTATTTAAAAAAAATATGTTATGTGCTTATTTAGAGCCCTATTCAATTGGCCAAATTGCAATTGAATGAGGCCCTATGTAACTATGTAACCAATTTATGCAATATATTTTTCTATATGCTAACTACTATATTTTACTGCTTTCATAGAGTAACAGGTTTATATTGCTAATTATTAATATCATATATTCTGTAACAAATAGTCAGCTGATTATACACTCTGCATATAATTTCTGTATTGCACTAGCCAAGTATAGAGAGTTAACTAAACTTTATAGGATTTTATACACTGTTTATATACTCCTATATTGAACTAACAAATATAGATTGTGTTAAAATAAAATTTTAATCCATATTTAATAAGTTTGTATGCACTGCTTATTGGTCTCTGTATTGATCTAACCGAATATAAAGTGTGTTAAAACTAATTGATATCCAATCATCCAAAAGAGATTGTAATAGACATTGGGTAAATTATATATTGTGATCTAACTAAATATCAAAGCTTACAAATGTAAACACTTATAATGGATTATCCTTGGAATTTACTGCTTTACCCAAAAATGCTATTTCTGCACACAGCGAATACTTGTTGATAAAATGATTGTCAAACTTATTTAATCTATACACTGTACTATTTTAAGAAATTATACTAATATATACAGTGTAATATTGATGTCATATCAATTGCATGACAGGTTAGCAGGTATGCTTAAATTCCTTGACTATTTTGACCCTACCACTTCCCCTAAAAGGCTGTTCCACTGTATTTACTGCCCTTTCTGTAAAGTAGTATTTTACACTTAACTTTTCCATGGTAGGGAGTTATGTTTAGATGCCAGGGAAATGGGTTAATGTTAGGTGCCATGTGAGTCCATTGTGTCCCCCAAGGTAATAGTATAGTATACCGTGGGGCTTGGTAGGGACCCCTTGGTATAGGGGATAATGTTAGATGGCATGGAAGTCAATAGATACCACCATGGTAACAGGGTTATTTTTCGGTACTAGTGGTGGAGAGACCCCAATGGTAACAGGTTAATTTTCTGTGCCATGGGAGTGTATAGAGTCTCCATGGATTACCTTATCATGGGGGTACGTAGGAACTCCCAATGTCAATGGGTTAATGGTTGGTATCACCGTGGTGAAATTGAACCCCCTTTCTTATAAATTAGATTAGCACGGGGGTCTGTAGATTACCATGGGGACCCCCATGGTTACACATAGAGGTCCCAAAGGGATCCCGAAGGGGATAATGTTACCCCTATGAGCACGGGTCTCAGGGGATATTTGGCTCATAGGGATAACAGCTTAATGTAGCTCCTTATGGTTAGATGTATTATGTAGTGCAATTGACCATGCACTGGCATAGTATTGTTTCACTGGGTTTGTGGGTGAAATACATCATTATTGATGTTTCGCCAACCATTGCAGGATTGCCAACTAATATGTTGGCTGCTCTGACGGAAAGCATTTCACATGCTGACCCCTATTACATGCATGAGGCACTCAGATTGTGATTTGCAAAAGGGTGGATAGGGGTGCATACATAGTACTGCATCGGACATTACCACAGCTCACATTATAATACTTGCAATTTAGTAAATCGCGTGGAGACCTGAATACAGCTGATGTGCGATGAGCCATGGTAGATTGCAGCTCATCGTGATGTCCCTTAGTAAACTCCATGCCTTGTCTACTACCACTATAATGAACTACCTGACTTGTTTTGAGATTCTCACAAAGTTATTTCACCACTGCCCCAGAGTTTAATGGATATGCAGTATAGATTTCAGGTGCTAGCTATTAAATGGTATAGCAATTAAATCTCGATTTGCGATTTTAGCCATTTGTGGACTTTAAAGATGAAAGGCTTAGATAGGTCGGAGTTATGATTTTGACATCCGCAGGAATTTTCAGCCTATAGCTCGCAAATAGGTTCCAGGCAGCTAGAGGAGGCCAACTGAATATCAGTAACTTTTGTGGGCTTCATTACTTCATTGCTTTAGTAATTGCAATTTTGCCAATTTAATATGGCCCAATGTTTACCCATACATCCAATATAAACAATATAAAAGCATTTGACATAATTTTCCAAAAAAAAAACTATATTTCACATGCTGAAACTATATCAATTCTTTTTCGTTTCATGGTTGCCCTTTTGATTGTTTGTGTACCCTCTGCAGTGCCTTCTGTTAGCCATGCAATACTATATATATATATATATATATATATATATATATACATACAGTGGTTAGAATTCAGTGCTTTCACCACTGCAACCTGGGTTTGATTGCAGTCAGGGAACCAGAGGTCATACCATACCTGAAGCCATGCAGGGTTGGGGCTGGGCAGTAGTAGGATGGGAGACCACCTAGGAATACCAGGAGCTGTATGCTGTGGCCCACTGGAGAAGGAACTGGCAACCTACTCCAGTATCTCTGCCATAAATATCAAGTGGATCAGCATGGTGTGTTGCGGTCCATGCGGTCACGGTGAGTCGGACTCGATTGAACACCACAAACAACAAAACTATGTATATATATATATATATATATATATATATATATAAAAAATCTAAAGTATTCCTTCATGTGAAACTGTGCAATATAATTTGGGACTTTGTCTTCTTCTCGTTGATATTCACTAAATCTCATGTATTCCTTGTTGTTATAAAATAATAGGTCTATTCCTAACCTCTTCTGTATACACTGTGAATGTGCACTCAGTTTACCATTTAAAAGCATAGTCAAGGAGAAAAGTGAAATCCAACATATTTAAAATGGCTTCATCAATCTGTATATTTTGTGTTTGTTTCTATGGAAAGTCTCCATTGTTCTGGAGAAAATGACTTTAACCTTTTGACATGTGGAGTTTACAGACGAATGCAATGTTTTTTCAAACTCCTCCATCAGTGAAAGGGTAACAATGACTGAACCACTCCATATTGAGACCAGAGGAATCATTATTACATTCCGGTAATGCGATCCTAAGATGAATGCACAGATTGCTTAAATGCTACATACAATAGAGCTAACATATTCATCCAATTAACCCAAGTACATTTGTTCCATTAGTCACAATAATGCTTGCAGTGACCCTTTCACTGCTGACTGACTTGCAATGCATCGCTACAATAATGGGCAAAGTGGCATCACAATTTACTCAGCATTTTGATACACGGCACAGAACAACAAAGCATAAAGGAAATCTAATTAAGAAGTTTGTTTAGTTTGATGGGGAAATCACAGCATCTAAAAGAGGAACCAGGAGGGGACATTTTTACGTCTCATTTTAGAGTATATGATATGTATTTGATATAGAAACTAAATTTTAGAGACTCTGTGACTCCCATATGAAAGAACCAAGTGAAATTCACATCATACATGTAAATCTACCCTCCGAGAAAATGCCTATTTTAAAAATCACATGCCTCCCATAACAATATCTGATCTCACTGAAGTTAACTCGGAAGTCTTTCTGAATTCATGACATTTTAAAAAAGCCTATAGGTACTTTCAACCCCTGTCAAAGCAGAACATACCTTTGAGGAGCCTGGATGTCTCAAATCTGTCTCTATGAAGAAATTATTTATCTTGGATTTCAGGCTTTACTACTCAGATCCAACACAATTAAGGGTTAATACTGAATACCACAGGTATTGTCTGTGATTTCCCATCTAACATATAACCATGGGGTTCTCAGGAACTCCCATGGCACCAAATATTAACCTGTATATCTAAAGTATAACCATGAGATTTACTTTGGACCCCTATGGCTCCAGATAATTACCTTTACACCAGATATATTATTCCGTTCTCTCCTACCTATAGAGGGGTAATGTAGCAGCCAATACGAGCATGGCCAACATAGGCCACCTCCGATAGGCCCACTTCCTACAACAGCAGGGTGATTGGCCAACCAGTGCCAGGAGACTCAAGGGGATCCCTGATCTGCACACCCAAATAGCTCCATGACTCATTGAGGACTTGTCCCACACCTACCCCCAAGGCAGATCCCGCAACCTCCACGAAACACTAACCTTCCCCCGGCAAGGGAGATCGGGCTCCCTACTTGGTCCTCAAGCACCAAGCAGGATCACCAGGTGCATAGGGCTCTGACTAGCAGCCTGGAATCTAAAGCTCTAGCCCCAGTGTTTTGATTGTAATCAGTGGGGCCAACTGAATAGGGATTGCCCTAACCCACCTGGCCTGTAGGCTTTGGACCCTGCCTTGCCATTGTATATATTGGAAATATATGGGTACCTGCTGGAAAAGAGGAGGAGGGGTGAAAATTCAGTTTCATCATTGCTCAGATAACTGGATCTCTGACCGCTCCATAAATTCAGTGCAATTATACTAAAAGGATAACTTCGCTCGGCACCTTCATCTGGTTGTGGTTGAATGGAGTGGCCATCACTGTTATTACTCAAGAATTTGTAAGCTTTACTGCCATGCTAATGAAAAAGATGGATGTGATAGTTGTAAGAGGCAAACAAATTTTGAAACCCTGTGGCCTGGGTTCACATTGATTGAGGAAGCCGGGAGAGGAGTGCAGAAGGTGGAGGTGATATCTGGATTGCAAGCCTGTCATGGCTGATTTTGGGACTCCCCTGAACTCCACAAGCAACTTTGTTATCTGGGACCCTAACACATGTGACTACTAAGATCAAAAGGCCATTACAATGGACATGAGATTTTTTTAAGAACTACAACATGTTGTTTTTACATGTAATGTAATGTCACAATAATGAATGTTGGGGTTACTATGTGATGTGATATACACCAATGGTTGCTTATACAGTAGGTGGCAGAAATGGCTTATACTATACTAAATATGAAGTGACCTAACAAGGTAACCCCAAGCTCTGGTGTATCTGGAGACCAGTAAGGGGGGGGGGGTATAGCCCAGTAATGGAGTGGGGAGGTCATGGTAAGAAAGCAGACCCATCAAACAGGGAGGGAAACTATAAAGATGGGGTTTGGCTAAAGAAAGTCGATAGCGGAGATGTACATTTATTGCTTTTTTTTTTTTTCAATTAGTTTGGATGAAAAAATAAACTGGCAGTCTGAGCAGACATGCTAAGCAACAGTTTTTGCAAAAGGGAATGAAAAGAGTTTTATTATTTTCAACAAGTTAGTAACCTTTGGGCTGAGCCAGTAACCTGTGATTTAATGAGTTCCCCTTGGAGGTGCTCTGATCTGAATTAACATGCTGGGTGCTGAGGTGAACACATAATCACAACTGGTATATTTTTCCTGTAAGCTAAAGCAGGATAATTAGGGGTACGTGGCCCCTCATCTCTGTGTTGTGATATAGCCGATGTGCTTTTGAGCAACAATCTTAGACAAACGGAGTACCACTACATCAATATTGTGATTTAATCTAAGTGGCAGCCAAGATCCCCCCAGAGGAGGAACCAGAGGACTCACATCCACCAATGGCCGATGGACCTAAGGTAAGTCCATTACCTGCCTGGGGACTGGGACTTCAGTAGGCCAGTGTAGGGGAGTTGAAGGTCACTGAAGTAAAAAGTGGGGATTAAAATAATGCAAAACAAATGTTATTCTATGAAGATTACTTTTCAATGTGTCCTAATATTGACACCCTTTGATTAATAGAATAATAGAATACAAAGTATAAAATAATTATTTTTCTTTTGGGGCTAGATCACTCCTCTACTGGTAAATTTATCACGTAAAAAAACAAAAAAATAGCCATTTGATACAACTAGTACTTTAGTAATTTGTTCACATTAGTATTGTAGGCACATTTAACACACTGGGTCTGTATTAGGCAATCAGCTAAAAGTCATTTTGCGTCACATTTCCATCTCTAGTTGTCATTAATCATTATTATTTTCATCACAATCCAGATGTCAAAGCACTTGTTAGTCAATCATCACTACAAACATTCTTTACTGAATAAATTATTAAAATGCAGAGAACACTGCTGACCTACTAGGTGCTGTTATTGAGATAATGCAAGTGCCTGCTTATTCCTATGAAATGCGCACTTTATAAAAGTATTTCCGTTACCAGATGCCCAATACCATTAGCTTGATGTTATAAAATCCCTGCTAGATTCAGTTTTGTTGATGGTGATGTTTTAATGTGAAGCTACAGTAAAAATATCTGCTTTGTAGATATATTTATCTACGATGTATTTTAAAAGTACTGCACAATAACCCAAATGTCTCCAGTACTTTCCATACTAGATCACCTTAGCCTGCTCACAATATCTCTCAGTATATAAGCAGCATTCTAATAACTTGCTCCATGGTTTTCTTGCATTTTTGCGGTAGGCAATAATTTCCAGGTTCCTTCCCTCTATAGACCCTGATATGATTGTGTCATTCATCCTATATTCCTGATTTGCAATTATTTGACCCAAGAAGCTTGTGTAAATAAAACATGTGTTCAACAGACAGCCGTCACAAATCCTACCCATAATTGTATATAATGCTTGCTCCCTCCTGTCTTATTTTTCAGATAATAATTTTGTTTAGCAGATGAATAGAATATATTTAAAGGATCATGTAATTATTTTGTGGTTTGAAAACGGCTTGGGCAGTTGCTGCTGAATTTTGAGAGGGCTTTGAAATGGTCTGTGGTTTCAAGCTTAGAATTCTTCAAAAATATGTTTACGACCTACTGCTTCTATCAGTGATTGCCACACATATACCACTGAGCTAAAAAATGCTCTATTTAACCTTCCTCTGATATAAGTCATCATATATTAACCATTTATTGGAAATCTCAGAATATATTCATGGCGGAAATAATGACATCAAATGAGCAAATGTAAAAAAGTCTAATTGATAATATAAGGCGTTACAAAGCTTGTCACTCCAGTAACAAAATATTACAAATTACAGTCTGTGCATCTAAATATCCCTGCACAATACAGGCTTGTTGGGTTATATTCAGGTTGATTATTTTGAACGTTTAATGCATTTGTTCATCATCATTTCAGCTGTAAACAATAACAAGCACTGGGCACTTACAGTGAAATTAGTGCATGTAAAGGGTGGACATCTTTTGCGAGCATATTCAAATTACACATGGCTGAAGAACATCTAATGTTAAAAAGCAAAGCATTAATAATAAAAAATCTACAGATATATGACATATAGAAGAACACGTAAATTATTTAAAAACTAAATTTGCTAATCATTGATACAGTGGAAATTACATTATTGGTTATTATTCACTTATAAAGGTAATTCTGAGCCATGATTGGTGTTATTGTGAAAGACAAAATAAAAATGCAAATGTATGTCACTATCAAATGATAAAAGATAATTGAAAAAGTACTCAGAAAGGTCCCAGTTTGGCTGTCAGCATTTTTTTTTATCAGTTTCAATTGAATAGTTGTCTTAATATTGAGATTTTGTCTCAACACAAGTTGCATCTTATATGAAAGAGTACACTTACAAAGTTCAAAAACATTATTATTATTGTTTATTTGTAACGCACCAGTTAAGTTACAGGCAATGACAAGTTCAAGATTCACACATTGCAATGAATGGACGGCCCTGTCTTTGAGCTTGGAATCCAGTGTCCATAGCGCTTTCCCTAAAGCACTGCGCAGGATTGAAACTCGCAGACTTACAATCTAAAGGTAAATACATGTGTTAAAGGTTTACGGCTGTAAATGTAATTGCCACACTTCAGCACCACAGCTGTAGCTTGATTTGCTTTGTAACTTTCACCTAATCATCTCAGCATTCTAAATGTCAGTGACAGAAATGGAACTTCTAATGGTGGCTTCTGCTCTCCAAAATACGGAGAAATTATTGGCATACTATGCAAGTTCCATAACTTTTACTGAGTTAATCTTCTCTAACAGTGATCTTAAGAAAAACTAAAGTTTAGGTGGAACTTGCCCTTTAAGTAAACACAAGAAAACTGTCACAGCACTTGATTGTGGTACAGTAAGGAACTGCTGAGTCATTTTTTTAGAGGTTACAACAATTTGCTAAATATGACCACTTACTATAATAAGAATAAAATCCAGATATGTATTTCCTATATGGCACTGAATACGAGTTTCCATTCAGGACAGTGTTACATGATTTATATTGTCAAAATCATAACTCATAAAAAGCACATGATTCTCACCACCTGCACACTGTGTGGCAGCTCCGAGTGCTCATGGGAAGTGTGTGGGAGCTGGTAGTGAGCCCAGACATTCCACAGGAGTTATTCAGTGGCGGTATCACAAGGAGTATAGTTAGGAACCGCTGTGTTTGACCCACTCAAAGTCTCCATTATCTTTCTAGTTCAGACCCTACAAGTTGTAAAAACTAAAGCTGCTTTTAGTGAAATGCTCGCTCAAATGGAAAGAAAAGGATGCATAAGTACTCAGTGCTTGCTTTGGCTACATCCCGGAACATAAAAGTTGGTAGTGCATCTGAAATTGTATATATTTTTCCAGACATATTATGCACCGAAACAGCCCAGCTGAAAGCAGAAATGATGAAGAGTTGCAAATGTCATGTGTTTTGGCAGATCACTACTGTATAATACATTTGTGTGGTTCTGAATGCATAAACTTGTATAATCTACTTTCTTTACCAGTTTTATTTTTCTATATTTTATTTGTAGTGCACCAGCAAACTCCAAGGAGCTAGTGGTGCAAATAACAGATAAATAAAGTTTACATACCTCTTGAGACAGTAGGACAAGACAACACATGTGTACATAAACATTGATAAAGGAGGGAATGAGGGACAGGCTCTACTAATCTAAGAAGTAGTGGGAGTAGTAGAGTCATGAGGTGAGGGTACTGCATGCTAGATAGGTGCTGGATCATGCCTTAGAAAGGTGTAAGACAAACCGAAAATACCTTCACTTTGGTTATAGAGTTAGGTAGGTAAGTGGTTTTCTTTTGTGAAAACGAAGAGTAACTTTTGATAACTACAGTTGGTGGCATTCATATGAACCCACCTTGGGTTTCCAAATCATACTCTATTTCATGTTGGCTAAAATAGAAATCCATGTAAGGTACAGTTTGTATGAAAGGGCATTAAATAAGTGAAATTTACATAGTAGGTGAAAGGTTTACTTATGTTAATGGGTTATGTTATTGTACTTGTCGACCACCAGGTTTTAGATTCCTGGAATGATTAGTATTTTCCCTTTACATTGTTTAATCTCCCCTTTAGCAGCAAGCCCATCAGTATTGGTATGAATAGGCTAAAACTTACTATGCACTTATGTACCTTCTTTTCTTATTGATACTTCAGTCTGGTAGGCAACATTGAGTTGAACTATATAAAAACATGTCTACTTAACTCAGTAAGGTAAGTGTGCATAGGAGTGTGTTTCTACCTAGGCCCACAAGGCCCGGGCCTAGGGCAGCACATTTTCAGGGACAGCAGATTGCCTGAAGGTGCAGTACAGTACACTGAAATATGTTTGTATATGCACAGAAATGCCTGTATGCAGTTATATTTCTGTCCGCTAGTGCACTTGGAAGAAGATGGACCTGAATTTTCCTTCCTGTATCTGAAAGGACTGTGTAATGTTTTATTTTCTCCACAAAATCAGAAATATCATCTAAAAAGAAAGGAACTAGCATGTTAAAGTTCACCTTAAAAGTACGCACAGGGCAGCAAGGTCCAGAAGCTTGCTCCGCCACCTGTTAGTTGTCCTGACTCTTATCCCATCTCAAATACAGTTTATATCCTGCAAAGTTTATTATGCGCGTCTCCTGGGATTAGCTGAGAACTGGATATATGGGATTCTCACTGAAAAGGAGAACTGGCAGGGTAGAGGAAAAATTGTAGGACAGTGTTATGAGGTAAAAAACATTTCATTGTGGATTTTTGAATGAAAATATTTTATTTGAGCAAAAGTGTCAAATAAAATGTCAGTGATTTTCTTCTGTCATCACATAAGAATGATGTGGCATCTTAAGAAATGTGTAGTTATAAGAAAGAGAAAGCGTTTCGCTTTATCTCTCTGTGAACCCAAACTGGATAGCACAATATATATTTGTGGTATACAAGTGGATGTAGCAGTGGTGGAGAAGCAGCTATATTGTCATTAACATGGAGTTAATTGTTTTGTTACTTATACCAATATGAAGAGCTTGGCTTAACCTTGCTGTCCTAGGTTCCAGCAATCCCCTGTAATTCACACATTACTAAATCCTAAACTGTCATTTATGAGACTTACAAACTGAATATCAATAACTGAATAAATGAAAAGACATTATTACAATTGTTGTGCAAGGGGGATAGAGCACAATTTGCTTAGCTGACATAGGTATACGCTAACAATTGATTAAATAACTAAATATATCAAAGAAAAGTTTTAGCCAATCACATATGGAGGAAAACATGCAGTAATAACTTTAAACTAGAAAGAATACTGTACAGTATACAGTGTTTGGATTGGCTTCACGAGCAAAGATTTAAAAAGTGTTTACAAAATGACTGAAGTACAAGAAAAGGCACTTGTGAGTTATGTAACAAACTAACAACATGTTGACTCCATGACTGTCTTTAAATAGAGGAATCGATTCTGTCTTTGTTATATTACTTCCTGGGTGATGGATCATGGGATATGTTTTCATCTTTCAGTAGAGGGAGGGGACAAGACGACAGGCAGAGGTCAGAAGGCTTTGTTAGATAATTTGATCTGATTAAAATTGGCACCCTTTTCTCCTCACAGCCAGAAGCAGGCAGCTTTCTTCAACAGATGCAAACATCGCTCTGCCAAAATGCAAACACCCTCTCACTTATAGAGCTTCCAACAATATATATTGGATGCCTCCATGGACCAGCTGAGACATCCAAATATATTTTTTATAATTAAAAACCTGCTTTATGATATTTTGCTTGCATGATTATGCAGACTCAGACTTTTCAAACATATTGTTTTTATTGTACACTGGTCCTTTAATAGAGTTGAAATGGCGTCAAAGTATACACTGTATTGTTTGCTTCTTAATAATTCATAAATATACATACAGTGATTTTCTATCATCGTATTCACGATAGCAATTGATTCTAATTACTGAATATAGGTAGACAGTGTTGCTTAATTACAAAGGACACTGAATCTACAAATTTATATTATGGGAATTATTTTGTGGTACTTTATTGACTAACTGCTAATACACAAATTGATTAGTATTAGTAGACATTGTATTGAAACATGTATGTAGTGTAAATACTGCAAAGGAGCATATACTATTCTGAGCTCATCTACATGTCCAAACATAGTACACTCATTGAGTTTCAATCCCTCCTAAGGGTTATGGGTAATGATATGCAAATGAGTCTCATAGTGGATACCCTATTTAGCTTCCATCAAATTTAAGTTCCTTCATCATATTTATATTTTTCTAAAGTAAATTGGTTATAAAATATTTAAAGGGGAATTTTAAAACAAATGTTACCATTCACTTGAATATTGTAACATAAGTTGTTGTTAGAAGTCCTACTACTATAGACAGCATGTTTCTCTCCCAAAATTGTATGTGTGCAAAAATAATGTTTACACTGGGTTATAAATTCTGTAACAGGGTAATCTTGTATTTTAACCTTAGGGATACACAGCTGTTAAAGCTTGAGGGAGTGCATAATACTGGGGTAGCTGTAGGTCAGGGGTGTCCAATCTGACCATTCTTTCTTTCAAGAAAAGCTGGGGAAGAAAAAGCAGAAATAGTACTAAAAACAAATACATAGAAACAAACTTCAAATATGTAAATAATGTATTAGTATTGTGATATGAGGCATTGCTTTTTGATCACAGAAGTATCAGTATCTCTTCTCATAATATGATGCAGTAGGCTTGCCATTTTTCAGTGAGCTGAATACTAATCAGTGCTTCATATGGTGGAGAAATCCAACTGTCATCAACTTTTGTTTGTCACAGTTACAGTATCAGAGGTTATTTTTATACTAGACAATTGCCCATCAAAAAATGACAGCAATTTGCTGTATAATTTTTCATGTTTCTCTTCCTCCCCTGTGTCTCTTTGCCCCCCCATACTTTGTGTCTTTTTCCCCACCTCTCCCTTTCCTGTGTCTCTTTCCTCAACCTCTCCCTCCCCTCTGTCTCCTTCCTCTTCTCCCTCCCCTGTGTCTCTTTCCCCCTCTCCCTCCCCTGTTTCTCTTTCCCCCTTTTGGTCCTGTGTCCATCCCCTCCCTTGTGTCTCTTTCCCCCCTTCTCCCTCCCATGTCTCTTTCTCCCCTCTCCCTCCTCTGTGTCTCTTCCCCCACTCCCTCCCCTGTGTCTTTTCCCCTCCTCCCTCCCTCCCTTGTGTCTATTTCCCCTCTCTCCCTTCCCTGTGTCTCTTCCCCCCTCCCCTGTGTCTCTTTCCTCCCTCTCCCTGTGTCTCTTTCCCCCTCCTCCCGTGTCTCTCCCCTTCTGTATTTCTTCCCCCCTCCCTTCCATGTGTCTCTTTTCTCCCTCTCCATGTGTCTCTCCTCCTCCTCCCTCCCTTGTGTCTCTTTCACCCTTCTCCCATGTGTCTCTCCCCCCTTCCCTGCGTCTCTTTCTCTCCTCCCCTGTGTATCTCCCCCTCCTTCTTTCCATCTAAAAAACAGTCATGGCCATTATTTAATAAATATTAAGCCTTTATTAAGGAATGCCAGAGCTATAACACATATAGCTGATACAAAATACCTAAAGAGGATATTGATAAAGTAATTTATTCCTGCCCCATAATCCCTGGTCTCTGTTCTCTAGCATCACTTCCTATGAAACACAGCATACAATTCAAGTTTAACATGTTCAAAGACTCAAATTTTAATGAGCAGGGCAAAACATCTGGAATGAATTCCTCCCGCAGTATGATCCAAGATATGAAAGTGATGGTTTCTTGTTCTACATTTGATTGCAAGATTTACTAATTCAAAAGTTAATGCATTAACTTTTATAGAGAATTATTTGTTTTTATTGTGGTCTATCATTGTGTGTGTGAGCTGTTCCACTGGGGCATGTTGTTGTAAAGGAAGGAGATTTCCATTATTCCTACTGCAATCATTGGAACTTTTGTATTGCCTACTTTTAATTTGTAGCAGATCAACACTTTCTCTCCATTCATGGTCTCCTCCCATCTTTATCAGAACTAAAAAATGCTGCATAATTGCATATATTAGGTAATACATAAAGGTAATAAATTCAAGACTGTGATATTTCTTTTTCCCAAAAAACATTTTGCACTATTGATGCAGTTCTTCATTACCGTATGCTGTAAATATTTTAATAATTGTAATCTATCTAAATTATTTTAGAGATCTTCAATAAACCATGCAAAATATTCAGAGAAAGGATGAGTATGTTCACAATTATAGTTTATGGTGTTAATATAAAATTCAGTCAATAAACCATTCTGGGGCTCTAAAAACAATGGCCCAACAGAACCAGTAAAACCAAAATGACCAGGGCCCTCATTCAATTGCGATTTGGCCAATTCAATAGTGCTCTAAATAAGCATATCATTTTTTTTTTTTTAAATCAGTTTTTAGTTAGTGAAAACCTTCTTTGTGGATAGATGTTTAGCAACTAAAAACTTATTTAAAAAAATATGTGATGTGCTTATTTAGACCTCTATTGAATTGGCAAAATTGCAATTGAATGAGGGCCCTAGTATCTCAAACCCATCCCTAGGACTTCATAACCTCTCTCCAAGACCTCTCTCAAGAACAAGACAACGCTTACCCCAGAAAATAACCTCCAGAGTTGCAGAGGACAGTGTAGTAAGCACTGCCCTAGTACATTGTATAATACACTTGCAACAATGGACATAATTAGATGTTATGCTGCCCTGAGCAATTCAGATTTGTTCGCCCCTACTCCGCAATTGCAGCCCCTCCTTTCCCCTGTCTATATATTAAATCATACCTTTATGTCTGTTTATGTATACACATATGGTATGCCAGAAAGCTTCAGTTCCACTTACAATATTAGTGCATATAGACATTTCTATGCATATACAAACATATTTCAATGTTCTGCATGGCAGACAGCCTGCGGTCCCATTAAAATGTGCTGCCCTAGGCCTGTGCCTCGTAGGCCTAGGCAGGAACACACACCTGCTTGCAATTAGTAGGTTTTATTTTGATACTACCTTTATACTTTGAATCACAAGTTGAGAATTTATACTACAAATATTTTCCTGAAATACAAGCTCACTCACCATAACCTGAAGAATTAGGCAGCAGACAATGATATTTTGCATTTCCACAATAGCATTTCCAGTGATAGATTTATTTAGTGTCTTTCTCTATGCAACAGAAGGTCACATAGAACAAAGAGGAGGCGTTCATTATAAAACAGGTGTCAGAGATAACATTAATCAGGCTGCTGCAGTACCCTGGACAGCAGCTAAACAATCTTGATTCACATCTGGTTTGGGTGACAAAAACATCTTTTTTTACCTTTACTTGAGCTTCAGTATAATACGTTCTCCCTCAGGCATTAAGTGAATCATTGAGATGTTCCATATACTCTCCTGAATATAACTCTGTTTGAAATTAAATATAGCTTTAGAGCATCACCCCCATTACTTGTTATATTGCTGTCCTATTAATTCAGCTACCAGTGATTTTTTATAAAAACGTTGTCATAGAGAGGCAACAGGATATTGGTATAGTTCACAAGACATTTACAGCACAACTAACTGTAGAATGAATATATATCACATATATAGTTGTGAACATGCGGGCTGTTGCTAACGCTTGCTGGCTCGCATAGCGAAGCCCGCGGCCCTCGCAAAGCGACTGTGGACCTCGCAAAATTTACGGAGTTACGAAAGCAAAATACGAGACACGTTACGACCTATTACGACCTCGCAAAAAACGGCCGAAACACGTGAACATGAAAACATGAAAAACACAATAAATACACACAACAAATGCATGAAAAGCTTACCTACAGCAAGGGGGGGCTCTCAGGACCTCGGAAACTGAAGTTACACCTCAATTTAACTCCAAATAAAAGAGTTTAGACACTAAAAAATTCCCTAAGCAAGAGAGGAAAAAGAGGTACGAGATCCGGAAACACATAAAATAATTACCCACAGCAAGGGGGAGCACCCAGGAAATCACCTAAGCGAGAGAAAAAATGGCTGCCGAACAAAACGAAAACGAGGCTAAAGGCCCCTAAACACGCAAAACACCACCAAACACCTACGTATTTCCCGAAAAAGTCGGACGACATCCGAAAACAAAGACGCAAAATCAGCCACAGCCGCGTAATACGCACATTAGGCACCATTTTAGAACAATAACTTATTCAATACAGAAGTACACAGCTACCCTAACGGATTTGCCTTGCGCATGCACACTATTACACTACACACATTCATGATGCTTACACAACAGCTCCACAGCACTTATGATGCAGCAACATCAAAACAGATTGCCAGCTCTTTAACACAATGCTTCCGGCATATATTACTTCAGAATAGGTAAAGTATATTAATTTCTTATTTTATTAATTATTCATTGCCATAACAAAAAAAAACACCAACGCTGCTCATAGCACACAAACAACCAAGAGCCTCGCAATGAGCGCCAAAGGATCTTAAAACACCAACAAAATTAATTTTGCACCCAAACAACATTACCTGCCTCACTATCTTATTGTCGTCATTTTTTGACGGGCAAGTCGCTAGTATATATATATATATATATATATTCACAATATATAAGTGTGGTTAAGAAGATAAATGGACATGAAAAATGTTATAATGCTAGATTATAATTAGAACAACACATTTTGATGTGTCTGCTGCATGGAGGCATCCATGATACTTTTATGAAGGTTGCATGAGTAAGAGGGGCATTTTTATTTCTGCAGTAAAGCAAAGTCTACAGTTATCCTTGCAAACGTCTACTTTTGAGCATGTGCAGGGGGTGGGTCGGCATAAAGCTGTAAAATCTCTGATATAATAAATCACCCCTTCTCCATTTTTCCTCCTTCTCCATTCCTTACTTCCCAATATAGAGCAGAACCACAGTCCCTCAGGCTCCAAACTATCAGGAATACTGAAGCCGCAAAGTTGGAACTGTCTATACACAGAATAGATTATCATTTCAAAGATATTCTGTAAAAAGTCTCACAAAGCTGATACATTTCCTTGTTTGCTATATATTTCACAAATATGATTTTTTTCTTTTTTTCCCCTCTAACTGAACTGTAATGAAATAATCTCATAATATCATTGTGCAGACTATTTGCTTTATCAATAGTTTGTGACTGTATCGTCCTTATTTTAACATCCTTTACTAAAATGCTATTATAAGAGATAAATGATAAAGAACACCTTGGATATGTCAGAGTAATCTATTATGTGCGTCCATTGATTTTGCCACCACAAACTCTGACAAGTTCATATTAAGTAAATTGTATATTTTAAGTATATGTCATAATAATTACCTAGTGTAGACCTAGTGTAGACGACTACAGATTAGTTTAAAGTGTTGAAGCATCACAAAAAAAACTTTTAATAAACCCTTTCCTTTATATTCTATGTAATTAGAAAGTAAAGGTAATGACAGGCTTTATTCCTTCTCTTTGCTGTTTCTACCCCATTGATGATTCAGATGCAGCACTTATTATAGTAGCAAAAACAAGGCACTACATACATACTCATTGTATTATTCTTGTAAAGAAAAACACATTGGGCCATTTTGAATTCCGAGACAGTAAAGCCAACGTGAAGCTCGTAGCGGCTGCGTGCTTGAAATTTCCTCGAATTACGCTGCTATTAAATTAGAAAGGCTGCGAGCTACGAGCTGGAGACGCAAAACCTTGTCGACCATCGGATTTGCGGACTAGAACATGTCACAGGAAAATGGAGGATGGATTTCAAAGTCGTACTGGGTTCGATTATCTACAAGCGAACCCACATTCCAGTCAAAGTGCAATATTAATAAAGCCGCAAATATGATATTCTATAACATGAGAGTTACATTGTATCTATTAAAACATTGATTATATCGATATAACACCAAAAATATACATGAAATGAAGTATTTTGCTGAGCCGATTTGTGGGCTTGAGAATGTTGTGCTATTAATTCTAAGACCTAACATCTCTTTCCCTTTTACTATTAGTACAGTAGAGTGTTTTTATTTGCATTACAAGTGCTACGTATTGTACTTTACCCCCCATGTGGGTCCTATCGAGCATACGTTGTGCTTTGGGCTCCATTTGCATGTTACTGGCTTGCTCGCGACTGACTTCTTTGCAATATAATAGCTCAATTGGAAATGTAGTGGTTATGGGCTTTGACAGATCAAAGGATTTAAGGGCGTGAAGTTCAACGTTACTCAACCCGTAGGCTTTTTCGGCCCTGCTGCGTCTTAACATGCAAATCGTCTGTGGGTTGCGTTATGGGGCTAATTTAATACCCGCAAGTCCTAAAATATGAGTTACGGGCTGCGTTTTAAAATGTAGTCAGAATTTAATGGGGCTGTTAATAAGGAGTATGTCAGTAAAATATATTTTGAGATACTTGGCTGAATAGATAAACATAGAATTGACCTTTTGTAGCTATTCAAGTGTCAAACTAAAAAAACAGTTTTTTTACATTTTGAAAATAATGATAATGATGAATGTTCCTTTCTGGATCACTAACTAGTGTGATGATGTGGCTTGTGTACCTCAATTAAGCTGTGAGCTATACCATGTAGGGTAATGCAAGATTGGCAGGTCATAGCAGAGAGGTCAGACAAATCACAGTCCACTGGAGAAGGAACTGGCAACACACTCCAGTATCTTTGCCATGAACACTTTATGGATAAGTACAACCATAGACTTAAAGGGCAAGTTAATCCAGCACAACTTGGAGTACACCACCGTAAAGATCACCTACTACTAAGGGTATATCAAAAATAGGGTTTCAATCCTTATGAAGTTGCTATCTAATATGGTCCAGACAACCCAAAGTAGTCCCAATAGTAAATGTAAAATACAGATTAGAACAAAAAAAGGACAGACATCATTGAAACTATTGGGCACACCACAAAGAGATTGAGACATGAATGGCAAACAAACACCAAATAATAAATAAAAAATATATAATGCTGTATACAAATAGAGTGCCTTGCAAAAGTATTCATCCCCCTTGACTTTTTGCCTATTTTGTTACATTACAGATTTAAGTTCAATGTTTTGTTAATCTGAATTTTATGTGATGGATCAGAACACAATAGTCTAAGTTGGTCAAGTGAAATGAGAAAAATACTCTATATACTCGAGTATAAGCCAACCCGAGTATAAGCCAAGGCACCTATTTTACCACAAAATACTGGGTAAAATGAGTGACTCAAGTATAAGCCGAGGGTGGGAAATGTGCTGCCTGCTGTGTCCCCCCTCTCTCCTGTGTCTCTTCTCCCCTCTCCCTTCCCTGTGTCTCTTCCCCCCTCCCTTATCACCCTCCTCAACCCCCCTCCTCATTCTCAAACCTCCCTCCTCAACCCCACACCTCATCCTCAACCTCCCTCCTCATCCACAACCTCCCTCCTCATCCTCAACCTCCCTCCTCATCCTCAACCCCCCCATCCTCAACCCCCCTCCATAACCTCAACCCCCTCCATAACCTCAACTCCCCTCCATAACCTCAACCTCCCTCCTCATCCTCAACCTCCTTACTCATCCTCAACCCCCTCCTCAACCTCCCTCCTCATCCTCAACCTCCCTCCTCATCCTCAAGCCCCTCCTCATCCTCCCTCCTCAACCCCCCCTCAACCTCACTCCTCAACCCCCACAGCCTCATCCTCCCTCCTCAACCCCCATCCTCATCCTCCCCCCTCAACCCCCATCCTCATCCTCAACCCCCCCATCTTCAACCCCCTCCTCACCCCCCTCAACCTAAACCCCCCTCCTCAACATCAACCCCCCATCCTAAACCCCCATCCTCAACCTCCCCATCCTCAACCCCCCATCCTAATCCCCCTCCTCACCCCCCCTCAACCTCAACCCCCCTCCTTAACCTCAACCTCATCAACCCCCTCCTCAACCCCCCATCCTCAACCCCCATCCACAAACCCCCATCCTCATCCTTATCCCCCATCCTCATCCTCCTCCTCACCCCCCTCAACCTCAACCCCCCTCCTCAACCTCAACCTCCCTCCTCCTCATCAACCCCCTCCTCACCCCCCCTCAACCTCAACCCCCCTCCTCAACCTCCCTCCTCCTCATCAACCCCCTCCTCACCCCCCTCAACCTCAACCCCCCTCCTCAACAAACCCCTCCTCACCCCCCCTCAACCTCACCCCCCCCCCTCATCAACCCCCTCCTCAACCCCCTCCTCACTTTCTCCCCTCTAAATACCTCCCCCTCACTTACCTGCTTCTTCTCCGGCCTCTACTCCGTCTTGACCCCGGGGCGCATGTGACATCACATGCGAGCCGCGTCATTAGCCTATACCGGGTGATGAGGAGGAGGGGTGATGAGGAGGGGGGAGGGAAAGAGACACAGGGGGGTAGAGAGACACGGGGTTGAGAGACACAGGGGGGTTAGAGAGACACAGGGGGGTTAGAGAGACACAGGGGGGTTAGAGAGACACGGGGGTTAGAGAGACACAGGGGGGTAGAGAGACACGGGGGGGGGGGGGGGTTTAGAGAGACACTAGTGGGAGTGACTCGAGTATAAGCCGAGGGGGCCCTTTTTAGCCTTAAAAAAAGGGCTGAAAAACTCGGCTTATATTCGAGTATATACGGTATATACATAAAACTATTTTTTAGAAATCGAAAACAGAAAATTGGCATGTGCGTATGTATTCACCCACTTTCATATGAACCCCATAAAAAGCTCTGGTGTAACCAATTACCTTCAGAAGTCACATAATTAGGGAAATGATGTCCACCTGTGTGCAATCTAACTGTCACATGATCTGCCATTTCATATACACACCTTTTTTGAAAAGCCCCAGAGGCTGCAACACATAAGCAAGAGGCACCAATAACCAAACACTGCAATGAAGGCCAAGGAACTCTCCAAACAAGTAAGGGACAATGTTGTTGAGAAGTACAAGTCAGGGTTAGGTTATAAAAAATATCCAAATCTTTGATGAGCCCCAGGAGCACCATCAAATCTATGATTACCAAATGGAAAGAACATGGCACAACAGCAAACCTGCCAAGAGACAGCCACCCACCAAAACTCATGGACTGGGCAAAGAGGGCATTATTCAGAGAGGCAGCACATATATCTAAGGTAACCCTGGAGGAGCTGCAGGGTTCCACAGCAGAGACTGGAGTACATGTACATAGGACGACAATAAGCCGTACGCTCAATAGAGTCGGGCTTTATGGTAGAGTGGCCAGAAGAAAGCCATTATTTTCAGCAAAAAACAAAATGGCACTTTTTGAGCTTGTGAAAAGGCGTGTGGGAGACCCCCAAAATGTATGGAGGAAGGTGCTCTGGTCTGATGAGACTGAAATTGACATGCTATGTCTGGCGCAAACCCAACACATCACCCAAAGAACACCATCCCCACAGTGAAACATGGTGGTGACACCATCATGCTGTAGGGATGTTTTCCCGCAGCGGGGACTGGGAAACTGGTCAGAGTTGAGGGAAAGATGGATGGTGCTAAATACAGGGATATTCTTGAGCCAAACCTGTACCACTCTGTGCGTGATTTGAGGCTAGGACGGAGGTTCACCTTCCAGCAGGACAATGACCCCAAACACACTGGTTTAAAGGGAAACATGTAAATGTGTTGGAATGGCCTAGTCAAAGCACAGACCTCAATCCAATAGAAAATATGTGGTCAGACTTAAAGATTGCTCTTCACAAGTGCAAACCATCCAACTTGAAGGAGCTGGAGCACGTCTGCAAGGAGGAATGGGCAAAAATCCCAGTGGTAAGATGTGGCAAGCTCATAGAGACTTAACCAAAGCGACTTGGAGGTGTGATTGTCGGAAAAGGTGGCTCTACAAAGTATTGACTTTAGGGGGGTGAATAGTTATGCACATTGACTTTTTCTGTTATTTTGTCCTATTTGTTGTTTGCTTCACAATAAAAAAAAAAAAAAACATCTTCAAAGTTGTGGGCATGTTCTGTAAATTAAATGATGCAAATCCTCAAACAATCCATGTTAATTCCAGGTTGTGAGGCAACAAAACACAAAAAAGGGGGGTGAATACTTTTGCAAGGAACTGTATATAAATAAATAAATATAAATAAATAAATATAATTGAGTAAAGTGACAAGTAATAATAATAAGGTGACGTAGTGACTATACAAAAACAGTAAAGTGACTAGTGCACAAAGAAATTCTAAGAGTCTATCACTAAAATACCCTACAAACACTAGTAAAACCATTAGTGAACTAGTTAATTGCTGACATCTAAGATCTCCTCTCTGTAAACTGTGTGCGTCGGCCAGCTCCGTTTCCTTGTGGTCCCACGCTGATGACATCACGTATGCGCTGGTTGCCATTCTGTACAGTAGAAGCGGTTCTCCTATGTGTGCTCTGTGCAATAAGTTATGTATACTGTTTCTATGCTATGACACTATAATTTTGTTAGTACACTGTATCACATGATATTTTATGGCTCATATATAAGGTTTATAGCTTGCATTTCTGCATAATTTTGCGACCATTTTCTGTCTAATAATAGAAGCTATTTATTAATGTATGGTTGGTACTATAGGGCATATTAATTTAGTCTGCGTTGTGATATCACATTTTTGTAAGCACATTATAGTACCGTATATGCGATTTATACCTCATATATACACTATTTTTCAGTGATAGGAGGTGAGAGTAGTGGTTGTTTTTTGTTTCCTGTTTTATTGTTTTTTTTTTCATTTTTATAGGCTATGGGGTAAGTGGCAAATCCCCAAAGTCCCTGATAATACTAGGGTGATTTAGATTTTGGCGATAGGATATTAGTATAGTTAGACTTCCTATTAGGTAGGGAGCAATCAGTGGGCCCCACCAGCTGCTACAGAAGTGTTTGTAGGGTCAGTGATAGACTCTTTGAAGTTCCTTGTGCACTAGTCACTTTACTGCTATAGTCACTTTCTCACCTTATTATTATCACTTGTCACTTTACTCAATATTATATGTATTTACTGTATATATTTGTATACAGCATTATATTATGTGTAGTCCAAGCTGCTAATATACACTTGTTATTTTTTGTGGTATATTACAATTTTTGCCACATATATTATGTATGTAGGCATATATCATGTTATTAGGAACTATTATATTTGATATCTCTATATATGGGAATATTTTGAGATTGGTGCCTTTGTTATGGATGACACATACGTTTACTATATACATGTTTATACGTATTTATATTCACATATGAGATTTATCTGTTTATGAGATATATGTGCCAAATTATATTGTCATCAGGAGTGGGACTCTATTTGTTTTTAGTGTATTGTGGTTTTTAATGATTTTTTGTCAATAAAGTTTAGTTTTATTATTTGGAGTTTTGTTTGCCATTCATGTTTCGGTCTCTTTGGGGTGTGCCCAATAGTTTCAATGATGTCTGTCCTTAAAAAAATACATGTGGAAGTACTTTTTGAATTTTTGAAATAGGTGCCTTTTTCTCAGATAAATAATAAATGAAATCTGTTTCCATGAGTTATTGGCAGTGACCACAGACCGATTCACAGCAACAGCTCTGTGCAGAGAGCATAAGCAGAAAGAGAGTGTAGCCTTCCGAAATTAATCCGTGCAGATAAAAGACTGCTGCAATGAGCTAAAGAGTATAGTTGGGGGAATAACATGTCCTGCTACATTCCTCAAGTTCAGTGAAAAATTATAAATTTTTGCGCTCACAGAGCCTTCACTGATTGGTGTTGATAGACGTTGTTAATTATGGAACAGTCAGGAGTGTGTTTGTAAGACTTTAGATTTTTAGCTGTTATTGGTGTAAAAAAAGCAATAGATAATTTTAACATAGAATCTTGTGCTCTTTCACACCATGAAGAGCACTTCTAGTGAGGTAAATGGCCCTTTAGATAGAAGTGTCTGGCATTCTGGGTCATAGGGTCACAGAGAATCAGACACAACTGAATGGCTGAGCAACAACAAGAAAAAAGGGAGTGTGTGATATTTAGAATAGTAGATAAAAACAAATGTATTGCGGTACACTCCATAATAACTTACAGTTTCCTTAAAATAATTAAATCTTCCAAGAGTCTGCTTTCAATGTAGTACATATTTATTACCCATACAAGTGGGAAGTACAACTTTGTGTAGCAAGATTTACTTATGATGTGCCTATTGTGGTCCAAATAAAGAGATCTAAACCATAACTCTAAAAATAATATTACAGATAGGTTAGAACTTACTCTCAGTGTTTCTGCAGTACATCCTTTCTATTACAAGTCAATGAGACAAAGTAATGCAGAAAACTGCAGAAAACATGGAGAGTAACTTTAACCCATTCAGTGCTACCGCAAAACTGCCTTGTCAAGAACTTTTTCTGGTTTGCACCCCATTAAAATATGTTGTAGTGAAATCTTTAGATTGTAAGTTTGTGAGATCACAAGCTTTCTATTCTAATTTTACATAGCATATAGTTTCAAGTAATTGACTTATCAACAAAAATATAAACACTGTTTCTGTTTGGATAAAAGTTTTATGAATATATTTTTAAATCTTGAATCTGGAAGTGCGGCAGGTGATTTCCATATCTCTGGTGTCAAATATGTGACTTAAAACTCCATGCAACTTTAACATGTCTATCTGCATCACTACTTAAAGAGAAACAGGAAGACCTTAACAAGGATGCTGATTATGTCTTGAGTATGTCAACTTGCAATCACCATTACTATGTGTGTACACTGAGGTCAATATAATATTTATCACTCGATAGTGCAGTATTATGAGTATAATGTTTGCAAAATGCTATCAGCCTACTACTGTCTTATCTAAGAAATGTTATTTTGTAAATGTACTAAGAAGCAGCAATCCAACATCACATTTGAAAGATGGAGAAGTGTCTATTCCAATAATTATAATTGATTTTATATTTCTAAATATTCTTATGCAGAAAATGCTTATAAGTTTATTATATCTGTTATTGAGTACCTGATGTATATAAATATATAGGCTGCAATGTCCTAGAACGAGGAAATAGTTATTAATACAATTCCTATTTAATAATTTATAATAGCGATATTCAAACTATTGAAAATTAGAGTATTACACTCCAGGTGATTATTTATCCCCAGGGCCGGATTTTCCATTAGGCGTTATAGGCACTAGCCTACAGACGGGGCTTTCATTTCCTAGAACTTGTCACAGCGCTGTCTGCATGTACAGGAAGTGAGTAGGGGACATTTTAACCAGAGTACTAACGACTGCACCAGCAAGATGCCGGGAGCTGCCTCCCCCCCCCCCCCCCCCCAGCCCTCCTATTTCCTCCAGCAGCGCTGCTTCTGCCCATGAGGAAAAGGAGCCTAATCCTGGGAGTCCAAGAGAATGGTAACTGTATAACTTTATATTCTACCAGCCCTCTAGTAAACTAAATAAATGTAAATGGTGTGTGTATGTATGTGATGTGTATGTGATGTGTGTGTAATGGATGTGTGGTGTGTATGTATATGTTTGTGTGTGTATGTATGTGATGTGTGTGTAATGGATGTGTGGTGTGTATGTATATGTTTGTGTGTGTATGTATGTGATGTGTGTGTAATGGATGTGTGGTGTGTATGCATGTGTTTGTGTGTGTATGTATGTGATGTGTGTGTCAGTGATGTATGTGTGAGGTGTCTGTGATGTGTGATGTCTGTTTGTGACATGTGTGTGCATGTGCAATGTGTGTAAGTGTGATTTGTGTGTGTGTATGTAGTGTGATGTATGTGTGATGTGTGGGTGTAGTGTGTGTATGTGTGTGATGTATGTGTGTAATGTATGTGTATATGTGTTTGATGAATGTGTGTGATGTGTATGATATATGTAAGCAGTAAGCAAAAACAGTAATGCACTACACGTGCGCCTTAGAGCTCCAAAAATGTAAATCCGGGTCTGTTTGTCCCCACCCTGTTAAGGTCATTAAGGAGAGTGTGGGCCTTAAGGCGAGTGTGGGGGTTTGCCTGAGAAACAAGTCTAAAAGGTTTTTTGAACAGATTTGACGAGAGAACAAACAGATTTCATAAGAGAATAAACAATCATTGAAAGGCTGCCTCAACAGCAAATGCTTACAACCCAGAGAAACCCTCAACAAGTCTCAAGACAAAGGACATTATTGTGTTGGTACACTGTGTCTGAAAATTTAGCAGGTGCCTACAAGACAAAGCCGCTTGCCCCAACGGACCTTATAGTGGATGTATACCAGTAGTATACCAGTTTAAACTTGTTAAATGCTGTTGTTAAATACTTTAATATTAATGTTATAAACAATCAGTAGCTCGTGTTATTGGGGCATTACAATGGCACTTTAATAAAAATCATACAGCGAATAATAACAAATTGTAAACAATAAGCATTTTCAGCATGTTTTTTACATTTTTAATAGTATTTTTTACATATTTACAAATTGAAGTAAAAGCTGTGCCTGCGTAGTAACGTTTACACATGCACAGTTGCAATGACTATGGTAGCTACTTAAGAAAGGCTAAGAAGAGTTAAAAAATATGTAAACCTCCATGTAATAATAATATAATTAAAGAATCCTAGTGAATACTATGAAGGGGATTGCCATGAAGGGCTGTGGGAGGCAGATATCTATTGTGGACCATCACAGCTGTGACTCTAGTCCACAGAAAGTATCATTTCATATGTAAAACAGTCCAGTACCCTCTGGTATATAACATTTTCACTGTTCATTAAAGTCAACTTTTATGTATGTATTATTTTTATTATATTATTTATAGTATTTATTTAGTGTATATGATAATTAAACACATAGACACAAACCCTTTGAATTGCTTTTATAGCCCAAACATAGGTGTAGTCTATAAAAAACATGTTTTCTAAAAGTAAAAAAAAAAATCCACAGACTTTAATCGAACTACATGAGCAAATAAGTGAGATAAAGGGAGTTTGCACCTTTAATAGAAATTTCAGGTGTTAAGGTGCCAAAGTGATTTAATGCCCGCAGCCTTTCATTTTTAGGGATCTTGGTTGCAAGCCAAAGAAAGTTACAAGCAAAAATGAGTTTTGTGGTTTAAACTTATCACCTTGATTTGCTCTTATCCACAAGCACAAAATCCCCTTATAAGTTGACAGACTGGCGGGCCCTGCTCAGAGTACTGACAAACAAAGAGGGCAGTGTTTGTGTAATATACAAAGTTATGGTGGGACTGGTAGGTGCGGAGGGCTTTGTGGTAAACCCTTTCAGTATTGGGACAGAGGAAATGAAAATCTGTTTTTTTTTTAACATGCCGTCATGGCCAGCATAGCATTGTACCTTCAGTAGACTTTTAAAAGAACATTGGAATTCCTACATTTTCTATCATTTATTTAAAATTGCTGTTTTTAAGCACTCTATTAGAAGCCAGCAAATGTCTCTAACCCATCATTTTGCGGCAGGTGTTTAGATGTATTTTTATTGACTCAAGCCCGCAAATTACCTCCTTAAACCTAATCTCATAAGCCCGGCCTTTTTAAGTCTGATTTCAGGGGGCGTGAACATATGATCTGACAATATTTAAGCAAGCCCCTAATTTACTTCTTAGACACAGCCAATAGTAAATGAGACCGTCATCATGTTGTTAGTAAAACATGGAAGTTAGACGTCATCTGCAATTGGAGGCTACAAATTAATTAGTGTCAATAAAAATATTTGGCAATTGGGCTCGCAATCAAGCAATCTAGCACTCTCGCATTTTTAGTCCATGTGGGTTTTATGATATGTATTGACTGCTAGAGTCCCGCGATCGATATAACAGTTAAAAATTATATTTTTGAATTGCATATTTGTGGGTTTGAGACTGTACTGTACTTAATTGTAATGTCTCTTTCCATGCCTTTCCCATGCATTTAAAATACAGTATTGTGTGTTTAATTGCTGTTACAGCTCTAATAAGTGTTTGAAAAAGAACATGTGAGTCCTATTTAGTACTTGCAATATTTTTGACAGAAACTTGATACTATTTTCAGTTGCGAATGAGACTTTATTTGCGAGATAGAGCTTCAGGCCTAATACAATATAAATTGTGTGTATGTTTAATTATTTAGAACTTGTAATATTCAAGCTGTGCTAAAACCAATGGAGATCTAAACCAGAATTTGCGGTTCTAGCTGGACCATAGTGATTGTGGGCGGGAAACGCGTAATCGGATTGTGAGTAGCTGATAGAATATATGGCAATTTTAAGTGTGTAAAAATGTAAGAACTGGGCAATAGAATAGGGCCCTATGTTTTCTTTTTTCTTTATATGGAAAATAAGTGTTGCAAATGTTAAAAAATATTTTCAATCGCTATACAAACTGCATTTGCAACAATGTTAAACCTTCATTCTATAGTTGGCAGTATCAGATGCAGCCACTAGATGGAATGACTAAATTCTCCAAGGAACTCCGTAACTGGGCTGATGGCACATGATAGCTTTATTTCTTAGGTGTAGGTGACTACATAGGCGCTTGGTACCTACCAATAAAAACACTGCATTCAAGTACGCTTTTTAACCCTATAAGAACCTTCAAGCCAACAGCAGCACAGTGCAGAAATCCACATCAGTAATGTCCATGCTCCTCCTTGCTTCCTTGAGGTGGGTAAAAAGACTACACATCCATGATGTTTTGCTGCAGAGACTGACTTTCCAGACATTGCAACAATGCCTGTGAATGGCTAAAACGAATTAAGATTTTATGCTTATTTAGCTTGGATTTTCTGGGGCATTCCATCTCAAAATCATCTTCCACAAAACTGAAGAAATTTGCTAATGTCAGGGTAAGTTTATTAATGTTTATTTTGGGATATTTTTCAAGCAAAATAATGTTTGCATACACTACTGATTCTCCTCTATCAGATGCATTCATAATCCATGAAACTTCTATCTACATTTAAAGAAAGTAATATCTTCTATTATGTTAATTGACCAGTGTATCTGGGTGCCATTTTCTATGGATAATTGCCACTACAGCCTCATGACCAGCAATGCTTATTAAATATTTGCCCAAGTTCTAAACAACAGAATAAAAGTTTGTTTGCAGTAATCTTACATTTTATTGTGTAGCGCAAAAAGTTTTGCAGCACAGAGCATGAAATCCTCCTATTCCATTCTAATATTTTCAGGAAAGGTACTCAGGGCCTCATTCAATTGCCATTTGGCCAATTGAATAGGGCTCTATATAAGCACATAGCATATTTTTTACAGAAGTTTTTAGTTAGTGAAGACCTTACTTTTGGATAGAAGTTCACTAACTAAAAACTTAATTTAAAAAAAAAATGCTATGTGCTTTTATAGAGCCCTATTCAATTATCCAAATCTCAATTGAATGAGGCCCTTAGTTTCCCTGCTCCACTGTTAGCAGAGGTTGGACCCTTAGGCCCTCATTCAATTGCAATTTGGCCAATTGAATAGGGCTCTAAATAAGCACATAACATATTTTTTTAAATAAGTTTTTAGTTAGTAAGCATCTATCCAAAAGCAAGTTTTCACTAAATAACAACTTCTTTAAAAAATATATGCTATGTGCTTATTTAGAGCCCTATTCAATTGGCCAAATCGCAATTGAATGAGGCCCTTATTCTCTGGATGAAATAAAATCAGTTGTTAGCTTGATAGTAGTAGGGATATGGATTTTCCATTTTCTCATACAATAAACATGTAATGTAATATTTAAAACATGCTCTTTAAAAAAATTGGACTTTAAAAATAATTGTTTATTGTATGTCTTTATTAAATCTTACCAACCAATTATCCGATTATAAAATCTACAGTGTATCCATCACACATTTATAGTAATAACTGTTTTGTTATATCAAGTTACCAATACATTCATTTTCTTATCGGTCAAGACTTTAGAAACAAAATTAACAACCTAAGGGGTTTGTAGGACTATGTTTTCCTATGCTACAAAAAGATATACTGTATTATAAAATTTCAAGGGCTTAATTACATACTACACTAATTATAAAACATCTGCATACACCAGAATATATAAACAGAGCTGGTATGAGAAGTTTAAAGGAACAGCGGCTGAAGTGCAGCTAGAAGGTATGGCTAATTCCAGCACCTGGGCTCATGTGATTATAGGTCTAATTCCCTGTTGGGTACCAGTTCTGTGTAGTGTTATTGTTAATATGTAATGTTTTAAGACTTTTAGCTTTCAAGTTGAACAATGCTTTAGTTGTATTCTGTTTTGTTAGGTTTTATTATAGTTATAAAAATGCATTTCAGATTATATTTCATTTAGTAATTTGAAGAGTCAGTTACAGCATATGGCAAACTTTTTATGTAATTTTGCTTCATTTTGTAACATGGAATGCATTATGTTTACTTGACTTGTTACTTTATTGAATTATTGAAAGTGAAAAACTGTAGGCTGGAGGATATACACATCAAAACTAATGACACATTCATTTTAGATAGGGCTCAATCATGTTAGTTTCTACCATAGGGTTTCTACTACAGAACACAAAATAAGAAAGATCAACAAAATATTTGGTAACTATTACGTATAAAATAGTTCCCTGTAAATAATGATAATAATTGCTTAACCCTCCTAGCCTAGCTCATCCCAGGGAGGCCAATTCTCTCTGGCAAATACAAGCTCAGCTCTTCCTCACCACTTTGAGAGGTTATATTTAAAACAAAGATGCTTGATCACCCACTAGAGTGATCAGACATCTAATATAAATTATATTTATGTAATTACGTAGTTACATAGGGCCTCATTCTATTAGCGGCCGTAAATCGGCCGTAAGGCTGCGATTCCTTGCGGGGGTTCTGTTAACTCGCGATTCTATTATACGGCCCCGCAAGGATCTCCTCTTACGGCCGGCCGCATATCTTGAAACCGGCCGTAAGCTCAGAAATATAAAAAATGCAAAAATAAATTCAAGCCTGCACTGTACAGCTCTGTAAATGCTAGGGATCATATTGGGGGACATGAGGATTAAAAGGAACCCACTCTCAAGCTTGCACATCAGCCCAAACCCGAGTTCAAATTAACTGTTTATTTTCCGGCTGCGGCGTGGGCGGGTCTGAAGTGCTCCAAGCCCTCGGGACTTATTACATGGATATTTTACGGATATTAAAAATAAAATATTTTACAGATTTGAGTATAGGATAATTATGTGCTATTTTTTCTAACACCTAAAATCCCTTTATAGTCTTCTCAAAGTGCAGGATGGCTTTATTTGAGCTATTTTATGTGCTTAATTGGTGCTAGCGGGACCTCTTTCCTGCAAGTAAGCAGCGGCTCGTTTTTAGCCTTGCAGAGAGGTTTCCCGGAGCAATTGAATTGTAAATAGGAATTTCTTACGGCCGAAACTCTTGCGGCCGTTTTAGATCAAAGGCTTTCCTCTGGCGTGAGCGGCCGCAAGAGATAGCAAGGCACCCGCCGCAAGCCTGCCGGAGCCTCCGGCCGTAAGGGAATAGAATAGCCGAATAGCTTGCGGCCGGTCCTTGCGGCCCCGCAACGGCTGCGGCCGCTAATAGAATGAGGCCCATAGTAATTAAGGTTGAAAAAAGACTTTCAGTCCATCAAGTCCAACCTTTTAAGATCTCCTCTGATCTGTAATATGCGGATTAGTTATGAATTAATTATTTGTTAATTCATTGTTAATTAATTATTAATCAACTATTTTTTTTTATTATTATTAATTAATCCAGAGGAAGGAAAACAGAAAAAAAAACAAATGAAACTTAAACAATCGTCTCAAAGGGAAAAAAAAATATTCCTTCCTGACCCCAGATACTGGTGATCAGATTTCTCCCTGGATCAATACTCTCTCTAATTATCCAGGATAACCCTGAATTCCCTTTTTATTTAGAAATAAATCCAGTCCCCTTTTAAAGTTATCTATCGAATCCGCTGTCACCACCTCCTCTGGTAGAGAATTTCACAGATTAACCACCCTTACTGTGAAGAACCCCTTTCTTTCTTTAAGGTGGAATCTTTTTACTTCTAACCTCAAGGGATTTCCTCTTGTTAGTTGAAAACTTCTTGGCACAAAAAGCTCCCTTGACAAGTCTTTATACTGACCCTGTATGTATTTGTACTCCATATTCCAAATTAGGGCGTACTAGAGATTTGTATAGTGGCAGAATTATATTTGCTTCCCTTGCTTCTATAACCTTCTTAATACATGCTAATATTTTATTTGCCTTTGCAGCTTCTGCTTGGCTTTGAGCACTGTTTCCTAGGTGGTTGTCCACAAGCACTCCTAAATCCCTTTCAATATCTGATACCCCTAGATTTGCTCCATTAAGATTATAAATTACTTTGCTATGTTTCCTTCCCAGATGCATGACTTTACATTTATTCATATTAAATCTCATCTGCCATTTAGATGTCCATTCCCCAATTGTATGTAAATCCCTTTGGAGGGAAAGCACATCATTATGTGATTTAATTACCTTGCACAACTTTGTGTCATCAGCGACAATGGAGACACTACTTTCTAATCCCACCTCTAAGTCATTAATAAATATGTTAAAAAGGAGAGGATCTAATACTGAAACCTGAGGAACCCCACTTACCACAGTAGTCCAATCTGAGTATGTTCCATTTACAACAACCCTTTGCTTCCTGTCTTTTAGCCAGCTCTCAATCCATAAGCAAATATTTACTGCAATTCCTGTATATCTTATTTGCACAATAGTCTCCCATGTGGCACTGTATCAAAATCCTTTGCAAAATCCAAAAAGACTACATCCACTGAGTTGCCTTTATACAGGTTCCTACTAACCTCCTCATAGAAACTAATTAGATTTGTTTGACATTATCTATCCCTCATAAATCCATGTTTACTCCTACTTATAATCCTGTTCAAATAGACATATTCTTGTATATTATCGCTTATTAACCCTTCTAAAAGCTTTCCCACTACAGAAGTGAGGCTTGCTGTTCTGTAATTCCCTGGATTTGCTATTGCTCCCTTTTTTAATATTGGTATCACATCTGCTTTTCTCCAGTCATCTGGTAGAGACCCTGAGTTGAGTGAATCTTGAAAAATTAAATATAATGGTTTGGCTATTACAGAACCCAGTTCCCTCAGTACCCTTGGGTGTATTCCATCAGGACTTGGGGCTTTATTAACATTTATTTTTTCCAACCTCTTTTGGATTACTTCCTGCATTAACCAATTATTCGGCAAAGGTAGTGTAGCCCCATTATGTTGCAGTGTCCCAACCACTGGTACCTCCCTTGAGTATACCGAAGAAAAGATCCTATTTAGCTCTTCTGCCTTTTCCTGGTCACTAGTTTTCAGACGATCTGTGTCACATTGTAATGTTCCTATAGCTTCCTTCCTTGCCTTCTTCCCATTAATATACTTAAAAAATATTTTAGGGTTAGTCTTACTCTCTTTTGCAATTCATTTTTCATTTTCTATTTTAGCCAGTCTAATAGCCTTTTTGCAAGCCTTGTTGATTTCCTTGTATTCCTGTAAAGCAGTTTCTGTCCCCTCTTGTTTGTATAATTTAAATGCCTGTTTTTTACTCCTTATCTTGTTCTTTAAATCATTGTTAAGCCACATTGGATGTGATTTACTCCTTCTACTTTTATTCCCACTTGGTATATGGTGATAAGTATGTATATTTAGTAAGGATTTAAATGTTGTCCATTTATGTTCAGTGTTTTTACCTATCAGTTTTCTGTCCCAGTTTATAGTTTGTATTGCTGCCCTTAGACCATTAAAATCTGCCCGTTTGTTGGCCCCTAAATTTTAGTTTTTATTAACTCAATATCAAATGAAACTGTGTCGTGATCACTGTTTCCCAAAGGTTGCCCTATTTCAACATTTGATACTATATCAATAGTATTTGTGATGACTAAATCTAAGATAGCTTCATTTCTAGTAGGTTCATGTACAACCTGGGCCAGATAATGATCCTGGAGTTTACTCAAGAACCTGCTCCCCTTATTATTATTATTATTATTATCTTTATTTATATCGCGCCAACATATTCCGTAGCGCTTTACAGGGGTTGAGTACATAGCAGAAAACAAATTAAACACCTTGTAAAGAATGGAGGGCCCTGTTTTTGAGCATGGAAACTCGCAAACTTACAATCTAAGGTGAACTGCTGGTCTCATTTAACCAATTTATTTCAGGGTAATTAAAATATCCCATTATTAGAACTTTTCCATGCTTAGCTGCATTTCCAATCTGTAACAATAATTTTATTTGCTCACTTTCAGCTATAATTGTGGGTTTATAGCATACTCCTACTAATATTCTTTTGGAATTTGCTGCTCCGCTATTTAACTCTACCCACAAACATTCAACATTTCCGCTAGTTCTGCCATAAATAACTTCTCTGACTATAGGCTTAAATTCAGGCTTAACATTCAGACAAATCCCTCCTCCTCTTTTACCATTGCCTCTATCTTTCCTAAATAGGTTATAACCATCCAGATTAACAGTCCAGTCATGAGATTCATCCCACCATATTTCGGTAATGCCTATTAAATTCCATTTTTCATTCATTGCTAATAATTCTAACTCTCCCAATTTTTCTGGCAAGCTTCTGGCATTAGCAAGCATACACCTTATGTTATGAGTCTGTAGTTCTGAAGTGCCTGCCACTGTACTTGGGTTACTTAGTACTACCTCCCTATTGACTATACTACACCTCCCCCATCTCCTCCCCTATGAGTTGTTAATTCATCCCTTATACCCTCTACATTTTCTACCCCGTAACTTATATCTAGTCGCTCCCCCCACCTACTAGTTTAAAAGCTCCTTCAGCCTTTCTACCATCCTATCCCCTAGCACAAAAGCTCCCTCATCATTAAGGTGCAATCCATCCCTGCTGAAGAGATTGTACCGAAGTGAAAGACAGCCCAGTGCTCTAAAAACCCAAACCCCTCCTTAGTGCACCACATCTTTAGCCACTCATTAACCTCCCTAAGCTCCTTCTGCCTCCCTAGGCTAGCACATGGCACTGGTAGTTGATCTAGTGGTAATTGATCTCTGGTGTCTAGTGGACTGAAGTAATCCCAGCATGCTCCAACACTGTGATCACTTCACCAGGACTCCCTCAGCGCTGATCCTCTCAATGGACCTGGCTGTAAGTTTTTATAGATGGCTCTCGTATCAATGGGTGGAAGTTTTTTGTTTTGATTGTTTACTTGGTTTTGGTGATCTACTTTTATTAAATTGCCTTGGATTGGGTTAGTCTGGTTTACAAGTGGTGTTTTTAAGAGAGCATATTTATTGTGATTGCAGGTTATCTTATATATAGTAAGTATCCATACATTATTCCATAATGGTTATGTGAGTTACAGTATGTACATGTCGTTTTTAGGCTGGATATGGCACTATAATGGTTCATCCTTTCTTCTAATACAGATGACCTAGTGGTTTCAGTGCCTTTACCTGTATTCAAGACGTCATTCAGGCCATACATTTTTTACAGGCCAGCAGAGGCAGGAAATGGTGTCTGGGAACACATGTAAAATAATATAAGTGAGAAATTTATTGAATTATTAGAATATTTGAACTGTTTCATTGCACAACAATCATTTTCATGTTAGACGTGTTGTTAGTGATTGCCAGAGTTGTATGTGATGTGTGAGGCATATACAGCATGTATGCAAGGAATACACAATATTGATATGTTAAGTGGAAGCACTGAAGTCAGGAATTGGGTCATAAGGTATCATAACAAGTTAAATAGACACAGGAAGGTTCCCAGTTTTAAATATTAAAATAGTAAAGCTAAGCATTTTTTTTACATATTTAAGTGCTTAAATTCTATATTTTTACCGACCTGAAACCTCACAAACAGGCCAAATAGCTCTGGAGACAGTCTGTGATTGGCTAGTATGTTTAGTACTATAGAAACACTGTGTACACGAGCTACAGGGGGAGAAACTTTGTAGAGATTTTTTTGAAGGTTAAAAAGCCTTAACTCAATACTTTGAGTATGGTGTTTTAGTAGATTTGTATGTGTATTGAAGAGAGTAGTGAAGAGAACTGCAGTGAAGGCCAAGTGCAAATGAACATGCAAAATGTACAATACATCTCAATGATTACAGCAGGACTGTATGTCTGCCATACATTATAACATAAATCATCAGTAAATGTATATTGCATATAGAAATATTAGTATATGTTATATAAGTAATACAATATATATATATATATATATATATATATATATATATATATGGATATTCACTTATTAAAACACTTAATTAGGTTGCATATTCAAAATTATTTATTGTTATTGAATGTACTTCACTATCTTCCTGACTTTTCAGTCATTATCTGCATGTGTGTCTCTAGATAGATATATAGATAGACAGATAGATATATATATATATATATATATATTAGAAGTGCCATCCATTCATTAGCTCTGCCACTGTTAGTACTCTAACAGCCCCATTAAATTTGAAGCCCGTAGCGGCATTGGCACACCCGTAAAGGCTGCGGGGCTTGAAATTTGATTGCATTACAGAGCTTTTAAATTGAACCATACCGTGAGTTACGGACCGTAGACGCAAACCCGTAAACCATTCTTGCGCGCATTGGATGTGCGGGCATGAACAAGATCAAATAGTCAAACCCATACTTACGGGTTTAGACGGAGCCAATGGCAAATTAGATCATCATGATTACTTTAGATTTCAAAGCCTTACGGGTTTCAATTACGAGTTTCGATCGGACCCGCATTCCAGAAATAATGCAATATTAATAAATCAGTAAATATGATATTCTATTGCATGCGAGTTCCATTATATGTAGTAACACATTGATTGCCGGGATCGATATAACACGGACATTAAACAGAAATACAACTATTTCATATTACAGATTTGCGAGCTTGAGAATATGTTGTGCTATTCTGAAGCTATTAAGATGCATTGTAATCCGTAACCATTTTTTTACTATTAAACTTAAATGGCCAATTAAGACAAACAGTTCTGAGACCGATCTTCCACCGCTGGTTAAGACTGAGGTGGTGGGTAATTCTTGTACTATTCATTTGGATTTCTAGGTATTTGGCAGTAGTATGTTTATATTTGCATTTACAGTGCTACGGATAGGACTTTGACCCGTATGCTTGGCGCTGGTGCTCCATTTGTGGGTAACGGGTTTGAACCCTCAGTGGATTTAATAAAATAATTTTCAAACGTAACAGTTACGGGCTTGACAGATCAAAGGATTTGCGGACGCTGAGTTAAAATGCTGATGTCCCGTAGGATTTTTCCACATGTAATCGTTAGCGGGTTGCTTTATGGGCCAATTTAATAGCCGTAAGTCTTACGGGCTACGGTTTTACACGTTGAGGGAATTTAATAGGGCTGTTAATATATAACTGCCATTGTGTAACAAAATTAACAGCTAACGCAAGTTACCATTGGTGAATTTATAAAAAAAAAGGGAAATCTGGGCCTCTGTTTCATAATGAGAGCTTGAGAACCGATATACAACAAGTGAAAATAAATACAATGTAGTCTAACCTCAGCCTGAGATTAATTGGATTGATTGTAAATTGGGTAATCAGAACAAGATGGAGGTCTCTTTGACATGAAATTTAATCAACAAGATGTTTATGCATGTACATGAGCAGGAGAAATCCAATCATCACAAAGGCAAGCCTGCATAGCATCAGAGAGAAGACTCACAGGGCTGCACTGGAAACTCTCTGCATCTATTTCTGCAGTTAAACAGACTTTGAACATGAAGGGCTTTGTAACTGGATTTCCATTTTAATAAGGTCATGCTGCACTTATTTTGTAACAATGAAACAAAGAATTATTACATCTTCCCCTGCAGTGTGCCAAAGTGACACTTCATTGTAAAACTTTGATGGCTAATCTAGAGTGGTACAAGAAAGTGAATCTTAAAAACGTCTTCCATGCTGGAGAGCTGTGCTTATGAGTTCTGTTGTAAACCTAGCATCAAAGGAAATAAATGAGTAGTGTGTCAGCTCATAATCTATCTATCTATCTATCATTCTATCTATCTATCTATCTATCTATCTATCTATCTATCTATCTATCTATCTATCTATCTGTATCTATCTATCTATCTATCTATCTATCTATCTATGTGTGTGTGCGTGCATATACAGTATATAGGTATGTATTTTGATATTTTATTATCTTTCTTTATAATTATTATTTTTAACTGATTCGCATTCACTCCCAAAACACCAGTGGAAGCGAGGACTCCAAAAGCTCCGGTTTGAGTGTCAAGAGACCCACACGTCTTTTCATCTTTTATTAAATAATGTCCAACCGAAATAAAGCCCTACATGGAACTCCAGGAACTATATCTTTCCAACTAAAGAATATGTTATACTAGAGTATTGCCCGTCAAAAAATGTCGGCAATGAAATTGTAAGTGAGCTAATACTGTTTGGTGTATAATAATCAAATAAATAATACATTAATAAATCAATATACTTTACCTATTTTTAAGTAATATATGCAGGAATCATTGTGTTGAAGAGCTGACAATCTGTTTTGATGTTGCTGCAGCATTAGTGGTGTGGAGCTGCTGTGTAAGCGTGACGAATGTGTGCAGTGTAATAGTGTGCGTGCGCGAGGCAAAACCGTTAGTGTAGCTGTGTACTTCCGCATTGTATAAGTTATTGTTCTAAAATGGTTGCTAATGTGTGGTATGCGTCTGTGGCGGAATATCTGTAGGTGTTTTGTGGTGTTTTGCGTGTTTCTGGTGGTGTTTTGCGTGTTTAGAGTCCTGTAGCCTCGTTTTCGTTTTCTACGGCGGCCATTTTTTCTCTCGCTTAGAGAAATCTTTAGTGTCTAAACTCTTTTATTTTTAGTTAAATTGAGGTGTAACTTCATTTTTTGAGGTCCTGGATGCTCCCTCTTGCTGTAGGTAAGCTTTTTATGTATGTGCTGTGTGTATTTATTGTGTTTTTCATTTTTTATGTCCTGCGGACGATTTTTGCAAGGTCGTAATTGGTTGTAACGTGTCTCGTAGTTTTTTGCGAGGGCCGCAGTTGCTGGCAAGGAGCGCCTTCGGAGATAGATTGCGAGAGTAGGCGTTAATACATTGTTTTACATATATTCTTCTATTACCTATATACACTTAACTATATATACACATACTTACATATAATTTATATATTGCTGATTGTCCCTAGGCCTCACCCAATCCATACCTACCTACCTTATACCCCCTACCCAAACACATGCCTCACCCCCATATACATACCCCCACTCATATGCTCTTATAATATATGTCCTATTGCACTCAACACTGATTGACAGATTCCAATATAACCCACACACCCCTTGCTACCTACCCATACCGTTACATTTGCACCCTACATGTATTAATACATATAGCGCATAAATATTTTATTTAAACATATCTACATGAAACACATTCTTGAAATTCATTCATGAGTAGGCTGTGATTATGGATGTATCTGTGAGTGTGTCAGGGAAAAGGCTTTGTGGTGGAAGCCATGATAGAAGAGAAAATTTGCTGGAGAATCCATAAAGTTCTCGAGGGGAACAGCTTGGTCATAGGCATGTACACAGGTTTTGGGGTCTTAGGCAAGACGGGATAGCGATTATGGGCCCCAGTAGAATCATTTGCACAGGCACGTAGCGTTCAACTTTGTTTGTATATTAGTACCTTGTCAATCATAATTCCTCCAATATACAGCTGAAAAGGCTAAAATGAGTTGCATTATTAAGTTACAGGGACCTGTCACTTTCAAATTTCCCTCCAAGCCATTCCAATCGCTTTTAACATTGCCCGTGCAAGTAACGTAATGTGTAAACCCCGTCTTTCTCCCCGAACCCATATTGAACATCACCCATAGAGGCCGAACAATTCCTCTGAAAAAGATTTATCTGACTAAAAACAATATGTCACATCATTTGAGTTGGCTATAAGGCTTATATCTGACATAATTGAGGGATAATATTTCCACCTAATGCGGTACATATCAAATATACTTGAGAGATCTCATGGATCACCCCTAGTACCCCTATTCCTTATGAGCCCAGGAATCCCCAGGATTCCTCCATTTACAGTACAGAAGGGAAGCCCCATAATTCACTCACCCATTACCTCCGATCCCCATAAATCTCAATAACCGTGGGGGTCTATTATTACCCTCATGGCACCTAAATATTAATTCTGTGCCACATAGGTCCTTAAAAGACCACAGTGGCACCTAACACTTAATCCCTACCATGGGGGTCCCTAACAGACCTCTGTGTAAAAAAAAATTAACTTCTATGCCCCAGGGTCCTTTTTTATATGTACCAATGCTTTAATTTATTTCTGTTCAAAAGCTGATTTCACACAGTAGTAGCTCCTTAATTGATATTAGTTTTTGACTCTTGGAGGCATTTTTATGACTTTAGTGGTGGTTGAAGGTACCCAGAGGCTTTTTCGCAAATTACAAACACTTGAAGAGGCTACTGTGTTAACTTCCTTTAGCTTGAATATCCTTCCGAGCAACATGTAATAGTGAAGTTGAAGATATGCATGGAACAGCCATTTGGGAATTATGGCATTTGCGGACATTACAAACACTCGGATGGTTATGTTTATGTTAATGTTTAGGGATTTTAGGTTCCTGGGGGCATGGAATGGAGGTCTTATACCCCTCAATGAGCAATATGTTTAATATTTAATCAAAGTCAGAATTACGTTTTTTTTTACCCCTGACTACTTGGAAATCTGGTAACAGTCTTCCATGAAGAATCCAAGGATCCTTCCATAATTTTACTGTTTTTAAATGTCACAAGCCCCTTCCTTAGTTACACCTCTTCCGGTGTCCAAATTAAGTTTCCTACGATTACCAAACCACTAATTTAGTGATTTGCATATCTTTGAGTTAAATGCTAAATTTACAGATAAAAAATGTATTTGCAAAAACTCAGTATAGCAGAATGTACAAAGTATTGTCACAAGGTAAAAGGAATAAAATAAGTTTTAATTTTTCAAAAGAAAATGCTCAGCAGAAAATATAGTATACCGTAGTTATTTTTTAATCATACAATGCTCAAAACAAACAATTTAGTATGGTCCAAGATAAGCTAGCTAAACTACTAATGTAACTCTGTTCAAAAAAAATAAAAATGTCAACATTAACAAACTGTGTTCTCAATGAATTTATGGTATATTATACTGGAATATTTTTTTTTTCCTTTTAGCTGATGGAAACTTCACTTCAACTCTTTGTAATGAGCCAAAAAAAGGAGAAAAACTGAAATTTTCCACCTCTTTAGAAGCTTATTAACAATGGGATGAATGAATGTATGCTACTTTCCATCTGAAACCTAATTTCTGTTTTGACTGGGATCCTGTGTCTATGGCAACTTTTCAGCACTCATGCCATTGCCATTGACTAGGAACAAGGAAATGACTGGCTATTTTGGTCATTTGAGAATGTGACTGACCATTTCAAATTACCATGGAGACAGGAGGCCCAGCCCTTGTGTCTGCTGCTGATTCTCATGATGAAGCGCTTGTTTTATTTATCTGGCCGGCACACGGCTCTAATTAGATGCCGGGTAAATCGATGGCAGCACTGCTGATTAATTTGTAGAGCTTGCATTTTGAGCTGTTACCACATTTTAACCCTTGCAGACACACTGAACAATTTTGGTTTTCTTAGAGACTGTCTTATTTTTTTTATTTCTTAGAACATATAATATTAATCACAAATTCAAGAAATATTTTAGAAGATCTGAGTAATTCTTCATACACTTCCTATAGAAAATTTGACTCGTCTCCCTGTATTCAGCTCTCCTGAGCAGCTGATGATGTCAAAACTATTATCACTAATTGTTCCTATCAGGAACACATCCTGGGATTGCTATTACCCATAATCCACACAGCAATTAGAAATGTCAGTTTGACATCATTAGCAGCCCAGGAAAATTAGCAGATCAGGTATTGGAACTTTATGGTAAGGTACACAACCGATTCTACGTTTTCTTACTCGGAAAATGCTCCTACTGATTAAAAAGAAAAAAAAAATATTACAGGGTCCATTTAAAGGAATAATAATTGCATCTGCAATCACCTTATTTTCTATGAATGTAATATTGATCGAGCCTTAGAGTGATGGTTAAGAACCACTGTTCTAATTGATGAAGTTCAGGGTAAATTCAATTTTTCCACAGGATAGAAGCCCGGAGGAGCTTTGTTTCTCTCTTACATAGAATTCCAATCTGCATGATTAAATAAGAAATAGATTATAAAATTACTGCATCTAAACTGCATTTATGTGAATCATTTGCTAAAGTATTTAGGTTCACGGTTGACTTAGTGAAAATAACTCATTTTGGGAAATGTGCACCAAGGTATACCAATATTCTGGGATGGGATAATTATAATGAAAATGCATAGTATGGTCTAAAGCCATAGGGGAACTGCAATTAAATCCAGAGGAAACAATTTTAAGATTGTTGTTCATTTAAATGGTTGGAGGCTTAAATGACAACAATAAAATAATCTTCTCAATCATTATTCTCTTGTTCCAGTAAAAACAAAGGACTTTTTATTTTCTAATCTGTTTAAAGAAGCACTGCAGGTTGTGAAAACGTAATGTTTGCGAAGTATGTAAACCCAAACTAACAGCTTTCGCAGACTCTGTGTATAGAAAGTTCCATCTTCCTAGTAGCTTGAAGCATGATGGGTGTTTTTACCTTATTGGGGAGGAGGGAAAAGGAAAACAGAGCTAAAGGTTTTAGTATTTGACACCCCCTCCCCACAATGGATCAAAATCAGGTCTCAAGGTAAACTTCAAGCCATGCTCCTGCAGTGATGTAAATCAGCTCTTTTAATACCATGGATGCCTCAGGGCTCAGCAGAGGCATGAATCTTTTTTAAATGTCATCATATTTTCTCTTCTTTATCTAAAACAAAATAAAACTTTATTTAAATGAACTATAAAACAAATAAGTATGATTTAATCAAAATATGAATAAATATAAAAATAAAATAAAAATGAAAATAAATAAATAAATAAAAAACCAAAGATATAACAATATGAAAGTTTACACCAATAGTAACATTTAGCTCAATAGAAATAAAATATATGCATATGGGGGCAAAAAGTATAAAGAAAGATAACATCAATTTAAAATAGTGGAATTAATATAATGTCATCTAATTCTTCAAAGTAATTAAGAGAAGGAATTAAGTGATTGGCATAACTTGAGTTAAGCCATGGAGACCAATATTTTAAAATGTTTCTATTTTATCTTAGTACTAGATCATTTCTCCATAATAAGAATGGGATTAATTCTTTGGGTTAACATACAAAAGGTAAATTTGTGTGTTTCCACCTAAAGTGAGACATAGGTGTCCCATAACAAGCAAAAAGCTCTCCGTTAGAAGCGTGCCGACAACAGCTGGCAAGCCCTTTAAAGCGCGATGGGTAAAGCGCACGTGCGAAAAAAATGCTCACAAGCCGACAAAAGCGCGAACGGCAGAAGGATGGATGAGGGATGCCAGAATGGATGGATGGATAGATGAATGGCAGGATGGATGGATGCCAGGATGGATGCCAGGCAGTCTGACTCAAGTTGATGGTGCAGTGTATTAGTATGGAAATATGGAGAGAGAGAGAGAAGTGGAGAAATGGAACAGTGAGAGAGAGAGAGATGAGTGAGGGGGGGATTAGTTGGATGGCTGGGTATTGGTTGGGAAACTGGGCAGGGGCTGCCCGTCCATTGGGGCGTCAGGGCAAACGCCCCCCCAAATATTTTCTTCACCCTGCAATAAAAAAAACACAACAATGTATTAGTATAACCCAAAAACAAATAAATATAAGGTGTACATCATCATTTCAAGTCTAAATAGTATTAAAAATGAAGTAAAGTTAGAAAAGGGACACTGTCACTTTAAAATAACCCTTGCGCTACATTAACTAATGCTGTGTATCTATCGCCCCCTGCCTGCACCCTGTGTGATCAAATTACAATAGTTATACACTGTGTACACTAACCTTTAGACCTTCTGTCTCTTCAATGAGTCCTGGCCTGGCCCCCTGACCGTTAATGCATGCCGCCCACCATCACAGTGACGATATGCATGGGCGGTCATAAATGTATCAATTAATAAATGACAGTCTTCCATCATTGACCAATCAATGATGGAAGGCTGTCCAGTTACTAAGTGATCAATCTAAACCCACCCAGACCGTTAGCCCTGAGCGCCCGCCAGCAAATAGGGCCTCGAGTTTAAATTTTGATTGACTGATACAGTCAATAAAACCACCAGTTCCCTGTCCCTTCCCCCTTTCTGTTTCCTGACCCTGGTCACGCTGAGACTGAGAGACCTCCCTGGCTGAATCTACTCATCTGCTCTGCCTGCCTAACACAGTAAGTCTACACCTGCCTCTGCCTGGCACCTGCCCTGCCCCTGGCCAAACCAAAACCCCTAGTAGCCCCTAATAAAAGTTAGGGGTGACCAGTTACCCCCAGTCCCCCACTATGCCTGCCTAGCCTGCCAGTGCCACCTACCCAGCCACCCACCAACTACCACCGACGACCCCAGCCATCACCCCCATGTGGCCTGTGCCACCCCCGATCAGGCCTGCCCTATGCTAGCCTAGCTATGCCATCATGCCACCACCGGATTACACCGATCACGGGATCGGGGTAGTCGGGTGGTGAGCGGGGTGGCACAGGCCCACATGGGGGTGATCAGATCACCCCCTTGATGAGGCCTGTGCCACCCCTGATGACCTCCATGTTGCCGCCCTATGCCACCCCCGAGGCCCGATCACCACCGGGCCCCCAGCACCACCCCGATGCGGCCTATGCTACCCCGGGTATTTGGGCAGTGAGCGGGGTTGACCAGGCCACATGGGGGTGGATGTTCACCCCCATGAGGCCTGTGCCACCCCTGGTCGTGGCCTATGGGCGACCGATGGGCGCCTGACCGTGACCGACCCCACCCTGGATGAACAAACTACCTACCCCCCCCCCCCCCCCCCCTATTTTTATTCCATTTTTAGAAGTAACAGGCATGTATATGTGCCTGTCACTTCTAAAGATAAAATAAAAATAAGGGAAGGGAAAAAAAAATACAGTAAAAAGTAAAAACATTATTACAATTAAACAGTAAGCTAACACATTGTTAGTACAGTTAGTAACACATTTTTATACAAAAATAAACAGCTTTAAACAAACATTAAAAATAAAATAAAATAAACAACAGCACATACTTACCTGTAAAATTGACCCCTCCAGCGTTGGCCTTCTGTCCTCTCTGGATATAGTCATGAAAAATAAATAATCCATGTTGATTGAAGCCAATGGTCAAAATAAAATAATCCATGTTGATTGAAGCCAATGATCAAAAATAAAATAATCCATGTTGATTGAAGCCAATGATCAAAAATAAAATAATCCATGTTGATTGAAGCCAATGATCAAAAATAATCCAATCTTGATTGAAGCCATTGTCCATCCATCCATTCTGGCCCATTGAAAGAGGCCTCCACAAAAAAAACCCGACGCTCTAAAAAAAAAAAAACAACACACTAAAAGAGCTCCTCCTGCAAGGAGCCCCTCCCGCGATTAATTGTTTTTTTCCCACGGTCTGCTATATATACTAATTTTTGAAGGACTCTGATTGGCTGAAATTTTTGATTGACATCGATTTCAACCAATGAGAGTCTTCAAAAAATTAGCAAATCAGCAAGCAGGTATGGAAGCCTGTAAGGGTAAAAAAGGTTAGTGTGAACTTGTTTGACCCTGTATGTATTATACATATTACAGGGCTATTTTATGTGATATACATGTTACAGGATAATATCCTGTAACATGTATAGCCAAAAAATAGCACTGTAATATGTATAACAAATAAAGTGTAATAGAAATGCATGAACAATATAATATACCATGTAATAAAGAACATCAATTAATCAAATAATAAATATCAATTAATATATATTGTTGTATGTATATGTTTATGTATATTTATGTGTAATTTTTTATATATATATATATATATATATATATATATATATATATATATTTGGATATATATATATATATATATATATATATATATATATATATATAAAAATTAATATCAAAATATCACAATAAATAAATATATATATATATATATATATCAATTTGATATATATATATATATATATATATTTATTTATTGTGATATATTGATATCAATTTTTATATATATATATATATATATATATATATATCCAAATATATATATATATATATATATATATATATATATATATATATATATATATATATATATATATATATATAAAAATTACACATATATTTATATATTATTTTTTTTTTTTTTTTGGGCCTATATGTTATTTAAGGTTTTTAAGGTGCGGTTGGGGCCTATATGGTCCCAATTTGTTATTTAAGGTTTTTAAGGTGCGGTTGGGGCCTATATGGTCAAAATTGGTTATTTAAGGTTTTTAAGGTGCGGTTGGGGCCTATATGGTCAAAATTGGTTATTTAAGGTTTTTAATGTGCGGTTGGGGCCTATATGGTCCCAATTTGTTATTTAAGGTTTTTAAGGTGCGGTTGGGGCCTATATGGTCAGAATTGGTTATTTAAGGTTTTTAATGTGCGGTTGGGGCCTATATGGTCCCAATTTGTTATTTAAGGTTTTTAAGGTGCGGTTGGGGCCTATATGGTCAAAATTGGTTATTTAAGGTTTTTAATGTGCGGTTGGGGCCTATATGGTCCCAATTTGTTATTTAAGGTTTTTAAGGTGCGGTTGGGGCCTATATGGTCAAAATTGGTTATTTAAGGTTTTTAAGGTGCGGTTGGGGCCTATATGGTCCCAATTTGTTATTTAAGGTTTTTAAGGTGCGGTTGGGGCCTATATGGTCCCAATTTGTTATTTAAGGTTTTTAAGGTGCGGTTGGGGCCTATATGGTCACACTTGCTCTTTTAAGGTTTTAAACGTTACGGTTTGGGTCTTAAACGTTCTAATGTTTTTTTTTTTGTTTTCTATAACTTCCCAGGTGCAAACTATCTGTGGAATCAGATTTCTTTGGACTCGTTGGTTGACTTACTGGACGTGAATACCCCGAGAAGGAGCGTCAACTGTTGGTGAGTATATGGTCACACTTGGACTTTTAAGGTTTTAAAAGTTACGGTTTGGGTCTTGAGATTTCTAATGTTTTTTTTGTTGTTTTCTATCACCCCCCAGGTGCAAACTATCTGTGAAAGCAGATTCGTTTGGACTCGTTGGTTGACTTACTGGACGTGAATACCCCGAGAAGGAGAGTCAACTGTTGGTGAGTATCATTGCCTTTAATTTTCTGTCCATGCGTATAGGTGCAAATTTGATGTTGATGTACTCTTGTCACATGAGGGTTTGCAATCTGTAATGTATACCAATGAAATCAACACACTGTTATTTTAAAGTAATTTTGTGACATAATATAAATTAATATACCGTGATCTCTTTCTTTTATTGGTATCAATATCAGAAATGAATACTATTGACTCTCTACTTGTGAAGCCTTTCGCCACCCTAACCTATGAGGAGAAGGTGGAAGTAAAACGGTTAGGAGCTGACCAACCAGAGATAAATCTGCAGCAAATCGCAAGAGATAGAGGGAAGCAATATGTACGTAATTTCAATACTGAATGGTACAAGAAGAACGACTGGCTTTCTGGAAGCGTTTCTAGGAAGTCCTTATATTGTTTCCCATGCATCCTATTTGGTGGTGACGCTGCTTGGACCAAAACTGGAGTGACTGACGTCAAACATCTAGCTGACAAATTGGCAAAACACAAAAGTTCTAAAGCTCACTTGGATAACAGGATCAAGTTTGAGATGCTTGGATAGGCGAACATTGCTGTTCAACTGGACCAAGGATACCTAGTCATTATTCAAAAACACAACGAAGAATTGGCTAAGAACCGGTACATCCTTTCGAAGATAATTGATTGTGTTCGCTTTTGTGGCGCCTTTGAACTGGCATTAAGAGGACACGACGAGAGTGAAACATCGCTAAATCCAGGAGTGTTTAGAGGCCTGGTGGATTTGGTTGGCAGTATCGATAGTGCAATGGAACAGCATTTGAAGACTGCAACTGTGTTTAAGGGCACTTCCAAAACCGTGCAGAATGAGCTACTGGACTGCATGCATGAAGTTATAAAGGAAGTGATTCACCAAGAGCTTAAGGAAGCCCAGTTTGTGGCAATCCAAGCGGATGAAACAACCGATATTTCCGCTAGGACACAGTGCGTTGTAGTCTATCGCTACATTGACAAGAAGCATCAAGTGGTGGAAAGATTTGATGGCTTCACGGAAATGAAATCAACGGATGCAGACTCCATTGCTGCTGTTGTGCTGGAAACACTGAATACTGTTCTCCCAGAGCCAGAAGACAAGAAGAAACTCATAGCTCAAAGCTATGATGGTGCCAGTGTGATGCGTGGAGATCAAGGAGGAGTTCAAAGAAAAATAAAAGACGTGTACCCGAACGCACACTACGTCCATTGCTATGCTCACCAACTGAACCTAATAATGGAGAAAGCAGTTTCAAGGATTGGAAGAGTTCGAGTTTTTTTTTCAAACATAGGCGGCATACCATCTTTTTTTTCACGCTCTCCAAAAAGGACTGGAGTTCTGGATGAGGTAGTTGGTAGAAGACTTCCAAGAGGTGCACCGACACGATGGAACTTCAACGTTAGGACCGTGAACGTGATCTACGAGAACAGAGATGCGCTACTTGAGTGTTTCCAGACAATTGAAGCATGTCTAAACTTTGATCCAACATCTATACGGGAAACCGCAGGTTTCATTGGAATGCTGGAAGACAGGGAGTTCCTTTACTTCCTTAAATTATTTCATTTAATAATGCCACATGTTGACATCCTCTATAGTCAGCTTCAGAAGCGAGACACGGATACTGTTTATATCAAAAAAGTCACAGAAGACTTTGTCGCCAGCATCCAGAAAATCCGTAATTCTGTGGAAGAGATAGAAGCAAGTATGCCGAGCGATCTAACAGTCAACAGACGGAGTGCGGAGATCTCAACCTTGAGACAACTTTCAAGAGAGGTATGTGACATAGTGGTGGTTCATGCAAAAGAACGTTTTTCATTTTCAAATCACCTAGTCAGTGCCAAACTTGTTCAAAGTGACTTGTATAAAACCCATGACACTTGCTTTCCAACCCAAGCTCTGGAAGACACAGTGCAAGCATATCCAATACTGAAGAAGGAACAATTACGCACTGAGCTGTCACTTCTGTATGGGAAGACAGAGTTTCATACTTGTACAAGTGCTGTTGCTCTGCACAAACTTTTCCATCAATTTAATCTGCAGAATGATTTCACAGAGACAGTAAAATTATTAAGAATCCTGATTACAACACCAATGACTACTGCAGAATCAGAAAGATGCTTCTCAACATTGAAGAGGATAAAAACCTTTTTAAGAAGCACCATGTCCCTGGAGCGGTTGAATGCATTGGCGATGCTCTCAATGGAAAAGCAACTGATTTCCGAGATCCCAGACTTCAATGAAAAAACCATTGAGAAGTTTTCTTCTTTGAAAGATCGCCGTGCAAAATTAAAATACAAGTGATTGAAGCAAAGAAGAATGCATACCCCCAAGGTGTGCAAAGATAAACTGCGTTAAGCAGCACCACCTCACACTACCAAACATAACTAGTGGTAAGTAAAGTATGAACGGTGTGTGGGTGTGCATATGGAAGGAGCTATGAAAGGTGTGTGCATGGTCAGTAACAATTGTTGAAGCCTTGGCGTGGTTTGAAGGAATTGGAGGCACTTCCAAGGGTAGCTGTCACTTGTGTACAGGAAGCAAGAATTCCATGTCTGTACAAGTGCTGTTGCTCTGCAGCAACTTTAGCATCAATTTAATCTACATAATTTAACAGAGTAAGTGAAGCTATAAGGAATCCTGCTTACAACAACGAAGACTACTAAAGAACCAGAAAGATGCTTCTCCACATTGAAGAGGATCAAAAAAGTAATTAAAAAGCACCATGGCCCTGTAGCGGTTAAATGCATTGGTTTGAAGGAATTGGAGGCACCTTCAAGGGTACGTAAAGTTCTCAGAAATGGCACCACCTCACTACCAAAAATAACTAGTGGTAAGTAAAGTATGAATGGTGTGTGGGTGTGCATATTGAAGGAGCTATGAAAGGTGTGTGAATGGTCAGTAACAATTGTTGAAGCCTTGGCGTGGCGTTACTGCTCATATGGTTATCCATATGCTAATTCAACGTGTTTGTTTGACATTGATTATTGTGTTGTCTAAACAGAAGTGAAATGTTGTTGTTTTCTTGAATCCCAAGATCCACTGGTTTGGGCCTATGCAGTGCTGATTGGTCTTCTAAGGTATGTTTGAGGCCTATATGGTCCCACTTGGTCTTCTAAGGTATGTTTGGGGCCTATGGTCACACTTGGTCTTCTAAGGTATGTTTGAAGCCTATATGGTCACACTTGGTCTTCTAAGGTATGTTTGAGGCCTATATGGTCCCACTTGGTCTTCTAAGGTATGTTTGGGGCCTATGGTCACACTTGGTCTTCTAAGGTATGTTTGAGGCCTATATGATCACACTTGGTCTTCTAAAGTATGTTTGGGGCCTATATAGTTCCACTTGGTCTTCTAAGGTATGTTTGGGGCTTATATAGTCACACTTGGTCTTCTAAGGTATGTTTGGGGCCTATGGTCACACTTGGTCTTCTAAGGTATGTTTGGGGCTTATATAGTCACACTTGGTCTTCTAAGGTATGTTTGGGGCCTATATAGTCACACTTGGTCTTCTAAGGTATGTTTGGGGCCTATATAGTCACACTTGGTCTTCTAAGGTATGTTTGGGGCCTATATAGTTCCACTTGGTCTTCTAATGTATGTTTGGGGCCTATATAGTCACACTTGGTCTTCTAAGGTATGTTTGGGGCCTATATAGTTCCACTTGGTCTTCTAATGTATGTTTGGGGCCTATATAGTCACACTTGGTCTTCTAAGGTATGTTTGGGGCCTATATGGTTCCACTTGGTCGTTTAATGTTTTTTAAGTATGGTTTTGTTCTTGAATGGTATGATTGATTTGCTTGTTTTCTTTCAACCCCAGGTGCAAACCCTATGTGGCTGCAGATTTGTTTCTACTCATTGGTCAACTTAATGAACGTGAATACCCTGAGAAGAAGAGCCGACTAATGGTAGGTGTCACTCCTTTAATTTTTCTGTTAATACGTATAGGTGCAATTATGATATTGCTGTAGTCTTGTCACATGAGTTTTTTCAATCTATATTGTATACCAATGAATTTAACACATTGTTACTTTACTTCTTGACATTTCTGCATTGCAGATCATGTATTTCAATGGGCTTTACAAGCATAAGGTCATTGGGCGGGGCTTATAAAGGTCATTATGACGTCAGGGGGAGGAGTTATAAAAATGGGTGTGGTTTGAAAAAAGGGGAGTGGCTATGTTTCGCCCTGTCGCCCCTCCAACTTGAAAAGTCACCAGCCGCCACTGAAACTGGGGATTGCAGTAGTACAATACAGACAGCAGAGCCCTACTCTGCCTCCATGCATGATGTCCCATGTATGATGTGGACCTGCATTCTGCTGCTCCAGGTACCGCACCTTCTCTATGAAGCTGGCAAAGCGGTCATTGAGTTCCTGCAGCTCGGCCTTTTCATTGCTGCGGGTGGTGAGGAACTCGCCATTCAGAGCCAAAGCCACAGAGAAGTCCATGAGGTCGAGCCACACTCGGACAGGAGTGATGGACCTCACCCTGTACGCGGAGGAGTGGATGGAGGCTCCTGGAAAGGTGCTGCTCATGTGTCTGGGAGTGGAGTATCTGGAGGAGGAGGAATAGGACACTGGGGACAGCAAGAGACCACAAAAAGTGCGGCAGTAGGAGGTGGAGGAGCTTCTCATGCCAGGGCTGCTCATGGTGCTATAGGGTGCTGGCTGTTAAGGATAGATGTATCCGGAGCTATTTTGACAGCGCCCATTTGACTGCAGCGCTCAATTGGCGGCGCGTTTACGTTGGCACGTTTATGTTAGCATGCATTGTCCACGCGAGCTATAGATGGGGTGCAGAGAAATATATTGTAATAACATTTTATTTTTGGGATTTTTAACTATCTCATTACAACACTTCACACATATATATATATATATATATATATATATATATATATATATATATATATACTCAGAATTCTAAGCTGGAAGCAGGTTTTTTTTAACTTGTTTTAGACATCCAAATGTGAACACAAATGTACTATTTATTTACTGTACGGTGGAGGACTTTGATCGCTCTTTTGCCCACCATATATTAAATGATTGTTGTGGTGAACTACCTACTCATAAGGTCCATAACAAAAGCAGGGATCCTATCCCAAGCTGATTATAGGCAGCAACCTTGAAACGGCTGTCCGTGGGTAGGATTCCCAGCCTTGGCTTTGCAAAAAAGCTTTGTAATACAGAGGGCATAAGCTTAATGGAAGCCATGTTTAAAATGGTCTATGGATAGAAGAGTGAGGCATTTGTGGGCACATTTGCATGTCCCTGCTCAGCTTCCCAGAATGTAATAACTGTATTTCTTGGAATTCTGAACTGGAAGCAGGTTTTTAAACTTGTTTTAGACTATTTATTAACTATCATATATATAGTTGTGGTAGTTACGAATTGTCGGTCATGCCATGTTAAAAATGACGGGCTTGCGCTGTGGACAAGAATCTCTGTTCAAGGTCATCCATAAATAAATTAGCATATTGTGGTGCCATTTTGGTACCCATTGCAGCCCCCATTATTTGCAGGTAAACATGAAAGTTAAGTAATTGTGGGTCAGAATATATTCTAGTATTTTGGCAATGGTATCAGGAGTTTGTGTTGAGAGGAATGTGATGGCTGCCTCAGTGCTGTATTTTGTGGGATGCTGCTGTAAATAGATTCAACATCCATGGTTACGAGTAGTGTGTTAGTAGGTAGGTCCTTAATCTAACTGGGTTTGTTAAGAAAGTCAGTGGTGTCTTGTATGTAGCTGATGGTGTTTGTAACTAGTGGCTTAAGGATATTTTCAACAAGATCATATATATATACATGTATATATGTATATATATATTCCAATTCAGTAATATAATTAAATATAATTATAAAATAAAACATATAGACAGATAACTGATACATGATGAAAAAAACAACTGCTCATTAGCAATAACAAATACATTAAGACCTGCCGCGCCAATGGAGCAGTCTCTTCCCTCCTTATATGAAGGAGGGAAGGCAGCAAGACAGCACATGATGCACTATTTCATACTGAGTTGCTGAAGTTGCAGACACTGAGTATGTGTGAGTCGTGCTTCTGTGCTCAGCTGATCCTGGGACGTCTGTGTCCAACGCCCACAGCGTTACTGCCTGCCCGAGGTGCTTTCATGGCAATATGACCCTAGAGTTCCCACACTGCATAGACACAGAAGCGAAAGATATAATATAGTTTTAGAATGTATTTGTTTAGTAATATTGATTTTTTATATTTAACTTTTTTTATTTGATACACCTGATATTTTTGGAGGGTGGCTGCCCTTTTGCCCTAATAAATGGCCAGTTACTACTTAAATGTATTTCTTCTCATTACGGTGTAATAAATATGTCTAGTCATCAGTTGAACAGAGATGGGTTAAAAATTATTAAATATTTTTGAATTCAATGTAGTTTCCCATTACCTTGATATTAAGTCTTAACCTATCAGTAATAGCAGAGTGGCACATTTTCATATATATTAAACACAGTCATTCAATAAAAATATGACCTTTACCTAAGCTGCAAAATAGTTATAAAGCCCATGCTGCTCCATGATGAAACTTACCAAGCAATAGATAAAAATAAAAATTAAAGCCAAACCAATGCCCATCTATACACATTATTATATCTTACCTTTGCAACACAAACACACCCTCTTATTTCTACACTACAGTGAACAAAGAAGAAGCACAGAGCTAAGCACTTCTGTGGGTCAATTTTCTTGTAGTTATTTATTAGAGACATTCCAGTTGAGTTGAAAACCAAAGTAATAATTTTATAGATGACATAAAATCTGCAATTGAGATTGCATTCCAGGAAGAAAGAATCATTTGGAGTATGATCTAAATAAGTTAAAGGAATGATTATGTAGAAAAACACCCGTGCCAAGAACTGGGAAATCATGCACTTGGGAGGCAGCAATGGCCAAACATGCACAAGCTGCTCCGGCTGCCAAAGTCACAGAACAATATATTGCTATAAATCACAGACTTTCCATACGATTCAGCAATATCGTTGGCACAAAATAAGCTGAACTATAACTACAAATCAGACTAGAGTTTTGGAGTTAACAATACTGGATTGTTGGGGATTTTGTACGGTACCCTTGCTATGCTTTGCGTCTGCTCTAATACTTGTTAATACCATCTTCATATTTACAGTATGTAAGATGGTTCCATACTGTGTATTGAAAACTAACAGGATTAAACAGAAGTTAGTAATGATAACGATATGAAATAAAAAAATGTTATGATATATGTAGAACCATATGAAAGCCATATGTTATTTTAATGCATTTTATATTTTATTATCGGAACCTAAAGTCAACTTGTAGAGAGTAACATATTTATTATTTGTCAAAAGAGTAACAAGTAAAATGAGAAAACATTTTGGTTATTCAATATTCATAGAACTTTAGATTAATAAGTTAGAAAATGTCAGTTTTTGATTACCTTTATTTTATGAATCAAAACTTTGTGTTGTGTAATCGTATTTGTGGCTAATATATGTATTTAATGAATAAACTAGTGTTAAGCAACCTGAGACTTCCAAAGAATATTTAACAATTTTGAGTACACAGCACCTATGGCTTAAGGGGGAATAGAGAAAGAAAATGGGGGTGATTGTGAACGCAGATAAGACAGCGAAAAGGGACATGACTTCCAACTTCATAGAAGGGATGTGAATGAATACAAATTATCAGATGGCTACATGCTGTCCAAGGCGCCACATTCACCACTAATGCCTTTGACCAATGGTAGTTAATGCGTGTAACTGGTTCTAAATTCAGGAATACTGGCCCCTTTCTTCTGGACCTAAATTGGATTATTAATTGTATCACTTATCTCAACAAAAGCTTCCAAATACTAAAATAGGTTACATGTTGTTCCTATACCCTTCATTGTAAACGTCTGAATACCATCACCTTAAAATATTAACTTGTGTATGCATAACAATCCATACGGATTATGATTTTCCAAATGTGATTTGCTGAGAAATCAAAGGGTCGGTGCAATATAAAATGCAATCATTAGTGTGGGCTTGTCGCATATTGAGAAACTTGGCTATATTAATATTAATTCTTAATAGTAATTAGTTATAAAATAGTTATAACGGTCCATCATTGTATTTTGGAGAAGTCTTCTTTTTCTTCCAACAGTCAATAATTTATGTTATATAGTATGTATTATGTTTTTCTGGGCATAATAATATAATGTCACATTCACTACTAGCCAAGTTTGTTTTGGTTTCAAGATGAATTCTCATTTCTTCCACAGTAATGTAACCCTAAGGCTCCCTTTTTGAAAAAAAATGTCCATGAATTATAGTCATTAGGTGCTGCTTTGTAAATTTAATATAAAACATGTTTTTTTTTCTATTAGTTCTACATCTCATTTAATATGTAATAGTGAGAACAACATGCCCCAAGAAACTACATGATTAAAGTATTTGTCCAAAGGCAAACACACCTTTTTCTACAAATGCAACATCACAAACATAATTATCATATTCTTGTTTTCTGTATACCATCAACAATACCAGGTTGTACTGTTATAATTGGATAGGCTCTATGTATGTTTCCCACATATCATGTCTGACAACACAAAGAAAATATGTGTAGACTTTTTTCCTTTTTCAATAAAACACCATTACTAACTCATTTAGTAAGATATCACAATGGCTGTAACCAGGATAAAGATTTAATTGAAGTCTGAAAACAATAATATACTTTATATATTAATATATTTAGTGTATTATGGTAATTCATTATTAAAACAAAGGAATAACCCTGCTGTGTCATTATTTAAGCTTTCTATTTTCCACTATGGGTATGCAGCCATTGTGATTTTAACAGTCCTCCTCTGTTGGCAAGGCCTCCATATTGCCAATGCTGCTGTTGCAAATTAATATGTAGCACAGGCTTACACACATGTTTCATGTCGCCAGTGACCACATTGTCACAGTGACCGTGCATGACCAAGTGAAACACACTGGACAGTGAAAGAACGGGCCTGTGTTGCATATTAATTTGCAACTGCAGTATTAACAAGATGGAGGTCTTGCTATCAAGAGAAGGCTATTAATAACAACATGGATGCTCCAATAATTAAAAATACAAAGTATAAATCATGGGTAAATAGTGTTATCCATTTATTTTAATAAAAAGTGCAATATTAATTAAGCTGAATTTTTTTTTCAGACTTCCGTGGTCCTAATGAGCATCACACTCCTTCTCACCCTGGGGGAAATTTACTAAGCATCTCAAGTGGCAGAGATGCGCATACCTGTATTTACTATGCAGTATTTCCAAAAGGACAACATTCAGATCATATTATTTTTCACCTCAGTCACTTGTCCCTCACAACCCCTGTGTTATATAAGTAAATAATCTTTAGTCCAGAGGATTTAGCAATGCATTATGAGGCATTTCTTCACCAATATTCTAATTTTTCTGAGAGGCTGGGGGACAGACGAAAGGGTTGTCCAACATAAGATTTAAAAACATTTAGTTACCTTATTTTAGTGATGGATAAAGTTGGATAAAGTGAACCACATACTTTTTGATGCACTTTCAGAATAAGTGTTTAATATAATGTGGGCCTCCCTCATAATAATGGCTATTGGGGAAGTAGACACAAAGTTTCAAACTCAAGTTTGTTTCAATACAATGCTGTTCAGTGGCTGGAGACTTGTAAAAAAACAAACTATGATTGCTTGTTTGGCATCTTATTTAATCAATTTGTTTATAAAACCTTTAGATATGTCTCTCAGCCAAAGCCACACATCGCCCTTGATTGCAATATCAGGGTGGAGACAGTCAAATTAACATGACCTGGTAAGACCCATTGTCCCTGATCCCCAAAAAAGACACAACACAACTGTTGGAGGTGCAACTGGCCGCAGAAAGTTTTATTAAACATAATATGCAAAAGCAAATGTAAATCCGCTATGACGGGGGAGGAGCCTCAGGCTTAAGCAGTAACTCCATCCCTTGAGCTCACGCTCAAGAGGTCAACTTCTGTGCCGTCATCACACCTTCTCAGGAGTAGGGACGGCCCCTTCCCACCATTCGTCTGGGCAACACCCACAACCGCCACCAAGAAAACCATGTAAAACTCTGCTGCGACAAACAACATACACAAACAAAACCATAAGCTTTCCACGTGAGCAACAACATTTTCTTCCTGAGTATTGTATAATTACTTTTCTTCATCATTTAAAAAAAAAATAACATAACAATATATAAACATTTTAACATTCTTAAATGTTAAGGAGGGAGGGTCGGTGCCTGCTTCTCTGCCTGCCGTGGATTGAGGCAAGATGGCGCCCACGCTTAGCCTAGGGGCGTAGCTACCGCAACCTGTTGCACAAGGCCCGCCCCTGCCTCCCTTGCTTGCACTTGGTTCCCCCATGTCAAGGGACCCCCACTGCGATTCCCAGTGCATCTGGTTCTGCCCTGAGGGTCCTTTATGACCTGGTAAGACCCATAGTCCCTGACCCCCAAAAAAGACACAACACAACTGTTGGAGGTACAACTGGCCGCAGCAAGTTTTATTTAACATAATATGCAAAAGGCATATGTAAATCTTCTACTACGGGGGAGGAGCCCATAGTTGGTTCCGATAGTCTGCAACGGCATGCCAAACTTAGTAAGAGACTGAAGCCATAACTTATATAACTTAAAATGTCTCGATTGCCACCTTTAAATTCTCTTAAGCACCTCATCTAGAAGTCCTAAACCGGCTGCCTCCATTGCCGCCCCTATGCGTAATGAGTGAGTTCCAAATTCAGCCTGGAATAGACCCAATTTGCTCAAAGAACTTTTGAAAACTTTAGGGAATTGGAAGTGTGACAAAGCAAGCCCGTCCAAGTGCGTCAATAATGTCCTGCCGCTGCAACAGCTGTTCCACACACTCCACTGGGCAACAGTTTGTTCCTCCCCGTCTCAACATTATATCCTTGCCATGACCCGCCTGGTCTGTCTTGGAACTCGATAGCCATAACACTATCATGTCACCTTGAACCCACACGTCCTCCGCCTGAATGCCTCCCGGACCGTGTTTGCAAGCCGCAACCAGTTTGCCTAACCTAAATGCCCCAAAGAAGGCTAGCGAAAAAACTGTACGGAACGACTTGTAAGCCGTGTGGCAAACCTCCTCCAGTGCCACAGAGATACGCAACAACAGCAAAAATGTGACAGGGTGCCACTTGTCCCTACATGACTGACCCTTAGCCAGCCCATTCAGGACCCTCCTCACCAGAAACTCCTTAGTCAAGTCCTTCTGCCCAGATAGCTTAAACATAAAAGCTAACGCAGTTACTTGACTGGACACTGATGTCGCCGACATGCCAGCCATGCTTAACCTCTGCTCATCAGACTCCTTCGCTGCCTGCTGCCGCCACCAAATTGGCACACTTAAAACACACCTTCCTGTATGCCGACCATGTTGATGGCACCAATGAACTTCTAATTAGCGACACTACCTCTCTGCTCAGAGCTCCCATAGTGTGAGCGAAAACCGCTCCCCCGTCGCTCCCGCTTGGGGGCCCAGCTGTCTGAAGCGCCCCCACTGAAAACGAGACATGGCTTCAGCTATCTCATTATCCATGCCCAGAACATGCCTAGCTCTAAAACATATGTTTAGACATAAGCAGGCTAAAACTAAGTGTCGAAGCAACCTGATGACCGGTAACAACCTGATGTTATTTACCGCATGAACAACCGCCATGTTATCTGAGAAGAAGATGACGTGCCTATCCCTCAGGTCCTCTCCCCACAAACAGACTGAGATCACAATGGGAAATAGCTCCATGAAGGCTAAGTTCTTGGTTAGGCCAGCCTCAATCCATTTCTCCGGCCATGCCGCTGCACACCATTTTCCACGGAAATATGCACCAAATCCATGAGCCCCCAATGCATCCGTAAACAACGCCAGCTCAATGTTAGACTACCTACGCGTATGAATCAACGTCCTACCATTAAAGGATTCCAAGAATGCCACCCAAACTGCCATGTCCCCTGTCATGGATGCCGATATCCTGTCAAAATTATGCGCTTGCTTGATATCGTCCGTAGCTTGCGCGATACAACAACAGAATATCCTTCCCATGGGAATCATCCAACATGCAATCGTCAGCTTGCCAAGAATGGACTGGAGCCAAAGGAGAGAAACCCTCCTAGCACCCACGAGAGCCGAGAGCTCCATTGGCAGGGAATTTATCATGATGCCCAAGAAGCTAAGGCAGGTGGTGGGACCCTCTGTTTTCTGATCTGCCAAAGGAACTCCAAAGGAACGTGCCACTCTGGAGAACGTGGCCAGCAAGTGTGCACAAACTTCTTACCCACCCGAGCCCACGTACAGGAAGTCGTTGAAATAATGCACTATGCTTTAATATCTCGACTCCTGAGCCGATACCCACTGCAGGAAATTGCTGAAAGTCTCGAAGTAGGAGTACAACACCGAACAGCCCATGGGAAGGCATAGGTCTACAAAGTAGTTGCTCCCTAAATGACATCCTAACAGCCAGTGGCTTGTCGGGTGAAATGGGAGCAAATGAAATGCAGACTCTATGTCCACCTTAGCCAACAGAGCATATGAAACCGACAACAAATCCTTGTCGATACCATTGTTTACTGATTGACCGTTCGGGTATGAAAGGTGGTGAATCAGCCTAAACTTTCCTAATTCTTTCTTTGACACCACACCCAATGGTGATATTACCAAACAGTGGATAGGGGGTTCCGCAAACTCTCCTGCCATCCTGCCCAACTTGACTTACTTTCTGATTTTTTCTTGGTTACACCTGGAAACTCTGGCACTGATTTTAGGGTTGCAGGCTTTATAATAAAGGATTGATGCACCTTAGACGGAATAATAAAACCCTCACGAAAACCATCGATCAGCAGCTTTGCTGCTTGTTTTTTACCTGGAACTTTACCAGCATTGCGTCCAGCGATACCGGCATTGTGCCCTTTTCCAGAGGCCTCACAGTTTTTTCCTGTTTCCCTTGCTTTTCCACATCTGAGCACCGAGTGCTCACCTCCACAACTCAAGCAAACGTGCCTATATCGACAGTTAGGCGCCCACTTGCAGACTCCCTCGTTGAAGGAGTAGCAAGCCAACCTGACTGCTCCACCTGGGGGTCATTTCATTTAGCCAGTGAGCAACGACCTTGTCACTCCACGACATCCCCGGTCTAGCGGTTATGCACTGGTGAAAACTCTCATCATACCTCCACCATGCCATACCGCCATACGTGCGGTGCGCTCCCCGTATCTCGTCAAGGTAAATGAATAGCGCCAATGATGCATGCCAGGATGGAGAATGCCTGCAGCCAGTTCGTAAATGTCTTAAGAATCCTCCTAAAGCCCTTCGGCTCTGCCTTGCCAGACACAACCCTTTGTCCTTTGTGTCCACGAATCTCGAGGGGGGTAGTATTGAAAATATATTGATAAATTCCCTCTTCCAAATACGCTTTTTTACTTCCAGTGGTAGATGTGCGCCTAATCCAAGCTGCATAACACTGACTGAGCTACTGGCTATCTTGCCTGCGCCAGGCGCTGTTAGCGGGACCGCCGGGGCAAACGGTGCAACTACACCCAAACTACTTGCTGCCCCGGAGGCACAACCCTTCTCCTGTACTGTGTCACCTTGACCTCCCCATTCTCCTAAATCTTCATTGCTCAGGTTTACATCATAAGAACTCAAGAATCCCTTTAATCCAGCCAAAAATGAATGTGTCTGTACGTCCCTGCCACTACCAGTGTAGCCCAAAGTGAGTGCCTCACCTGTAACCTGCCTGGTGGGCTCCTGACGTGGCCTGCAGCTGTGGGAGCAAGATCTGCCCCTAGACGATCTGTCAAGGTAAAAATAACCATGTGTTGGCTGTCCTTGCCTTAAATACCCATTGTCCAGTCCACTCCCCCCCCCAGTAATTAGAACACGGTAAGGACAGCCCAGTCAAAGGACTGTCGGCTCTAACCTCCCGAACAGCTCTACAGCCCTAATTCTTAACCTCATCTGCTGTCAACAATGTGCTCATCTATGGCCGCTGCCCCCCAGCTGAGTAACCAACCGTCAATGCTTTTTGCACGGGTGGGTAGGCGGCCTGCTTCCTCTCAACTCTGGGCGAGGAGAAAGAAAGAGGGCTGTACCTTGCTGTTGGTTTTCTTGTTCTCACGGGGTGATCTTCATGTTTCACCCTTCCTCATACTCTCAGCAACCATCTCTCTCTTGACTACATTCCTCCTCAGTTGCGATAATTGTGATGGAGGCAAGCCCTGCAAAATCGAAGTTGGGACATTATCACCACTCCCGTTCCCTGACGATTCAGCTACATGTTTAGGTGTCGGAGCCCTGGTGGCACTACTTTTGATGTCACCCCTCTGGTTCTTCTGATCCCTAGATTCGCTCTGCGGGGGCTGCATGGGTAAAGAACCCCCGCTAGAGCGCCATGAGGGTCTTTTCTGGGGCTTTCTCATCTACAACAGACTGCTCCCCCACGGATAAAGGGGGTTCATATTGTGGTATGGAAGCTGGCGCAGGCGCTGCAGCAGCCTGCTCACAGCCCAGATGGTCTTCCAGCCATCTTACTCCATGGCTGATGGCTCTTGACCACCCCTCCGCAAGAATGCGCTCTAATCCCACTAACTCCCCTACATCCATACCTACAGACATACCAGACTGGACAGTGGAAGATGAAAATGAACACAGACACAACAAGCACAAACACACACTTGCAGAAAGCTATGAGGGATGAAAACCCAGGGATATATCCCACCTAGCTAAGCTACAGCTGCTGCACAGGAAAACAGCACAATTAAATAAAGCTGCTATAAGTTGTGCAGCCTAAAGAGTGAAAGAAAAACAGAAACACTGCTCTAGTGAGAATATAAGTACCACCCAACCCTGCTAACAGATAAATAAAGGAGGAAGGGATAAATAAACAAACAAAATGAGAACAGAAAGAATCAGCCTTATTAAATTGCAATTCGGCCAATTGAATAGGGCTCTATATAAGCACATAGCATATGTTTTTTACAGAAGTTTGTAGTTAGTGAACTTCTATCCAAAAGCAAGGTCTTCACCAAATAAAAACTTCTGTAAAAAAATATACTATATGCTTATATAGAGCCCTATTCAATTGACCGAATCGCAATTTAATAAGGCTGTATATATATAATTATCCTGCACTCCGATGCATTTATCACATATGCATGAAAAACCACCATTACGCTGTTAACCAGAAGCTTCTGCACTCCACAATGCTGCCTGCCTGCTTTCCTGCCTGCCGTGGAGTGAGGCAATATGGCGCGCACTTAGCTTAGGGGGCGGAGCTACTGTATTTACATGCGCAAGGCCCGCCCCCGCCTCCTCCGCAGGCACTTGGTTCTCCCATGTCAAGGACCCCCACTGTGATTCCCAGCGCAGCTGGTTCCACCCTGAGGGTCCTACAGGAGTTTGATACTTTCATCTGAAAGTCAATTTAATATGGCATATTTCTTTTGTAAAGCATTAATATTTATAATTAATGCATATACTGTATAAAACAAATAGTTGCTCTTTCTCATGCATTATAGTTTTCCTTTAAAAACTAGAGTAGTGAATTGAAAGAAGAAACCAACAGCCCTATTAAATTGGGGCTACGTGTTAAAACATTGCTAGTAACTCAGATTTTACATGTTACGGGTATTAAATTAGCCCTGTAACATTGCTCGCAGCTGGCTTTGCATGTTAACATGCAGGATGCCGAGAATAGGCTATGTGCTGATCAACGTTGAACTTCGCGCACGTAAATTGTTTGATCTGACAAGCCCGTAACCACTACTTGTTCTATTCAGCTATTAAATTACAACGTGGTCACTCGCGAACAAGCATGTAATGCGCAAATGGAGCCCAAAGGTCAACGAGTGCTCGAGAGCAGCAGCAAGTGGGGTAAAGTCCAATACATAGGAATACAAATAATAACACTCTACTGTACATTTATTATACGGAAAGTGTTGTTAGGTCTTAGAATTAATAGCACAACATTCTCAAGCCCGCAAATCGACCCCGGAAAATACTTTAGGCTTGCTTTCTTATACCCGACACAAGTGAGGAGTTGAAAAGTGCACCCAAAACCTACACAGACTTGGGGGATATCATGGATCCTCCAGTACCCTACCCCCTATGAGCCCAAGGATCCTCAGGATTTCCCTATTTACAGAATAGTAAATGGAGGAACCCCAGGGATTACCCCTCCCACACTGAAGGGAACCCCAGGGTGCCCTTTTATGCAGAAGGGAACCCCGGGATTCCCTCCCCACTAACCCCTGATTCCCACCAATCCCAATAACTATGGAGGTATTTTGAGACATCCGTGGCACATAACTATTACCCCTGCTACTGAGGTCCCAAAGGATGCAAAAGACACCCATTGTTATATATTATATTGGGGATCGAGTGAACGGGGGAGACAAATCCCGGGGTTCTCTTCAGCTAGTGCTAGCAGGAATGATTAGCAGTGATGTTTTAAACCCTCCTACCAAACGCTTATAGTTTTAACCCCTTCCCTTCCATGGGAAGGAGTTCATGTAGATGGATGGGAAAGGGTGTTTGTTTAAACTGTGCAGCACTGCTGTGCAGACTGCCTCCGCAGCAATGCTGTGTGAGGACCGTAACTGCATCACGACTGCGGTGAAACAGCCCTGTTGCATAATATGTAGCATAAGGGAAGCTTTGTAGTAGTTGAGATTGTGATGGGAATTCATCTTGGGCAAAAAAAAGCTGCCACAGCTGCGGTTGGCTTTCTTTGCACAGATATGTTAGGAGTTGCGATGGGGCCCTATGTCTTCTTATGTATTTGATTGGAATTTAGAATAACTGAACTCTATTATAATTTCCTCCATGTCCACAGAATCTAAATATGTTTATTTAATGCATACTATTCTTTGAGAATATGAAAGTGTAAAGGTATTTGCAACTGTTCTATGCAACATTGATTTTTATATACTTGAACATATAATTTGTACCTATTTTTTTAGAGTTTGATAACAAGATTTATAGAGGGAGATGCAGGGGGAGAAAAGCGCAGAATTCAATTGTGCAGATAAAAAAATGTATTACGTGTATAGCAAATAAAATCATGTAAACTACACAATTAAAAAATAGCAAGACAAATGTCAATATGTCACACTCACATTTAATACCCTCACACAATATGAGGTATTGTAGCATCTGAAAAGGAAGGTGGAAACCACCCGTCTAGATGAGCCCAATTGTCCAGATTTACCAGATATCGCTGGATTATATGGTTGTGCACACCATCCAAAATAGCTCAAATGTATACTGGAATGAGTGCCAGTTTACCACATATAAAGATAAAATGAGGCCTATACTGCAGGGGTTAAATGACCAACACAGTATGTCTAATTATATGTCAACCCATAAAATAAGTACCTAATAAAAAAATAGTACTATTAGGATATGATAATACGTTAAAAAACAAATGTTAATGGAGATAAACCACATGAAATAAAGGAACATAAATGTGTGTAAAGTATAGACAATGCAATATCTATATCAGTAAGGGATATATGGTGTGTTTGTTTTAGTGCTACAGATGTGTGGTTTTCCTGGCTGGAATTCCAACATTATCCTTGTTAGATTTATATAAAGGAGATGTATTCCAACAGATATTACTACAACTTTTTTGAAACATAAACATGTAAGAAAGAAATCAACAAATTTTGGAAAATGGAAGCTAAAATTTATGTTTTAATAAGAATCCTATTAATTACGTTAGTTTTAAATGGAAGTGAGTCACTTTCAAAGCCACAAGAGGAAGAGCTAGCTACATTTAATACAATCAGATTGCAGTAAAGATGCGATATGAGATAATTCACTACTTTTAGCCAAAGTGATGGCGGAATATTATTGAGTATCTTTGAACATTAACAGTGATTTAACCCAAGCCACTCTTTGAATATTTTGTTTTAAAAAAAAGCAATCCTTACTATAAAATCCATGGCTCTGCCTCACAACGGTTTTCTGAGCCAAGTGCTCCCTGTACCCGGTCCAATATTAACAAGAGTGTTTTATGATATTTCGGAAATGGTTAGTTACTCAGAAAATAGTTTTTAAATAAGCTGTAAAAATCTTAGAAACTGCATATAATTAGTGTTGAACGTAATAGTGTCATTTCTAGCTGCATTTGTATATGGCAGAGTGGTAGTTACTCTACATCACAGTGAAGCCCCTTTTTCGGATATACTGACCTTATTCTCATAATACTGTTTTCATGAACCTAAGTTCACTTTCTTACTGTAAATGAACACATTTTCACAAATTCTAGAGGAAAACTGAACCCCAAGGTTAAATATGTATTGAAAGCATCTCTTTATAAATAAAAATGATGTTTGAAATTGAAAAATAGCACCTTTGCATTTTAGCGGCACATTAGAATATAAAAAGGCTTTTTTCTCATTGTGACTTTGTTACATTTGTAAAGCATAATGAAGATGTCACAGTCTGTGTAACACATTTATTTCAATTTACTAACAGAAATTCTATTGTAATGTGTAGAAAAGATAAGTTTATTTTTCAATTCTTTTTTCCCCATTCCTTTTGATTAACTCAACACACTGGGAGAGTTCAGTTTATCTGTCTTGCTTCAGTTGTGTTAAAACACTGTTTGAATTAGTGGGTGTTCATATGGTCAGTTGCCAACCATTACATCATATAGATATTGAGTACTAAAGTTATGGAGTTAATTTGGAAATATTAAATGTTTTCACCTTCCTCTGGCCACTAGTGCAATATGAGTCCATTTATGTATATAGTTGCAAATGGCGCCAGTTAATCTGCTCAACATTTGTTGAAGCATATCCTTCATTCCAAGTATTTTTGCACTAATTACATATTCCATGTAGAAATGATCACCATATATCAATAGCCCAAATATAGAAGAAAAAATCTGATTAACTCTCAGGCTGATTATTATTTAATCCTGACATTTGACCAGGAGGGAAAATTAATAAACCTCTTGTGATTGGTCCCAATAAATATGCTGCATTGTGGTTCGATAAAAGTTGTTGTTGTTGCCAGTTTAAACATGCATAATCAATGTGTGTGTTTTATTCTGAGGGAATAATATTTCTAAACATTGGAATTATTGCAACAGATTCCTGAAACTACCTGAAACTTTGCATGTAACCACTGGGGGTCATATTGCTTTCCTGTGTTTCCTGGGATCTGGGGTATGCATCCTGATACCTGGGTGGAAAAGGCAGCTGGGCGTTCAGATTGCATGAAACCCTGACAATCTAGGGGGTTCATGTAAGTCATATACAAGTCATATACAGTAAGGTTTTGGTTTGTACATGACCCCTTGGTCGTCACATCTATGCCATGTTGGGAATAGCCTCCATGGCTCAATTGCCACACCCCTCCCCCTGCCATTATTATTATTATCTTTTATTTGTATCGCGCCAACATATTCTGTAGCACTGTACAGGGGAGAACAAGGAAATATACAATATTGACAACTGCAGAAAATGGAGGGCCCTGTTTTGAGCTTCAAGTCTTGTAAAAATTGCTTTTTCCCAAAGCACCCCACAAGATTAGACACTCGGCAATTACAATCTAAAAGTAATGGAAGATGCAGAGACCTGGGGAACAGTAGATAAGGAATAGCAAGGTTAGGAAGGAACTGAGGGGTACATAGGAAGGAATTTCCAATATATATAAGTCAAAATATAGAGGTTAGGTTATCCATTAGTAAGAGAAGGAAAATATGTGATATAAAGTGATTGTCACTATTATGTAATATGGTATCTGCACCTAGTGGTCAGATAATGTAACCTGCAGATGGAAATGTCAGGAGACACATAGTGTAAACACAGCGGGCCTCATTCTATTATCGGCCGTAAATCGGCCGTAAGGCTGCGATTCCTTGCGGGGGTTCAGTTAACTCGCGATTCTATTATACGGCCCCGCAAGGATCTCCTTTTACGGCCGGCCGCATATCTTGGAACCGGCCGTAAGCTGTGAAATATAAAAACTCCAAAATAAAGTCAAGCCTGCACTGTACAGCTCTGTAAATGCTAGGGATCATATTGGGGGACATGAGGATTAAAAGGAACCCACTCTCAAGCTTGCACATCTGCCCAAACCCGAGTTCAAATTAACTGTTTATTTTCGGCTGCGGCGTGGGTGTGTCTGAGGTGCTCCAAGCACTCTGGACTTTTTACATGGATATTTTACGGATATTAAAAATAAAATATTTTACGGATTTGAGTACAGGATAATTATGTGCTATTTTTTCTAACACCTAAAATCCCTTTATAGTCTTCTCAAAGTGCAGGATGGCTTTATTTGAGCTATTTTATGTGCTTAATTGGTGCTAGCGAGACCTCTTTCCTGCAAGTAAGCAGCGGCTCGTTTTTAGCCTTGCAGAGAGGTTTCCCGGAGCAATTGAATTGCAAAACTCTTGCGGCCGTTTTAGATCAAAGGCTTTCCTCCGGCGCGAGCGGCCGCAAGAGATAGCAAGGCACCGGCCGCAAGCCTGCCGGAGCCTCCGGCCGTAAGGGAATAGAATAGCAGAATAGCTTGCGGCCGGTCCTTGCGGCCCCGCAACGGCTGCGGCCGCTAATAGAATGAGGCCCAGCATAAGTAAAAGGAGTTCGTGGGAGAGTAAAAGAGGAGAGGAGGGCATGAGAGGTGAGAAATGTTGTGTTGGAGATAGAAGGTGGAGAATTCTGAAGAGTCTGAGGAAAATACAGGGGGATATGAGGAAGAAGCAGGTAAGAAACAGCGTGTAAAGAGATAATAGGAATAGGTAGCAGAAGCTGCTAATTGGTCAGGTGTAGAAGATTAGTGTGACTTAATAAATTAAAGCTAACAAGGGGTGGATTTAGTGAGGGGCAGGGAGGGGATTGAGCAAGGGAGATAACTGAGAGACCAGATTTGTCTGAATTTGAGGTGATGTTCTCAGGAGTCAGGAGCCAGGGAGAGAGTGAGAGATAGAGACCGGAATTGTCTGAGTTTGAGATGATGTTCTTAGGAGTCAGGAGCCAGGGAGAGAGTGAGAGATAGAGACCAGATTTGTCTGAATTTGAGGTGATGTTCTCAGGAGTCAGGAGCCAGGGAAAGAGTGTGAGAGAGAGAGACCAGAATTGTCTGAGTTTAAGATGATGTTCTCAGGAGTCAGGAGCCAGGGAGAGAGTGAGAGAGACCAGAATTGTCTGAGTTTGAGATGATGTTCTCAGGAGTCAGGAGCCAGGGAGAGAGTGAGAGAGACCAGAATTGTCTGAGTTTAAGATGATGTTCTCAGGAGCCAGGGAGAGAGTGAGAGAGAGAGAGAGACCAGAATTGTCTGAGTTTGAGATGTTCTCAGGAGTCAGGAGCCAGGGAGAGAGTGAGAGAGACCAGAATTGTCTGAGTTTGAGATGATGTTCTCAGGAGTCAGGAGCCAGAGAGAGAGTGAGAGAGAGACCAAAATTGTCTGAAAGCAAAATGCCATGACAAATGCCCTTTCCCTCCTCATCCAATAGGGAAAGCAATTTCCTTGGGCCGCTGCAGGTGAGACAATGCAGTGGGCGTAGATTATATGCCGAACCTTGGAGCACCCTCTTTTCCAATGTATGGGGTAGTCCTAGGCCAACACCACCCTCTCCAATCAAGCCAGTACAAACAGCTGACTTGTTGCATCTAAGACAGTCCGTGGGCCTACTTCCCCCTCTCCAGGACTGCTCCTTCCCATGACCAATGTTTGAGTCCAGGTGTGTCCTTTGGCCTTGTAGTATAACCAGACTACCAAGTCCAAAAAGTCAGAGGGGGGTACCCAGTCCAGGTGACAGTTCCCAATGTGCCATGGCTAGCCCACCCACCTAAAAGCTAGGACCAGTGCCCTCCTCTTCCCCATGTCTTAGGGAAAACACTCCCCTTGGGATCCCAATAAAATAATACCTCAACGGAGGAACGTACTGATCTGATCCTGAACCCATCATTATGGTGGCCTGGACTGGAGGCTCCATTACTGACATCTATAGACAGTCCTTTAGGCAATTTTGTAGGAGCAAGGTGATCTGGCACATTTAGATAGATAGATAGATATATAGATAGAAAGATAGAGTCTTCCTAATACTACCTGATCAAACGCCTTGCTTTTGGCAATGAGGTATAATTTGTACGCTAGAGACGCAGTTACATGTTGCAAGTTAATGCACAGTCAAGGGCAATGATCCAGCACTAATTACAAGGCCCTTCTACTTTGAAGCTCTCACAATTAATTCTCTAAATCAATATCAATTACTTTCTGCTGCTCTAAACCTGGATAAAAAAAAGCAAATCTATTTGTTGTGAAGATGGATTGGGCTTAGTGTAACTGCCCTTCTGCCAGTGTTTGCTGTATTTGTTTACCCACTGAAATAGGAGACCCTTTGAGTAGAAATAACACACCAGTGGTTTTATGGATGATAAATAGATCTGAGTTGTTGTAACCATTCTTTGTGTGGAGAAAGCAGGATTTTTGGCAGCTCATTAAGCTAATGAGAAGGCAATGGATGCAGTCCCAATAAAGCCTTGTTGTATGTAACTGGCTTCAACATTTTGTTAAGTCAATATACACAATGTTATTTGTATACTAGAACCATAATAGAACTTCTTAACTCTTTATAAATCGGGCCAGTTTGAGGAGGTTTGTTGAAATTCTGGATTCCAGGCCAAATAAATGATATTTCAGAAAAACAGTTCCTTTTCACCATAAGATTCCATGAAACGAAATATGAAATGCAGTTCTTAAGTGTAATTTATTTATGTACAAGTTTCACTATAGATGATTTGCAATTTTATATTTTACTTGCTTTTGTCAGGAAATTTTCCAGAGAACAGGAGAACCTGCCATTATCAATATAGGTTTTGACTAAGTTGGGTTTCATCAGTGAAACACAGCTAATATCCATTGGCACAGTTGAGAAATAAGTATATATACACTTGTACACTTGGTGCCATTTTTAAATGCTTGTGTAATGTGTATAAGGAGTGAAACATATTGTGAGTTCAGTTGCACGTCCCTGCTCAGGAGTTCTCTGACTTATTTTATTCTGGGAACCGTGGCAGGGACATGCAAATGTGCCCAAAAAGGCTTCGCTCTTGCAATCCATAACCATATCAAACATGGCTTCCCTTAAGCATATGCGTACTGTATCAAACAGCTTTGAACAAAGCTAGGGTTGGATTATACACAAACTAGGAATCCCACCCACGTACAGCTGTTTCAAGGTTACTGCCTCTTATCAGTGTGGGGCTGGATCCCAGCTTGTGTAGTGGATATTTTGAGTAGGTAGTTTACAACAACAATCATTTAATATATGGTGAGCAAAAGAGCGATAGAAGTCCTCCTCTGTACACTGTATTTCTCAGAATTCTTTTCAAAGTCCTGCGTGCCTGGCGTTGTTGGTGTTACTGTTTTCGCCGTCACGTATTTTGTAAGTTCCACGTTGTTTGTGTGTGTTACTGTCTTTGCCGTTGTGTATTTTCTAGGTCCCGCGTGCCTGGAGTTACTCAGCCTCATTTTCATCCGGTTTCAGAATTTTTAAGCTTTTTTAGCCGCTATTTTTTCCCCTCGCTTAGCCGATTTGCGATCGACGAAAAACGCCAAATGCTGCTCAAATATGCTTGCAACTGCACTCCCAGGCTTCCTGGCTCTCCCCCTGTGCTGTGTGTGAGTGTGTTATTAGTTTATTTTTATCATTTGGCTGTTTTTTCGGGGTTTTAGAGTTACGCGCTTGAAACTATTTTGCCTGTTAAATTAGGAAACTGCATGCCTCGCCATCAGCTGCAAAATGCTAAGTTTTGCTCCGGCTATAGCGGCCATCGACATGAGCGCCTTCTGTGCTCATGTATATGGTGTTTTAAAGTTCTGTGTGCCTTGGGATGAGCGCCTGTGGCGCTCATTGCAAGCCCTGCAATGAATGGCTTTGGTGCTCATTGCATGCTAACTCCAGCGGGCATCGCACTCGCATGCCACAACTTGACGCCTCCCTGTGCGATGCTCTCAGTTGCGGCTCTCGCTTTGCAAGGGCCGCAATAATTTAACATTGCATGACCAACACTGACAACTATGTATTTGATAGTACATTTGTGTTTATATTTGGACGTCTAAAAATACACTGAAGAAAGTATTACCTGATCAGAATTCTCAGATCTACAGTTGTTGCAATGCACTCTGGAAAACTGGGCGGGGACATGCAAATGTCAACCATGCACTTTTACGCTTTAATGCAATACCACATTATACACGGTCCTTTTAGCATATGCCATTATAATGACACAGCTGTTACATATATATATATATATATATATATATATATATATATATATATATATATAAAATACACACACACACATATGTATATATATATATATATATATATATATATATATATATATAAATTGACTTTAACGATATTGCGTAACGAGTAGCAAGGTAAACAACAAGTGCTGAGCCATTTTTCATTGTCAAAATGCATGGAATACCAAATTCAATGAAATTCGAGGTAGACGAGTGCCGAGGTACCACTTGTGTGTGTGTGTGTATTTATATATATATATATATATATATATATATATATATATATATATATATATATATATATTTTTATGTGTATATGTGTGTATATATGTGTGTATAGATAAACTATTTTTTAAATTAGAGACAATAAAAGATAGAAGTATGCACATTACATGGAAATATTTTGCTCAAAGGTAGTTTTATTCATTCAACAAGTTACAGTAGAGAGCATACTACTTCAGTCTATAAATTATCCACATAAAACGGACAGTGATGAATCCAGACTACACAACTAGACAGTTAAAAACCAGTAGGATTTATGGACCTCAACACCTGTGAAATTGGCGTTGTTCTAAAGCAAATAACTGAGACATCCTAACAGACATGGATGGTCTTTAGAACAACATGATGTTGTGAGTTTATTTTACAGTTGTGTCACATGATATTTTATGCCTGGGAGCAAATGTAAAAAGATACTGTAGGAAACGTACTCATCAATCTTATGTGTTGGGCACAAGAAATGCCCATGGCTGTTCAGGTAATTGAAGTAACAGGACCACATATTTAGACATATATGACTAATGGGCAAATAGTGGGAACACAGGGAGAGATACGTCAACTCTCAACAAATATTAGTCATACAAAATGTCGTGTTGTCAGGGCCGAATCTACATATCTGGAGCCCCAAGGCACAAACTCTATATATACCTCCCTTGAAAAAAATTGGGTGGCTTATTAATATGGGGCAGACAAACATTTATGTGTGAGATTGTTTATGCATGTATGAAATAAATGTATGCAGAATGTGTTATATATATATATATATATATATATATATATATATACTAGCGAATTGCCCGTTAAAAAATGATGGCAATGAAATTGTAAGTGAGCTAAGGGTGTTTGGTGTATATAATGTGGCTGATGTAGCGTTGTTCGTTTTCAATGTCGTGCAAGTTTTTTGTAATATTAGTTTTCTATGTCGTGCAAGTTTTTCGGAATATCCGTAGCTGTTTGGTGGGCTTTTTCGGAATATCCTTAGCTGTTTGGTAGTGTTTTGCATGTTTATGGTAGTGTTTTGCTTGTTTAGGGACCTTTAGCCTCATTTTCGTTTTGTTCAGCGGCCATTTTTTCTCTCGCTTAGGTGATTTTCGGGTCTCTAAACTCCGAAATTTTGGTTAAATGGATGTGTAACTTCACTTGCATAGGTCCCCGGTGCCCTCCCCCCACTTGCCGTAAGTAACCTTTTTATGTGTTTGTTGTTTGTATTTGTTGTGTTTGTAATGTTTTTGTGGTTGCGCGGGTTGTTTTCTAATCTCGTAGGAGTTTTTCGGCAAATACGTAGGTGTTTGGTGGTGTTTTTTTCGGAGGCCATTTTTTCTCTCACTTAGAGAATTTTTTAGTGTCTTAACTGCTTTAATTTCAGTTAAATTGAGGTATAATTTTAGTTTTCGAGGTCCTGGATGCTCCCTCTTCCTGTAGGTAAGCTTTTTATGTATTTGTTGTGTGTATTTGTTGGATTTTTGATGTTTTGATGTGCGCTTGTTGTGGCCGTTTTTTGCGAGGTTGTAATGGGTCGTAACGTGACTCGTATTTTGTTTGCGTTACAACGTAAAGTTTGCGAGGGTCGCAGTTGCTGGCAAGGAGCGTCTTCGGCGCTCCTTGCCAGCAACTGCGACCCTCGCTTTGCGAGGGCCGCGGCTTGCTAAGCGAGCCCGCAACTCGTATGCTCACAACTATATATGTGATATATATATATATATATATATATATATATATATATATATATATAAATATATATATATATATACATATATATAAATAAATATACATATATATATATATATATATATATATATATAAATGTTTGGAATTATGTCATTGTTGAAGTATAACACTACAGAATTGTAACATCCTTCACTGTCATCAACACCACATATTAATAACTTTTTGATTATATATATATATATAGCCGTGAATGTCCAGTAATCCAATTGAATAATCAGAGTATTGCAGCATATAGTGATACCATTTTTTAATTGGACAAACGTATTCATAATAAAGCGACAAGCTTTCGAGAGATCATGCCTCTCATTATCAAGACAAAAAGCAATACTGATACAAGTATGAACACTTGTATTAGTATCGCTTTTTGACTTGATATCAGCCTCATGTGAAGTTAAAAACAAATTAGTTTTTTTGGTAAATTTGGATAACTTGGGTTTTCCGGATATGCCGCATGTAACGTATCCATAACACGCCTTAAAACACTCATTAAACACCCTATTCACAATAACTAGCAATGGTTAGATTTTACAGCAGAAACAATGTTAGTAAATCACATGACCTGAGATGTTTGATCATAGGTTACAGTGGTCTATCACCAATGAACCCTTAGTAAAATCCACCCACAGTGAAATATTATCAAATGCTCTTTTTCAGATGCTACCAAGAGAAAAATGCTTTTCATGGTCCTTTAAGTTTCCAATAATTAGAGATTTCTCCAGGCACTGTGTAATTCGACATCAGTCACCAGAATGCAAGAAATAATATTTCTTTATTTGTTACAAGATGGCTGGCCAAAATTCAGTCTAACAATATTTAGTATTACCCAGTGGTGCAGGACCACAGCATAACCTGCCCTGCAAAGATTCAGCTTTATGGAAGCTAATGTAAGATGACAGACTTCATTAGTTCTGTAGATGCCCTTTTTTCGCCCTGTTTTCTCTCAGTTAAATGAAGCCTATTTAAGACTCCAGACATTTACATTCCCCACTCCCACCTTTTGTCTCGGCTTATAAGACTTTGGTGTTAATATAAATGAGAAGTCTGTGATTATTAAATATTACTATCAGCCAAATCTAAGAAAACATGCCCTCTCTCAAAATTAAGATGCCATTATGTTTAATGAGAACATTATTTCACTGTGAAGACCATACACTAAATTCTAAAACCATACCAGTAGCCACATAATTGGCCTTTTCAATGCACGGTTCAGTCAACTTTCAGCAGCCTTATCATAACTTGATTTTCTGTGTAGATACCCTGATTACTGGGGCTTTTTTTAAATGTTATGTTACTAATTATATCACAAAATTAGTGATAAAGTAATACAATGTAAATGTACTCTTCTTAGTATAAATGTCCTGTTTAACATTTTGGTTTTAGAAATGATAAGTATGTGATTATTAAACACTTGTTGTTGTTGTTTAGTCGCTCAAACTTGTCCGACTCTCCACAACCTAATGGACTGCAGCTCGCCAGGCACATCTGGCAGCTACTGCCTTTCTAAGCTCCATCAATCTCATGTCCATTGCTTCAATGACCTCATCTATCCATCTCCACTTCTGCAATATTTTTCTTTGCGTGCCTTCAATCTTTCCCAGCATCAGAGTCTTCTCTAGGGAATCCTGACTTCTCATGACATGGCTTCAGCCTCATGATCATACCTTCCAGTGAACAGTTTATCTTGATTTCCTGAAGTACTGATTTATTGGATCATCTTGCAGTCCAAGGAACTCTAAGCAGTTTTCTCCAACACCACAAATAAAAGGCATCAATTCTGCGGCTATCAACATTCTTTATGGTCCAGGTCTCATATCCATATGTTACTACTGGGAATACTATAGTTGCAAACCTTTGTTGGTAGTGTAATAGCTTTACTTTTTACTAGCGATCAGCTACATATCATCCTAGACTAAATGGGATATATCAAGCACGGATAAAAGTGTGAAGTTATATCCCTATTTGCTATGTTATCTATAACAGCTATTTATCAAATAGAGTAACGTTTTATCCTGGCTTGCTAAATATTCTCCATAAGAAACATAGGAAGGTGAGATATTTCATGTTTAGCTCTGCTTCATTCTTAGTCTTGGCCTGTAGCATGGAGCTCTTCCCTCTTACTCTATTGCAGACAGTGGAAATCCAGATGGGAGAATCATTAAACTGGCCTTGGAAATGTGTATTTCCCCTAGAGATATGTTACATGATAGGTGATGGATGGTTAAATCGACCGATAGATAGATAGATAGATAGATAGATAGATAGATAGATAGACATTGTTTTGAGCTGTTGCTTGCCAAGATAATTTCTTTACTGAATTCCAATCACTCTTTAAACTTATTCACATGATAGTCACCTCTACTGGTGAGAGCATACATTTACAACTGAATATATTCAATATCCTAATATCCACATTAATTATTGACCTAAGGCAAAGATAATGACTAACAGCAAGTATAGCATGGCCTCATCATTTTCCAGATATATCTACCTATGAACATTTGAATGATCTGTTCTCATGGTGCAAGACTTCTGGATACATATATTTTACCAGCATGCTGTGTGATAGTTTGAAAGTTTTTACTTTTTACAGTGTGACACATTTGACCAATTTCTAGCATTCTTAGTAGTAGTAGTTAGTATTATCAACTGTCCACTTTAGTTCTTTTTTGCAATTTTCTATGGTTCATACTTATGTAAAGTATGATCAGGATTCCATAGCAAAGATCTCCATGTTTAAAATAAAGATTTTATGATTATTCTTTTGCTGAAAAATATAATGGTCCGATCTAAGTTGTACATAATCCCAGCAGCCTACTTGTGCGAGCATTGAGTTCACTGGAAGTCTTGCAGCCACGACAAATTATTAACATTCTTTCCTGTTTCAGAATACCTTTCTGCCACAGCTGAGTTCAGCTAATATATCAAAATATGCCATTAAAATAATTTAAAATATCAAAAACTGTTTGAACCTCTCTAAAGTATTCAGCCAGCTGCCAAACCTCACAGATGTACCCAAAATAGAGCAATAAAACAGCCATTGTGGCAAAGTTTTATGATTTTACCAGGCTGTAAAAAAACTGCAATCTTCTTTAGGCTTAGATAAAAAAAGGTATAAAGTTACTTATTATGGCTCACATTTTTCCAGACTTCTTTTTTTTTATCTGTCTGATTAGTTTAATTTAATTTAAGTTTTGCAATCCATAACACCATTCCAGGCAATGATTTTTTTAAAAAATATAACCAGCATTTAAGGAAAGTGTGCAGAATCAAAATGAATTTACAGAAAGCTTCTGCAACTTCCTACAGAAAAGGAAAATATTTGGTCTTTAGTTGCATTTTTAATATGCCAACTCCAATTTCTATTTTTTTCTAGGTTGGGAAAGGATTTTGAAGTGTTTTGGCTTTGCATAGTAAAACCAATGCCAAAACAGTCATCTCAGTGTTGAGTTTAAGAATTTCATTTAGTGGAAAATGGTGCAATATGAGTAAATGTTCAGAGAAATATATAGAATCTGTTGATTATCACTCTATAATAGTCTTAGTTACTTTACCAGAGGTTTTTATTGCAAAGGTGCATGGTTGTGTAGTTAAAGAGATACTGAAAACATATTTTGTTTAATCTAAAAGATGGTATTTAACATTGTACCACTGTGTATTTTATTTTTTCAAATGATGCTCAAATGATGCTCAAAGCAGATACAAAAGATTCAAATATTTAGCTGATCTGGTGGCTTGCGACTGTCAGCCAATGAACAGGAATACAAATGTATGAGTAATACTTGTCTCCCAGTGAACTATATAGACGTATGCTCTGTGAACTTTCTGTTACTTTAAATTAAGTTTAAAACAGTTTACATTAATATTTGTTCATGCAAAACACCACTTTTGTAATGTTTATAGCATGCTCTTTTAAATGTACAAAATAAAATCGCGTCCCATGTCCCTTTACGGCTCTTATATGAGACAATCCTTGTTCATGGCTTTTAATAGGACACCTAAACCTATACGAGTCGTTAAGGACAGCAAGGCACCTAACATTAACATTTATACCACCGGGTCCCTATGAACCCCCATGGTATGATAAGTTATATCCATGGTATCCTGACCCCAACCTTTGAGGCTGTTATGGACCAGATGGTACCGAAAATTAACCCTCTGCCATGGGGGTCCCTATGGACACCCATGGTACCCTACTACCTTCGGGATCCTTATGGACCCACATGAACCCTATCCCTCATGTGCATCTTTAAGAACCCCCAAAGTCACTTCCACTACCTTCAAATAACTAAATTAAACAAATACAAAAAAATATTCAAAGAAAATAAAAAATACACAAAAATAATTCCATTAATAATAAAAAATAATTACTATAAAACCTGTCTAAACCTGTTGGGGGGTGGGATAAAACATACATTACCTTTCCTTAAACAATCCTCTAACGATAATCTGCAATGCCCTAGTCCACCCTTGCCAATCAAATGAACAAACTAAATGAATGGAGCCCCACCTCTGAGGAGCCCCCCTGCCAACTAACTGCTTTCTGACCGCACCCTCACCTTTTTTACTGTTGTTTAAGGCTTCTGATTGGCTAAAATATTTGTCAACCATATTTCACCCAACCATAATCAAGTATTTAAACATAGGAACTCTGATTGGTTAGCTTTTATTCAATGTCAACCAATCAGAATAGGGTTTCATTTTAGTGTTTTGATTTTGTGATTGGAAAAGCCAATCAGAGAAGAATATATTAATGGTAATGGGTTAATGTAAGATGCCATGGGGATTCAAAGTAATCCCCATACTTATAGTTAGAGGCACTATAGAGACTCTCATGGATTTAATGGGCCATCACCCAAAGCATAAGAGGTGGGGGGCCTTATGGACCCCCAGTGGTTCAGAGGTTCTTGGGGCATACTCAGGCTCATAGGGGTAGCAGGTCAGTACTGATGACAATGCACAGGCATAATAACATTTCCCTGAGTTGGTTGTTATACATCATTTTTGACGTATTGCTAACCAGTGTGTCACCGGCACCAATGGACAGATCTCTTAATCTGCACATGAATGGCCCTTTTAACATACATGTGCTACCCCGATCACAATGTGTAAAAGGGTGGATAGATGGTAGAACTGGCAAATCATTTGGACATTATACATACCTTATGTCGACCTTCAAAACCATTTACCGGCTCTTCCATGCAAAATGGAAATTAGGGACATACATTTGCTGAAGGTGAGATCCCATTGTTCCAGTGCTGTCATGTTCATTTGGACAGAAATTATTAATGCTCATACTTCTCCCAGCTGGGAGGATGTAATTTTAAACTGCAATTAGCTCTACCACCTGCATTTGAGTGGTGGAATAATGGAGCCAAGAAAGGATATAAGATGGAGAACACTGACTAAACATGCAAATGCAAATAGCTCCCACTATATTTTTATCAAAAATAAACTGGTACATATGACCTTCTAAGAAAGTACTGTCCAAATGATGGCCTGAGGGCCTGATACAGGCTGCCAACTGATTACTTAAGCCTGCTGACTTCCAAGGGGAAACTGGTCACAGACATATTATTACAATAAAAACACAAGACAGTTTAAACACTTTGGACATAATATTTAAATACTCAAATGTGTACGTATTTGATACAAAATATATGCATTAATTTATCTATTAATATATATATTTTTTTAATTCTTATTTAACTTTAGGTCACTAGTTAATAAAATCTGGTCCCCCACACAAAGGAAATTGGACAGCCCTGTTCTAAGAGCAAGGATTGTGATTCATTGTAATAACGGTATAATCCATTTTAGTTTCAGTACTAAAATTAATTAATTTAACTTGCGTTTCAATTATCTCTGAAGTACAATTATTTTTTTCTGTTTATATTCTCTTTGGCAAAGTCTTCAAATAATTAAGATGTTTCTTCAAATTGACATTTTGGAATTATAAGACTCTAAAGCATAATATAATTTATAAGTTGCACAGCCATACACTGTTTTATGAAATAGTACTTTGCCACATTACTTGTGTTAGCAGGAGTAAATCTTAGATCTCCCCTTCCTGAATGCACAAACACATAGATCCACAAATATTTGCTTGCCCCCTCAAGCGAACCAATATAAAAAAATTCACCTATAATTAACCCCATCACTCATGGGAGTCTATACAGAGCCCCATGAGCCCCTAATTAACCCCATCACTCATGGGGATATATACAGAGCCCCATGAGCCCCTAATTAACCCCATCCCTCATGGGGCTCTATACAGTCGACCATGAGCCTCTATTTAACCCCATCACTTATGGGGGTCTATACAGACCCACATAAGCCTCTATTTAACCCCATCAGTCCAATAGGGGTCTAAATAGACCCCTTTAGGACAATAATTAACCCCTATAATAACACTAAAAGTGCCATGAGGGTCCTCCATGACATAAAGTCTAAGCACTACACTACACTATTAACCCTAACTATGCCCCATTTACCCATTAACAATAGCAATACCCCATTTACCCATACTAAAGCCCGTTAACCCTATGTGAACCCAAAAACCCTATCTATACCAATTTAACGCTATCTGGACCCAATAACCCTATCTAGGCCTATTTAACCCTATCTAGTCCTTTTAACCCTAACTAGGCCTTTTTAACCCCAAATGTACCCAGTAAATCCCCTCCTACCCTACCCTATTAACCTTTATACTACCTACCCAACTCCTATCCTACATTATTAATCCCCTCTACCCCATTAACCACCCTCTACCCTGTTAAAACCCTACACTACCTACCTACCACCCTAATAAAATCCCTATTACCACACTAATTACAGAGAGGAAAAAAAAAACTAATTACAGAAAATAAAAAAAACTAGAATTACACAAAATAAAAAAAGGACATTACACACACAAAAAAAAGACATTGCTGAAAATAAAAAAGGACAGTAATGAAACCAAAAATACCAAAAATAAAAAAAATACTTTACCAAAAACATTAACTAACTACATTAAATTTAACCCCTAAATACATATATTAACAATACCTAAATCTGACTTAAAACCACTAAACTTAGAATAGGGTAAAAAAGGGCACTTAACTTGCCCAAATGCCTTCGTCCCAAGCATAAGGGCCCATCCTTCATTGCTGCAGGTCCGGCGTCCGGCACCCCTAGGAAAAATAGAAACATTAAATTAATTTAAAAAAATAACACAAGATATAAAAATAAACATTATTAATAGTCCACTTACCTTTACCTTTCCGCGATGCCCCCGTCCTTCCTGTAGTCTTCGCCGCCAGGGGACACAGTTTGGTCAGCAAATGCGGACCCTCGCGAAGCAAGGGGCTGCATTTGCGGAGGTGGAGGCTCTACAGCGCCTCACACGCGGTTACAAATACCCACACAAGCGGCACTTTACCAAAATAGATCTAACACGCAATCACAATATACAGACTTACACAAAAAATACGAACCGCAGGACTTAGAATCGGAAAATTTACAGACTTAGCATAAAAAATTACTAGACACGGGACTTACAACCTCGCAAAAATATCACCTTAATGGCCGAACCGCGCGCAGCTGAAAACATTAAAAACATCAACCCCTAAATAACCCTGTCACTAATGTGGGGTCAATCCAGACTCCCATAAACCCTTAATTAACACTTGAAGGGATCCGAGATAAGCTCAAAAACCTGCATTAACCCCACATTAACCCTTGCAGTGGGGGTCCGCGTTCGTAGACCCCCGCTGCAATGAAAATTCAAATTTCCAGCCTTACGGGTCCTTAAAGGACCTGTAATTAAAAAAAAAAATAACCCTCTCACTCACTGGGCTCTATACAGAGCCCCATCAACCCCTAAAAAACCCTGTCACACATGGGGGTCAATACAGACCCCCATAAGCCCTTCATTAACCCTGTCACTCATGGGGGTCAATACAGACCCCCATAAGCACTTAATTAACCCCCTCACTCATGGGGGTCAATACAGACACCCATAAACCCCTAATTAATCCTGTCACTCATGGGGGTCAATACAGATCCCCATCATACATTAATTAACCCATTCACTCATGGGGATCAATACAGATCCCCATAAGCACTTAATTAACCCGTCACTCATGGGGGTCAATACAGACCCCCATAAGCACTTAATTAACCCTGTCAGGCATGGGCATCAATACAGACCCCCATAAGCACTTAATTAACCCCTTCACTCATGGGGGTCAATACAGACACCTATAAACCCCTAATTAACCCTGTCACTCATGGGGGTCAATACAGAGCCCCATCATACATTAATTTACCCTGTCACTCATGGGGATCAATACAGACCCCCATAAACCAATAAATAACCCTGTCACTCATGGGGGTCAATACAGACCCTTATAAGCCTCTATTTAACCCCATCAGTCCCATAAGGGTATATTATGACCCTTATGGGGCTGTTACAACCCTAACATTAACCACATAAGTGCCATGACGGTCCTCAAGGACCATCATGACACTAAGTACAAACACTACACTGCACTATACCCCCAATAAACCATTACATCTAAACTAACCCCCTTAACACTAACCATGTAACACCTACACTACCTACCTACACTACCTACCTACCCCATAATAACCCCCCCACCACTCCAATTACAGAAAATAAAAAAAACTAGTCACAAAAAATAAAAAACCTACATTATAGAAAATAAAAAATACATTACAACCCCCCCCCCCCACTACAGAAAAAATAAATTACACACCTGAAAAGGAAATACATACAATCAATACTATCTATCTAAAATACATCCCCCAATCTATCTAATATACAATAAATCCTAACTATCTAAAATACATCCCCCAATCTAATATACAAAAAATCCTAACTATCTAAAATACATACCCCTATCTAACATACAATACTATATAATATACAATAAATCCTAACTATCTAAAATACATACCCCTAGCATACAATAAATCCTAACCATCTAAAATACATACCCCTAGCATACAATAAATCCTAACCATCTAAAATACATACGCCTAACATACAATAAATCCTAACTATCTAAAATACATATTCCTATCTAACATACAATAAATGCTTTCTCTATATACAAACCCTAATTCTAAGCTAAAATAAAATAATTAAGACCACTTACCTTTGCAGATGTCCCTTCAGATCAGCAACCTAGGGGAAAAGAAAAAAAAATTAGTACAACACATTTACAGAAAATAAATAAACAATCTAAATATAATATAATATAATATTCTACTCACCTTTCCAGCATGTCCCCATCCTTATTTTCTTCTTCTCCGGCGCGGCCCCTGATAAAAAAAAACATGACATTACTACAACATACATAAACATAAAAAAAAAAAAAAAAAACATAATATACATTGTACTTACCTCCCCGCGATGTCCCCGGCCTTCTCCTCTTCTGCCCCGCCCTGAAACAATCTGCCCTCTAAAAAAAATAATAATAAAAAAATAACGGAGATCCGCACTCGCGGACCTCCCCGACGCTAATTAGCCCCCTAGAGCCTTTTCCGGAAGAAAATAGGCAATGGTGCCTTCTGATTGGCTGAAAACGCTGTCTATCAAATTCAGCCAATCAGAAGGCGCCAATGTTTGAGCCAGTCAGAAAGGGATACACCCCAAAATACCACTATGATTGGATAATGCACCTGTCAATCTTTATTTAAACCAATCACAAGGCGCAGATGCCTTCAGCCAATCACAATGGCATACACCCACACAGGGTGATTGGCTGGAGGCATCTGCACCTTCTGATTGTTTGCAGTGAAAATAGCCAATCACAATGAGATACACCCCCACGTAGTGATTGGCTGAAGGCATTTACGCCTTCTGATTGGCTGTTGTCAATGTCAATCAGTATTACAGCCAATGAGAAGGCGCAGATGTCTTCAGCTAATCACCCCGTAGGGGTGTATCCCATTGTGATTGGTTGATGGCAATAAAGCCTTCTGATTGCTTTAAATAAAGATTGACAGGTGCATTATCCAATCAGAGTGGGATTTTGGGGTGTATCCCTTTCTGATTGGCCCACACTTTGGTGCCTTCTGATTGGCTGAATTTGATAGACAGCGTTTTCAGCCAATCAAAAGCCGGCATTGACAATTTTCTTCTGGAAAACTCTGTAGGAGGCTCATTAGCATTGGGGAGGTCCGCAAGTGTGGATCTCCGTTATTATTTTTTTTATAGAGCGCGGATTGTTCCAGGACGGTGCAGAAGAGGAGGAGGCCAGTGACGCGGGGAGGTAAGTACAATGTATATTATGTTTATTTTATTTTTTTGTATGTTTATGTACGTTGTAGTAATGTAATGTTTTTTTTTTTAACAGGGGTCGCGCCGGAGAAAAGGAAAAGAACAAGGACGGGGACATGCTGGAAAGGTGAGTAGAATATTTCGAATATTTAGAATGTTTATTTATTTTCTTTAAATGTGTTGTACTAAAAGAAAGTAAATTGTATATGATACATAGTACATTAAGTACACAGAAATATTGCAAGGGTTAATGTATGTGTGTCCATGGCAGGGAGGGCTCTACTAAGTGCCTAAAAGTGTATTAGATAAATGAACTTTTGGTTATATTTGAAGTGGCTTTTGAAGAATAGTGAGATGTCTTATATATGTCTGCTGTTTAATCAGTGATAAAGGTTTTAGCAAAGAGCTCTAGAAATGTATATTTGGGTAAGCGGGTGTCCACGAACGGAACAAACAGCTAGTGGTATATAACAAGAGATGAGCTTTTACAGGGTTATTTGAGTGAATATTCTGATAGCATAATAGGTGGGAATTACATAAATTATTCTTAACTTGGTAAAAATTCTGTTGAGGAATTTTAGCATTGTAGAAGGGAGTTAAAGCAGAGGACTTCATTTCATATATATTCAGTGGGAAAGACATGGGAAGTCACAAGACATTGTAGTAGTCAAGGTAGGAAAGCATAATGACTTATAACCTAGCAGTTGTGGAAAAAATAAATGTGTGAAAACAAATCAGTGGAGGCCCATAATAAAGAAAAGCTACCTACAACAGTTATCAAATATTGTATTTATGGTTTAACGTTTTTTTAGTGCTCATCCCTACGACCCCGTACGACTTAGGCAGGGAGTGCCAAAGGCGCTCACTGCGCTGGTGGAGATGAGCACTGTAGGCGCTCATCCCTACGACTCTGTAGCACTTAGGCAGGTAGCGCCAAAGGCGCTCAATGCGCTGGTGCAACACCCATAGCACTTTGAAAAAATTGCATTAAAACAAAATACGGCTCGTAACACTTACAAAAGGAAAAAAATATACAAACTTAACGGCCAAACTGCGCACGCCGAAAAACACAGAAAATACAAACAAAAATAAAATAAAAACATCACACACAGCAAGGGGGGACACCTAGGACGTCTGGAAGTGAGGTTATACCTCAATTTAAGTTAAATTTCAAGAGTTTCGGCACTCAATAATCTTCTAAGAGAGAGAAAAAATGTCCGCCCAAAAAAAAAAACAACTATGCTACACGACCCCTAAACCCGCAAAACACAGACACATACGACTTTTACACAACCCTGTACGAGCTATAAAATACACTATTAGGAAGGACGCAAAATCATCCACACCCGCGTACCACATACACAATCGCTGCCATTTTACAACACTAACTTACAAAATGCGGATCTACACGGCTACACAAACGGTTTCCCTTGCACACGCAGCCTATTTACACTACACACTGCACACATTGCTGATACTTACACCTCAGCTCACCAATACTAAAAATCAACATTGTATGCTGCAGGAACATCAAAACAGATTGTTGGCTCTTCAGCATATTGGTTGCTGCATATATTCATTACAAATAGGTAAAGTATATTAATTTATCAGTTCAGTAATTAATTAATTATAATTACAAAAATACATATACAGAAAAAATTTCAAAACACCAATAAACGCCAAAGCCGTTCACCGCACGCCTCACAAGAAGCACCAAGGCTGATCAGAGGAGCAAAACTACACCAGGGGAGAACCTCACAATTAGCGCCAAAAGACGATAAGCATGGACCTTGCAATCAGCGCCAAAGGGGCTCTGACAACCAAAAATACACCAACCCAGAGGCTCGCAATGAGGCGCTCAGCACAAGGCTTGCAATGAGCACCAAAGGTACTGTACTCACACAACCAAAACACTTACTTTGTGTGCCAAACAGCATTCCCTGACTTACAATTCTATTGCTGTCATTTTTCGACGGGCAAGTCGCTAGTATATATATAACCCCCTGAAAGGCCATCTGAATGCCTGATATGTCCGCAATATATTAAGCACTGAGTCACTATCAAATGCCCCCGAAATGATAAAGCTCTGAAAAATGTATCCAGAACTTTCAAAAAGCTTCCAGGTACCTTAAGCCACCTGTAAAGCCCCATATGATCCTGGGTATCCAACAATACTTTGGGGGCATCACGATCCTCAACCCTTTTGACATTGGGGTGTAAGGTCAATTAACCCTTTCCAAGTAACTATTGACCCTTATGATGCTAACCATAACCATGGGGTTCCATATGGACCCCATGGCACCCAAAACTAACCTGTTACCATGGTGGTGTCTATGCCCCCAATGTTAATCTAATGTATTTGCAGAAAATAGATATAATGCTCTTTGTCCAATATCCAATCTGCTAAAGCATTGAGAATCATAGTATTAAATTACAGACTCCATTCTCTGCCACCTGTAAAATTTGATAAACCCCTTACTCAGAAATCTGAGAGCTTTATCTTCACTAAATATGCATGTATTCTATCTGTCCCAGCACGTTTTGCTCACAAATATATCCAATTTCAGTGATTGGAAAAAAAAGCTTGTGAGTACACTGAACAGACAATCTCTGTGGGTTTTTACAGCTATTACCTATCCATCTATCTACATAAACCTAGTTAAAACCTCTGTTTCCTACCAGTGAAGACCTTTATATCCAAAATCTGATATACTTAGTGGAGATAAAGCTCCCCGATTTCTTAGTAAGAGTTTTATTGGATTTTACGGTCTGCAAAGAATGGAGGCCATTGATTGGTGCCGTGATTCTCAGTCATTTAGCAAATTCCATAGTGGACAAAGAGAGCAATAAGTCTCTTGTCTGCAAATGATGAGCAAAACTAAGAAAACAAAATCAGATTTGTCAGAGAAGTAATAAAGATAGAATTTATTTTTACACAACAGAAATGCCGGCGCTCCAACTTTGTTCCAGGTCTGCAGTATTAGAGACAGACTTTTAGGAGAATATTCAATGAGAAATGATTGGAAGACAAGTAACCAACAAATTGCATTGCAATCAATAGGAGTTTTAACCAATTAGGCTACAAATCGTATTTGATCATATGAATCACCAGCTTCTTCAATATAAATTGATTAAAAAAACTTTAACAATTCACTCTTAAGTTTTGGAACTCATTGACGATTTTGTTACTAATGGGCTATTTGTCAAATTCTAATTACCAGATAACAGCGACCAAATTTATAGCAAGGGAGACCGGTTAACAACAAATACGTTGATATAAACTCCTACACTGCTATGGAACTTGAAACATATTTACAGGTGCCTCAGTTTTAAGATGTTTCCTGACTCAAATATAGGTTCCACCAAATAGCTGTGAACTGAGAGGAATTAATTACTGCACTCCAGTGTTGGCTGGGACAGAAAAGGAAAGATCCAACAAATGCTAGAGAGAATGTAATAACAAAAGAATATTAATAGACCACTGCACAATGTTAAAAACATACAAGTTTAAAAACTTTGGCCTCCATTCAATAGCAAGCCCGCACTAGCTATAAGTCTGCAGGCTTGAAATTTGCAACAGTTACAGAGCGATTCAATTGATCAAGCTCTCAGCTACCTGGTCGAAAGCCAAAACCATAAACCGGGCCATGATCACGGGCCATGATCATGATCAATTAAGCAAGCCTGTAACTACCGATTTAGAAACAGCCAATAGTAAATCAGACCGTCATCGTGAAACATGGAGGTCAAACGTCAATCAATTAGCGTTTAGAAGTTCGATATTTGCGATCAGACTCGCAATCCAGCAATGTACAAAGTAATGAAAATGAATGGCAATACTGTTCTAGTCCATGTGAGTGGCCTGATCTCTTTGATTTCCAAGATTTATATAACATGGAAATAGAATGTAAAAATGTTTTTCTTTTATTGCAGATTTGCGAGCTTGACACTGTTGTGCAATTAATTATAATGTCTATCATTGCATTCCCGTCTTTTACAGTGCAGTATTGATTTTTTATTTGCATTTACAGTGCTACAAGCAGGTGTTTAACCCCCTTGCGAGTCCTATCTGGTACTCATAGGATTTTCTTCTACATTTGCCATTTACAGGTGTGAAAACATTTGCAGGCTTGAGAAATTGTAGCAACTGAATAACAATTTGCTACATTTACGGGGCTTAGCTGGGTTAGAGTTACGATTTTGATAACCGCAGGGATTTTCAGCCTGTAACCTGCAAAACGTTTGCGGGTAGCTAACTAGTTTACAGCTCCATTACGGGCTCCAGTAACTAACAATTGTTTAATTGAATGGAGGTCTTTGAGTCTAGGTGCATAATAAGCAGAAAAAAAGTCATACAGCTAGTTTTTAAATTAAAAAAAAAAAACTGTTGATGCCTCTGCTGGGCCCTGGGGGAGTCCATGATGCCTATGTGGAAGTTGTGTGTGAGAGAAGGGCGTGTACATTTCTGGTGAGATATGGTTTTATTTCATGAAGCAGTCTACTTCTGGGCCGATGAGGATTGGGTGTCAATTTTCACAAGAATGTTTTTATGTCTGTGGCTTACACAATATTAATGTTTTGTTTGATACATACTTGACAAACAAGTGTCTTTTTTTCTTGAACTACAGTGGTCCATTAAGTAGATGTGCATCCTTTGAAGAATTCATTGTAAGACAATACACTTAACCCGCACCCTATGAATGATTAACCACTTGACTCCTGATCTTATAGGGAAGGCCAATACCACAATTTCTATCGCTTTCTTCAATTCTCCAACCTTCTTCTTTCACTCTGTTTCCCTTCCTTAGGTAAGTGAGCAGCAAGCTGGGGATTGCATCTTGACATGAATAGTGTAATCCTATTGGCCGATGTGGTCATATTTTGCTGCATCCTGTACTAGGAGCTGTACCACATGACAATAGGTTGGACAATAAAAAGTGATGTCACAAACCCGACTGCCCTCTTTCAAAGTGGAGCCAGTAAAGCCAGATAAAGGGACACTTCATAAAAAGTCATATATATAAATAAATGGCCTCAAGGAAAGTTTAGTTGAAAGTTACCAAGTAGGTTGATTCTAGGAGAAAAAGAATGAAGTAAAGTAAGAAGGAAAAGGAGTTAATAATACAAGCAGACATCAACGAAAGAAATTTTAACTAACAAACTAAACAAATAAGAAAGTTGAATGTTTTGCTGTTAAAAAATGATTAAGATTATACTAAAGCTGCTTTTGTTCGGCCTATGACCTGTTTTGTAGAGTAAATGGCCTCACTGAATTTTCTCAATATATCTCAATTTCTCAATAGTTTTTTTTATTAAAAGTGTCAACTGGACATGTTTACTATGCTATTTGTGAAACAACAGATCTCCAGCTATCTTTTTTTATTTTAATAGCCCATTTATTTTGCATGAAAAGCAAAATAATAATTTGAACATATAGCACAATTTAAAAAAAATAACATGGACGATCTGAGGTGCTGCTTCCGCTGTTTGTGTGTTAAAATATCTTGTTAGAATTGAAATTCAGTACAAACACCTTTGCCCCTTCTTGAACCTGAATAATTTTATTAGCATTTAATACCACAGGTTCGGCTTGAGGAAGGGTAATTATTTGATAAGAGCTTCTCTGTTAAAATGAAAGGCTTTTCATTATGGTGCTCATCTGATTGACACTTCCTGCTCTATATTCAAAGAGTCCATAATCACTGGCATTAAAAATCAACTTTTATTAACGGAAGATATTATTTTTACACATATCTTTGGCACGGCAACCGATCATTAAATGCACTGAACTAATAAAATTGATTTGAGACAGTGAATTGGAAAAGTACCTTAAATTACACATTTTCGAGAAATAAATATACACAAAGCTGCGGTAGCTACAAACTAACAATAATCTGTAGCAAAACATAATTAGTCAAACGGTGAGCCTGCGCTGGAGAATACATATAGGTAGCTATGAGAGTGGTTTTGCATCATTCTTTGATCAAATTAATGTACAATTGTTGCCATATCTTATAAAGGTAGGGCACCTCTCAGAAGGCCCTAGTAATTTTTGGAAGTTCTGTTTTGATACACAAATAAATGATTAATGTTTGTAAAAATAAATATTAAGTAGCTGTTAAGCTTATTTTTAAAATATAATTTGGCTTGATTTCTTTATTGAGGCTTCCAATGTACATTAGCACATACTAGTATATTGCACTCAGGCTTATGAGATGACCCCACTTTCCATCCTGTGATGTAATGTTCTACCATGGACTAAGGCCCGTTTCCTCCACCCTCGCCCCTCCTTCTACTATAATTACACCCATCATCCAGCTCTCATGATGTGATGTAACAAACACAAAAGTTGATCCCTGTATTCATAAACAGAGTCTTCAAAAATTAGAATTTTGCCAAAAAAATGTTTTATCCTTTGGTACATACTTCACAATTTTTTTCTTGAAATGCAGTGGTCCTTTAACTCCTGATCTAACACCCCTTTGTCAAATTAATCATTAATTTCAAGTAATTTCCATTGCATCCCAATTACATAAAATCTATCAGCAGCTCTGGCTGCTCACCTGAGTGTCATTCAAAATCCTTCTGGGCTGGGGACATAGTGCCACAGACTGTTAACCCCTATCTTACAATATGAATCAGGTAGCCACCCATGCCATCACATAATGCCATCATAAATGGTAGAATCAATGGTATATTCACTCTCACGTTATGTTAGTCTATAAAGCCTGTTTACCAAATGTGTCAATAATGTCAGAACCAAAGATGTTGCATCCCACTAGTAAAAACTTAGTGAATTTACTCTACACAACTTGCTTGTACTCTAATGTTGCTATCCCATAATAAAGAATGTCTTGGTAGTTCGACAGACATTGGAAACCAATTTGTAAGCATAACAATACTTCATATGGGAATCTAAAGGGAGTAATAAGCCATTGTTCTCTTTTAGACATGGATAAGACAAGGAAAGCCAAACTCAAGACTACAAGGCCACTGAGAGGCCAGGTTCCCAGGATCTCTAAGGTACTGAAATGTATATTGTGTTGATGTAAACTTTCAGTGCACTCTTACATTACCTTTCTTTTTAGAATAAGGAACTTCAAAGATATCTCTCTGTGTTGTTTACGTTTTATGGGATTTTATTTAATAACTAGTATTTCCTCTTATAAAAGTCAACATTTTGCAACTTGATTAAATGCGTGTTGTGCAATTTTCAACAATTACTCAACTTGAAATTCCGAATATGAGAAAAAGTCTCCTCCATGAAGCAACTTTTCATTATATCATGTGGCTCTCATTAAAAAAAAATCTTGGATGCCAATATAAATCTTTTTATATTATATCTGTAAAAAAAAAATAAGTTCAATTCACACCTTTTGTATACTTACAGAACTCAGCCAGTATTATATTTAAAAAATAAATTGAATATAGACATTTTCTTTGGATATAAATTGATTTTTAGCAATGGTTTTAGTTCAATATACTGTATCAAGAACTTTTAGAAATGTATTCTACTAATTGTTGGAAGAAGTTTAACTAATTTTATAGAAGTTCCTTGAGAAAACTTTAGCCGTCTTTTAAAAAAAGTTATAGACCTGTTATATGAATAATATATTCTAACAAATGGAAAAATTATGCAAAGGATGTACACAAAATATTTAAGGTATATTTAAAGTTTTTTTCCAAAATCACAAACAGTATTAAAGTACCCTTTAACATTTTTTTTTATTCTTTTTTACATTTTTTATTTCATATATAAACAATTACAATCATAATTTCTATTTTTTTTTAAAACAAATCCATAATAAGTATTAGGTTTCTACTTCAAAATTATATTACATTTGCTTTCAATTCACATCAGAATTAACCAGACAATACTGCAAAATATATTCACATTTGGTCCATATCAAGATATCATTGCATTCTTGATATTCTAATAATATGAAATGTTGACAGGGTACTTTTTGGAGATCACCTCATTTCCCCTAATACTATCCTAATACTATGTAATTCATTATTTACCTTGAACATTGCTGTCTCTCAATGTATTGGTCAAGCAGACGGGATATATTACTATTAGTGATGTCGCGAACATCAAATTTTTGGTTCGCGTACCGCGGACGCGAATTCCATCAAATGTTCACAAACGGGCGAACATCGGCGAACCGCCATAGACTTCAATGGGCAGGCGAATTTCAAAACCCACAGGGACTCTTTCTGGCCACAATAGTGATGGGAAAGTTGTTTCAAGGGGACTAACACCTGGACTGTGGCATGCCGGAGGGGGATCCATGGCAAAACTCCCACAGAAAATTACATAGTTGATGCAGAGTCTGGTTTTAAGCCATAAAGGGCATAAATCACCTAACATTCCTAAATTGTTTGGAATAACATGCTTTAAAACATCAGGTATGATGTTGTATCGAACAGGTAGTGTAAGGGTTACACCCGCTTCACAGTAACAGACCAATATCCCTGTTTAATGCACCACAAACAACCGCAAACAGTCCCTTTGCACAACCGCAAACTCCCCATTTGCACAGGGATACCAAGCTAGCCATGTCCCGTTCCTTGTCCTCACTGATGTCATTGAAGGTCTCTTCCTCCACCCAGCCACCAAGGGTACCCGAAAGGTGACAACAAGCCCCCTGGGACGCCTGCTGTGTTTGGTCTTCCACCTCCTCAAAGCCACCTTCCTCCTCTGACTCCTCTTCTTCAGACTCCCAGAGTCTGGGGGCTTCCACTGCCCAGCATGGAATATTATACACAGGTCAGAGTCTGGGGGCTTCCACTGCACAGCATGGAATATTATACACAGGTCAGAGTCTTGGGGCTTCCACTGCACAGCATGGAATATTATACACAGGTCAGAGTCTGGGGGCTTCCACTGCCCAGCATGGAATATTATACACAGGTCAGAGTCTGGAGGCTTCCACTGCACAGCATGGAAGATTATACGTGTTGCCTCTGTCTGCGTTATTATAAGGTTTGTACTCTTAAGTAGTACTATTCCTATCGGTTTAATCCCTGTTAAGTCCACTATCAGGGGACGTGTATATGGCATGGATTTTTGGAAGCGGGAGATGGAAAAAGATGCTTGGTCGGTCCTCCCACTTCAAATTTGGGGCACTACGCGTGCAATCTAAGGTGCCACCAGATATGAGTGTCACTGTGCACTGGCAAAAGTTGGCAGAGTAGATGCAATAGGCTTCACACACACGCTTGTAGGCAGGCAATTGCTATTCAATCTATTACAGTCAAAAAAGTGTTGTTTTATGTCACTGTACACTACGGTTGCACCAGATATGAGTGTCACTGTGCACTGGCAAAAGTTAGCAGAGTAGATGCAATAGGCTTCACACACACACCTGTAGGCAGGCAACTGATATTCAATCGATTACAGTAAAAAAAGGGTTGTTTTATGTCACTGTACACTACGGTTGCACCAGATATGAGTGTCACTGTGCACTGGCAAAAGTTGGCAGAGTAGATGCAATAGGCCTCACACACACACACCTGTAGGCAGGCAACTGATATTCAATCGATTACAGTCAAAAAAGGGTTGTTTTATGTCACTGTACACTACGGTTGCACCAGATATGAGTGTCACTGTGCACTGGCAAAAGTTGGCAGAGTAGATGCAATAGGCCTCACACACACGCTAGCAGGCAGTCATATGCAATTAGATTACACAGAAAAAAAATAAAAAAATAAATAAATGAAGTTCTAGCCCTAAAAAGGGCTTTTTGGGTTGCTGTCCTTGCAGCAGATGTCAAATGAGTCCTTCAGGTGTGTAGTGAAAGCTAAATACACAGCCTGGCTATCTATTTCCCTATTAAGTCAGCAGCAGGTAGAATATATTTCCTCTTTTAACGAATATAGCTTCAGAATGATTCTAAAATTGAGGCTGTCCTTCAGATGGAAGTCCCTGGAAGGGAGTGTATGCTGCTGATTGGCTGGAATGTGTCTGCTGTCTGTAAGGTGCAGGGTCAACGTTTCCTCAATGATAAAGAATAGGGGGCGGACCGAAAAGCGTATGTGTTCGCCGTTCGATGCGAACGCGAACATGCGAAAATCGCCGCAAATAGTTCTCCGGCGAACTGTTCAGGACATCACTAATTAGTATTTGTAATACAATTAGACATATATCATCTGCTAGATAATCAAAACTGGTAATTATATGTTGTGTATATAACATAGGATTGACTATGATCCTGCTAAAGTAATGATTTCCATCTTTTTCTTTGTGTGTGAGATTCTGTCATCAATGATTTAACTAGTAAGGATGGACCTGCTAAAATGAATGTGAAGCCTATGAGTCAGTTCAGTGTATTATAAATGAGATGCAGTTCTTATTTGTAATGTAGTATTAGTATTGGGTTTGATTCCAGTCAGGTAATCAAGAGGTCACACCAGCAATGCATGGGTGGGCATGGTCGGTACTTGTTTGGGACACCACCTAGGAATACCAGGAGTTTAATGCTGTGGTCCACTGGAGAATGAACTGGCAACCCACTCCAGTATATCTGCCATGAACACCAAGTGGATCAGCATGGTGTGCTGTGGTCCCTGAGGTTACGGAGAGTCGGGCACAACTGAGCAACACGATCACGCAAGCAAACACACCAGAATTACAGACTATAACATTGCCACCCCCCCCCCCTCCCCCGAAAAAAAAAACTATGTAGATGGGTACAGAGCTTTCAATATCCCAAAAAAATATATAAAATATTTTAGCTGGCCCTCGAAAATGTAAAAGAGAGAGACAGAGAGAAAGAAAGAAAGAGAGAATACAATGACTATGGAATATGTTTTTTTTAACCTTGTAATATGGTTCTGGTGACATGGTTTGTAATGGTTTGTAAATGTCACCAGAAGAGCAAGGTGGCAATATTGGACCATATTACTACCTGTTACTAGTTCTTGTGTTACTTATCTTTCATCTTAGTTTGCTGTTTGATTTGGAAAGCTCTGCTAATAGCAATGACCTAATCTTCATTAACTACAAGAAATATTTCACAGTAAATAATTCATGGCTGTTAAATACAGGGTTTGAAACTACTGATAAACATGCAATAAAAGGCTTGTGTAATATATACTATACTAGCCACTTGCCCGTTAAAAATGACGGCATGATTGTGTTTTATAAATTGACCCCCCCTCCGTCCCCTCCTCCCAAACCTTGGTTCTCTCCCCCCCCTGGGTATCTTTCTCCTCCCCCTCCCCCGGGTCTCTTTCCCCTCTCCTTCCCCTGGGTCTCTTTCCCCTCTCCTTCCCCTGGGTCTCTCCCCCCTCTACCTCCCCTGAGTCTCTTTCTCCTCTCCCTCCCCTGGGTCTATTCCCCCCCTCACTCCCTCCACTGGGTCTCTTTCCCCTCTCCCTCCACTGGGTCTCTCCTCCCTCTCCCGCTCTCCCCTGGGTCTCTTCCCTCTCTCCCTCCCCTGAGTCTATTCCCCCCTCTACCTCCCCTTGATTTCTTTCCCCCCTCTACCTCCCTTGGGTCTCTTTCCCCCCTCTCTACTTTCCCTGGGTCTCATTGAAGCCAAGACCGAGTTGCCTCCACCCCCGGAACTGTATCATTCGCCTCACGAGGGCCGCAGTTGCGAGACACAACTGCGTCCCTCACTTCGCATGATTGTGTTTTATAAATTGCCCCCCTCCATCCCATGGGTCTCTCCCCCTCCTCCCAAACCTTAGTTCTCTTCCCCCCTCCCCTGGGTCTCTTTCCCCCCTCCCCATGGTCTCTTTCCCCTCCCCTGGGTCTCTTTCCCCTCTCCTTCCCCTGGGTCTCTCCCCCCTCCCTCCCCTGGGTCTCTCCCCCCTCTACCTCCCCTGGGTCTCTTTCCCCTCTCCCTCCCCTGGGTTTCTCCCCCCCTCTCTCCCCCCTCTACCTCCCCTGGGTCTCTTTCCCGTCTCCCTCCCCTGGGTCTCTTCCCCCCCACTCCCTCCGATGGGTCTCTTTCTCCTCTCCCTCCACTGGGTCTCTTTCCCCTCTTCATCGACTGGGTCTCTCCTCCCCCTACCACTCTCCCCTGGGTATTTCCCCCCCTCTCCCTCCCCTGGGTCTCTCCCCCTCTACCTGCCCTGGGCTTCCTTCACCCCTCTCCCTCCCTTGGGTCTCTTTCCCCCTCTCTCCCTCCACTGGGTCTCTTTCCCCTCTCCATCCACTGGGTCTCTCCGCCCCCTACCCCTCTCCCCTGGGTATTTTCCCCCCTCTCCCTCCCCTGGGTCTCTCCCCCTCTACCTCCCCTGGGCTTCCTTCACCACTCTCCCTCCCTTGGGTCTCTTTCCCCCCTCTCTCCCTCCCCTGGGTCTTATTGCAGCCAAGACCCGGTTGCCTCCACCCCCGGAACTGTATCACTCACCTCACGAGGACTGCAGTTGCGAGACATAACTGCGTCCCTTGCTTTGCAAGGGCGCGAGCCCTGCAACAGGACAAGCAACTTGCAGTACGACAACTATATTAGTGATAAGTAATTAGAGAGAAGTCTAGGAGATCATGGCTCGTGCAGCATAGAGGAGCCTGAGTTATTAGAAAATTCTAGCAAGGTTAAAGACCATTATGGAGCTGTAATGATGGTTCCGGGTCCATCTACTCATCCCCTATCTCAGCTTCTTGGTCTGTCATAAAGCACTGCAATGCCCAATATCATTAATTTACTAACTCCATGGAAGTGATAGGAGCAGTTCCTCTTATGGATTCCTTAGTGTGGGCAGATGCTATAGTATTGAAACAAAGGGTTAACAATGTTTGAGTCTTTAATGTTAAGCCAAACTAAAAATGAGCTTGTATTTCTGGGTGCCCACACAATTTTAATAAGTGCACTAAATGTCTTCCAAGTATTTTTTCACTCCCACAAAGAATGCCACACTGTTATACTCAGCTTTCACTTACAGTATGTATATTTATGTTAAAGCATATAATTAAATGCTTCATGAAATGCTCCAGGCAATGTGGAGAATTTCTTTGATTTTTTAAAACACATACTGTGTAATCCATTAATATATACTATGAGCATTGTCTTTAAATGCACTTTGTCTCTTTCTTATCCACAACAGAACATTGTAATTTGTGGGTAGAAAGTCAAGGCAATACAAATAAAAATGATGTTTATGTGATATTATGTACAAAAATATCATACATATATTGACAAAACAACTATTTAGTACAATCTGAAATACCACGCTGTTGACTTGTTTACCATTATATGTCCAAGCCTATTTTTTTGGGCATATACAGCAACAACAAATTTAGAGAGATTTAACTAATAAAGATGATAAGAATCAATTCTGTGAGTAATGTATAGAAGATACAGGGTTGAGTCACATTATTATGACCATCACCTACTTTTGATGACAGTAGTGCGTAACCAGTGAAATATTGCATGTATAGTGAGCTGACTTAGTGGGTATATAAGGTGACATGTAGGCATGCTGCAAACATATCAACCATCCCTGTCATGGGTAAAACATGTGATTTATGCGACTTTGAAAAAGGGACGATCATTGGCTTTTGGCCAAGGGTGTCAGTATTTCTGAAACAGCGCAGTTTGTGAACTGTTCCTGTGCTGCTGTGGTTAAAGTGTACCGTGACTGGACAAACAGCAACATTACAAGTGGAAACTGCAGAGCACTACCTATCATTAATGTCAAAGGTGAACATTGGCTGCAAAGGTATGTGAGGGCCAACCGACACGCTACAGTTGAGCAACCATGGAGCTTCAAAGGAAACGGCTGGTCACTGCACCCATGCTGACAAGGATTTGTCATCAGAAACGGCCTTAGTTTGCACGACTGTACCAAAATTGGACTTCTCATTGGCAAAGGGCTGTCTTCCCTGATGTGTCATGGTTTCTGCTCCATTGACTGGATGGGCGTTAGCGCGTCAGGCTCGATCCTCCGAGGGCAAACATTCTCCAGCTACTGTTGGAAGAACACAAGAGGGTGGCGGCAGCGATACGTTCTGGAGAATGTTTTCTTGGCATTGTCTGGGCCCACTAATACCATCTATCCTTGTGGATCAAGTACACCCATGTACTCATTTATGAACCCTCTCATTATAGAAAATAAAACAATCAGGGTGTACAACCTTCATATCACACAGAATAGAAATCATCATCAAGTATCATCTCAAACTATTGGACATGCTTGTGAAGTATGTAACAAACTAGCAACTCCAGCAGTCATGAGCATAAAAACATTTTTACAATAAATCTTCAGACTCTGTTTGTGTTATGTATGCTTCCATCTTATAAAGCTAGCTCCCTGTGAACTACGATGGAGAGCTTTCCTACTGGGGATTGCTCTCTATTCATACCTATTATCAAGTGCCGCTTTGAAGTGGCCATCTTTTAGCAGATCTGAATAGATATGTTTTCCTAATATACGGTTACTCACATTCCTGGCAGGTGTCTAAACCTGTTACGAACGAAAGGCAAAATATGTGACAACATTGAAAACAAAATTGAATATAATAGCTAAAAATTACATATGATATATATTTATTTGAAACTTTCTAGAACATTTTGCTGATTTTGCAAGTTCTTCATATTTCAATATGACACTTTGGCGGTACATTAAATAACCATCTACAACTTCACAAATCCGTGATGGCAAATAAATGCAGACAAATACATAGACCACACATTCATAGACCACTGCACTCACACAGGTGTCATACTGGATTACTCAATACAAAGTGTCAGAAATATTTATATATTGGCTAATAATAACCACAAATGCTGTTAATTAAATATACCTCTTGCTCAAAGCTAATTTTTACTGTACATTACTCTTAACTATGATGATAGCTTCCTGTGTATTCATTCCTCTAACGTGTCTCCCAATACTTTGAAGTTCTTTGCAGTGGCAGTTATTGCTGTAGCAATTTCCATACTGCATTTTGCTGAATCTCTCAATGAAAAAAATGAATTTAACTTATTGTTTGTAGCTTGAGTTAGATTGTTGTTGTTTAGATGTGTCTGACTCTCCATGACCATATGGACGGCAGCACGCCAGGTACATCTGTCAGCCACTGCCCCCCTGACCTCCATCAAGTTTATGTTCATTGCTCCAATGATCTCATCTATCTATCTCCACCTCGGTAGTCCCCCTAGTCTTTTCTAGGGAATCCTGTCTTCTCATGATATGGCCAAAATATTTGAGCTTCAGCTTCATGATCACACGGTCCAGTGAACAGTTTGTACTGATTTATTGGATCTTCTTGCAGTCCAATAGACTCTAAGTAGTTTTCTCCAACACCACAATTCAAAAGCATTAAATATTTATGGTCCAGCTCTCACATCTGTATATTAATACTGGAAATATCATAGTTCTAACTATGTGGACCATTGTTGATAATGTAATATCTTTACTTTTTATTAATTTGTCCAAGCTTGCCATAGCTCTCCTCCACATAAGCAAACATCTTTTAATGAAGAGATCTTGGATCCCAGGAAAATAAAATCAATGCCCATCTATTTGCCAGGAACTGAGATTGCTGTTTGCCATGATCTTCATCTTTTTTACGTTTAGCAGCAGGCCAGCTTTTACACTTCCTTCATTCACCCTCAACAATTGGCCATTTAGTTCCTCCTCACTTTCAGCCATCAGTGTAGTATCATTCCCGTATCTGAGGTTGTTGATATTTTTCCAGCAATATTGATTCCTGCTTTAAATTCATCCAGTCCAGCCTTACGCATGATGTACTCTGCATATAAGTTGAATAAATAAGGTGACAATTTAAAACCTTGTTGCACTCCTTTCCGAATCTTGAATGATGTTCCATGTTCTGTTCTGATCGTGGCTTCTTGGTCCACATACAGATTCCTCAGGAGGCGGATGAGATTATCTGGTACTCCCATCTCTTTAAGAACTTGCCACATATTGTTGTACTCCACACAGTCAAAGGTTTCACAATAGTCTATGAAGCAGAAGTAAATGTTTTTTTTTTCTGAAACTCTCTTGCCCTCTTTATTATCCATTGGACATTGGCAAATTGATCTCTTGTGCTTCTACTTCTGTGGAACCCAGCTTGCACATCTGTTAATTCTTGGTCCATATTTTGTTTTAGAAGAGCTTGCTGGATCTTAAGCCTTGTTGGTATGTGGAATGATTGCAAATATTTGATAATAGGAGTACTTTGGCACTGTGTAACAACCTACTGCTTCTGTTGGGCTTGATAAGAACCTAGTTCAAACCTATCCAGTAGGACCATCTGGTTCTTTGTATATCCCTGATAGCAGGAACGGAGCCAGCCCAGGCTACAGCCACCAAAGCGCTTAGCAAACCAAAGGAACCAGTAGAGCCACCCAGCAAATGTTACCAACTGTAACAGAGTCCAATGCAGGTTCAGCAGCAATAATCCCAGTAATAAGGATTACTATTCCCTCAGAATGGAACACACACATCAATTATGTATGTTTAAACTGACTACTCCTTTATTGATAAACACTGCATATTTATAGACAACACAACCCAACCAATCTCCACCAGCCCCCATCCTGATCACATGGGGAGGTCCATCAAGTCATGTCACCCCCCTACTCACCCTCCTTGGTCCTGGAGCCTAACTCATTACATGGGCTAATTGGCCCTTTGACCCTGGCTATATAGGGGGTACCTGATCATGTCAGGAGTGATGTCTGTCTGCTATTGTCCATGTCCCTCCTTATGCTCCATCTTGCATCTCCATTCACACCGCTTACTCTTCCTAAAGCAAACTCTGACTTTCTCTCTCTATTTTTCCAAAAAAAACTTGGCTTCATTGTAGGTTCTCACAAAAAGTAGCCTGAGGGAGCCATGTAATAGTTACTTAAACTGTATAAGCCTTGCTAGAGTTACTATGGGAGTCATGCCCATAGTCTCATGTTCCTGCCACTATTTAAAATAGAGCAATCAAAAAAGGAAACAGAGAAAATTTGAATACACATTATATGCTGGGGAAGCAAAGAGGGGGTGGATTTGAAAAACGGCAAATATGTGGATTGATATTTCATTTTGGATAATTAAAAGATATATGTTATTTATCATATCTAACCATCATTATCTTATTTCAATAGCACAAGTGATACACAATTTATTGGATACAACATTACAATTGTTATAATGTATCCAATATCATGCTACATTTTTAGGAACCCAGTGTTTCATGGTTAACATTTTAACATTTCAATAAAAACTAAATTGTATTATCCTCATAAGACACAACTAAAATTCTAATTTACTCTCTCATCATATCTCACCTTGACTACTGCAACTCTCTCCTTGCTAGCCTCCCCTTCACCCGTCTTTCTCCACTCCAATCCATATTGAACGCATCCACTACACTCATCTCTCAGCTATCCATGTCTGCAGGTCTTCTCTGTCAGTCACTCCACTGGCTTCCTAGAGCCTCCAGAATTAATTTTAAAAGTATGACTCTAACATACTGTATAAACTTCTCAACGATAATGCACCCTCCTACATCATTGCTCTCATCTCTAACTACTCTCTCAACTGTCCTCTTTGCTCTGCTAGTGACCTTCTTCTTTACTCCTCTTATCACCTCTCTCACTCCCGCCTTCAGGACTTTTCACGTGCTGCCCCTATTCTTTGAACTCCTCACCTAGCTCCACTAGACTATCCTCCTGCCTCAAATCCTTCAAAACCTAATTAAAAATGCATCAGCCTTAGATGCACAATGCATCTATCACCCCTGTACCTCACCCTCACGCTCACGTATAGCGATACAGAATATGTTGGCGTGTTACAAATAAAGGATAATAATAAAAATATTTTTGTACCTGCAATGAATATCAGATGAAAATGCTGTTTAGGTAAATCTTATTGTTTGTTTGTTTATATTATATATGAGACATAATCATCTCTTCCCCCAAGAATATATACTGTATATACTCGAGTATAAGCCAAGTTTTTCAGCCCTTTTTTTAAGCGTGAAAAGGGCCCCCTCGGCTTATACTCAAGTCACTCTAACTCCCCCCCCCCCCCCGTGTCTCTCTTTTCCCTGTGTCTCTCTAACCCCCTGTGTCTCTCTTTCCCCTGAGTAGGGGGGTTGAGGAGGGAGGTTGAGGAGGGGGGTTTAGGATGAGGAGGGGGGTTGAGGTTGAGGAGGGGGGTTGAGGAGGCGGGTTGAGGAGGGGGTTTAGGATTAGGAGGGGGGTTGAGGATGGGGGGTTGAGGATGAGGATGGGGGGTGAGGTTGAGGAGGGAGGTTGAGGAGGGAGGTTGAAGAGGGAGGTTGAGGAGGGAGGTTGAGGAGGGGGGTTGAGGAGGGGGGTTTAGGATAAGGAGGCGATTGAGGATGGGGGTTGAGGATGAGCCTTGGGGTTTAGGGTGAGGATGGGGGGTTGAGGTTGAGGAGGGTGGTCAAGGAGGGAGGTTGAGGAGGGGAGTTGAAGAGGGGGTTGAGGAGGGAGGTTGAGGATGGGGGTTTAGGATGAGGAGGGGGGTTGAGGATGGGGGTTGAGGATGAGGATGGGGGGTTGAGGATGAGGAGGGGGTTGAAGTTGAGGAGGGGGGTTGAGGAGGGAGGTTGAAGAGGGGGTTGAGGAGGGAGGTTGAGGAGGGAGGTTGAGGCGGGGGGTAGAGGAGGCGGGCTGAGGAGGGGGGTTTAGGATGAGGAGGGGGGTTGAGGAGGGGGGTTGAGGAGAGTGATAAGGGAGGGGGAGGGAAAGAGACACAGGGAAGGGAGAGGGTGGAAGAAACACAGGGCAGGGAGAGGGGCGTAGAGACACAGGGGAGGGAGAGGAGGTGAAGAGACACAGGGGGGAGAGACACAGGGGAGGGAGAGGGGGGAAGAGACACAAGGGAGAGAGAGGGGGGACACAAGAAAGAGGCACAGAGGGCACACAAGAGGGGGACACAGAGGGCACAAGAGGGACACAGGGGGGAGCACATTTCCCACCCTTGGCTTATACTCAAGTCACTAAGTTTTCCCAGTAATTTGTGGTAAAATAGGTGCCTCGGCTTATACTCGGGTCAGCTTATACTCTGCGCTAATGTTCTCTTTTCTCTTCAATTTGCATATCAGAAAAAAAACAGTTCAAGAACGTTATGATGAATATCTTATTCAGCAAAAGTGAGGAGAAATTACACAGACTGGCAAATGCCAAGTTCTAGAAAATTAGTTCACTCATCAATTTCAAATCATAATATCCAAGTTACAGTATATGATGGAAAATCAGCACTTAGAATTGTGGGAACAAAATAACATACACTGAAAGGGCGTGGATAACAAGAATGTCTCAAGACCACACAATTAAACACATTCTGATTTTATTCATAAAAATAAACTTACCAATTTTTTAATCAAACCTGGAAATGGAAAATAGCTTGAACTCACATACTAAAACAAAACTCTTGATGATAATACTAATAAATCAGGACTAGAAAAGTACTATAAGATATTTTGTTGTAAGTGAATACTTTTATAAAGACTACCAATTACACCATAAACCATGGAGATATGATTTTTTTGAGTTGCACTACTGACTTGGTTACACCTTCTTAAGTCACTGTTCTCTTTAAAGGGAGATCTGCTCTTCATAATGGCTTGGTTTATACAGAATGTGACATATGCTTAGACTTGAGCCTACGTTGAGGTTTCACAAATGATCCATCTTTCCCTTAGAAAAGTATGAGGATGATTGGTTAACCCTGCCAGCAATAACCAGTCCAAGGGGGAGATTTCATTTTTATTGGGAATAAGGGAAGTATGGTTTGTGAAGTCACATACTTTTGAGCTGCCAGCCTCAGTTTAGAAAAAGTCATAGTGCCAGCCAGATACATTAGGTTACCCACAAAAGGGTTGAGAAAGTTGGAACACAATTGCATATTCCCTATGACTGCCTATATCTTACTCCTCTCCACCCACTTATCTTCAACAACATAGCATCATACAAAACACATGTAAACATCTTGGAATTCATCTTAAATAATCACATATAATAGTTGTCAAACTACAAATCGTCGTCACGCTTTGCGAGCTCGCATAGCGAGCAACGCAGTTCTTGGTCCGCAAATGTGGCCTCTCACAAAGCAAGGGGCCGCATTTGCGGAAGGTGGAGGCTTTCACTTCGCCTGCAATGAGCCAAAGTCTCATTGCAGGCCGCAAATGCGGTCCCTCGCGAAGCGAGGGGCTGCATTTGTGGAGGTGGAGGCTCTACGGGGCCTCACACGCGGTTACAAACACCCACACAAGCGGCACTTTAACAATAATACAAACTAATAATAATATGAAGCGGGGGGGGGCACCTAGGACCACTGCAAGTGAAGTTACACCTCCATTTAAGTCCAAATTCACGAGTTTAGACACACAAAGATCCCCTAAGCCAGAGAGAAAATGTCAGCCGAAAAAAACGGAAAAGAGGCTACAGGACCCTAAACACGCAAAACAGCACCAAGCACATATGGCTTTTCCAAAAAGACGTACGAGGTAAAGATACACTTTTACTAAGGACGGAAAATCATACACACCAGCGTAACACATACACATTTGCGCCATTTATCAATGCGGAAGTACACAGCTACACTAACGGCTTTACCTCGCGCACGCACCACATTTACACTACACGCTGCACACATTGCTGACACTTACACCTCAGCTCCAGAACCGTGCAAAACTACAGTGGATGCTGCAGGAACACCGAAACAGATTTTCAGCTCTTCAGCACATTTATTAATTTATTCATTATTTAATTGGCATACAACAAGACATATACACAAAAAAGCCCCTCTAATAACAAACAAAAAAAAAAAAAAACAGCCTCGCAATGAGCGCCAAAAGCACTACGCGCAATCCTCGCAATGAGCGCTGAAGGTCCTCATGCTAAAAAATGGATAAAACAACATTACCTGCATTACGATTTCATGCCTGTCATTTTTTGACGGGTAATTCGCTAGTAATAAATAAAATTAAGAAGTACACATTATTTGCGTAAGCCCTAGCTCTAAGTACTCTTATAAAAATAAATATAAATCTGGGCCTATAATATCGATCTGTATTAGATATTGTGCCTAAATAAAACATACTCTGTGACTTAGAATGGCAAACTATCCCAGTGCATAACACCAACTTTAACCAGTTATTAAAACATAAATGGGAATTACTCTTTAGTGTCACATGCGCACCACGTCATTAGCATATACCAGGTGCCGGCACCCGGTATATGCTAATGGCGTGACATCACATACGCGCCACGTCAAGACGCCGGAAGGAGCGGAGGCCGGAGCAGAAGCTTCAGATGCAGGTAAGTGAGGGTAAAGGGAGAGGGGGAGGTATTTAGAGGGGTAGAATAAGGAGTGGGGTTTAGAATGAGGAGGGGGGTGTTTAGGATGAGGAGGGTGGTTGAGGAGGGGGCTTGAGGAGGGGGGTTAAGGTTGAGGAGGGAGGTTAAGGAGGGAGGTTGAGGTGGGGGTTGAGGATGGGGGGGTTGAGGTTGAGGAAGGAGGTTGAGGTTGAGGAGGGAGGTTGAGGTTGAGGATGAGGAGGGGGGTTGAGGATGGGGGGGTTGAGGAGGGGGTTGAGGATGAGGAGGGAGGTTGAGGATGAGGAGGGAGGTTGAGTAGGGGGTTCAGGATGAGGAGGGAGGTTGAGGATGAGGAGGGAGGTTGAGGATGAGGAGGGAGGTTGAGTAGGAAGGTTGAGGAGAGTTTGAGGATGAGGAGGTGGTTGAGGTTGAGGAGGGGGTTAAGGAGGGGTTTGAGGATGGGGAATTGAGGATGAGGATGGGGGGTTGAGGAGGGAGGTTGAGGAGGGGGGTTTAGGGGGGTTGAGGAGGGAGGTTGAGGATAAGGAGGGAGGATGAGGAGGGAGGTTGAGGATGAGGAGTGGGGTTGAGGAGGGAGGTTGAGAATGAGGAGGGGGGGAAGAGACACAGGGAAGGAAGAGGGAGGAAGAGACACAGGAAAGGGAGAGGGTGGAAGAGACACAGGGAAGGGAGAGGGGAGAAGAGACACGGGAGAGAGAGGGGACACAGGGGGCACAAGAGGGACACAGGGGACAGCACATTTCCCACCCTCGGCTTATACTCAAGTCACTCATTTTACCCAGTATTTTGTGGTAAGATAGGTGCTTCGGCTTATACTCCGGTCGGCTTATACTCAAGTACAGTATATACAGTATTTCTTGCCTTTGGCCTTTATTAGGAATTCTGGTTCACTCAAATCTCCTAGTTCCCAAGAAGAATTTATGTAGCCTTGTTTAGGCAAGTGAATAAGAGAGAAAAAAGCTGACTAAGGAGTAATATAAGGGAAATGGGGTACTGGACATGTTTGTTTTTAAAGTGTGAATGGTTTGGTTTTTAAAAATACCTACAATTAGAGGGAGGGAATTAATTGTGTCAAGAATTCTAGTATATATGGCAGGAATTTGTAAAAAAGAAATATATCAGTAATAATCATGTTTCCCATTTATTGTCTATTAGAGATACCAGGCAGTGGGGAACACATTTGTTCATAGGTTTGTCCCTATTGAAGTAGGTTTTCCTTTTAGAACTGAAAATATATTGTAGGTTTTTAATACTGCATTGTTATCAATAAAGAGTAATAAAGAGTAATTCCCATTTATGTTTTAATGACTAAATAAAACATACACCTAGATTATTTGTGTTATGGATTTGTGATTACAATATAAATCATAAATAATAATATAGTAATGATTGATGGAAATACCACAATATAGTTTAATAGAATATAAAGACAATAGCAACACCATATACAATTTTAAATTACTCTTGTATGGTTGTAGGGTACTCTATTTTCTGGAGTTTACAGTCAGGAAAAATCTTCATCCAGAGATTTAGAGCAATTTCCGATGCCACAGAGGTTAAAGCATAGCTCTTGTATATACAATCCCCCATTAGCTATGACTATATGGCAGTGGAAATCAGGAGTTACCATACACAGTATACTATCATGAATGGACCATGATTCACCCATGCTGAAATGGTGAAAATACAGTATTTCTATGGCTTATTTCTTATTCTTTCGATTTTTAAACAACAATAGTTAGTACGCTAAGGACCACAATTTCAAAGAGGAATTTTAGTAACATAAGGCCTGCTCCAGAATTTATTAAATATTAATGACAGGAACTAACACAGTGTAATTGTTAAATGTCTATATGCCTGTTTAGGTTTAGTAGGGTCTTTGCCGATAAGAAGGACATTTTTTTAATCTTACACAGGGAATGAACATTGGTTCAAAATTTCAAAAGATGATTTAGTTCTCATCTACAAATTTCACCAAATCTGATAGAAAACTTACATCATATTTAAAACTTTAAAAAATCAGATATATAAACTACAGAGCATTAATTCTATTTGTGCAAATTATTTTAGCAGCCAATATAAATATTAGATTAATGTCATTCATTGTACGAAATAGATATACTTAATTTAATATAATTTAGAATGAGGTGTTTGGATTAATAAGATAATTAGATTTTCCAGTTCTTGATAAAAATAGATATTTAGTTATTTAATTAACAAATTGTATTTGTATATTATATGTCACAATTGTCTAGGAATGTTCTTTGTTATTTCAGAACATTTTAACAGAAATTTTAATGGTGGAAATACATTTCTGGAAAGTATACCATGAAGCAATAAAGAAAATCTTAACATTATTTAACAATATTTTTACTTCAAAGCTTTTATCATGTAAAATATTTTTGCTTAAAAAAATCGAAGACATGTATTCAGTGGCAAAGCTATAGAATGGAGGGCCCTGGTGCAAAAAAAAAATTTGAGCCCTCCTAAGGAGGATGTAAAAAATGTTTTTTGCTGGGCCCTACCGGGACCAAATCACTCAGGGCTCCTAAGCTTTTCTGCCTGCAGCACAGATCCAGGGTGCACTCGCTCTAGTTTCCTGCAACATGATCTACAGATATATATATATATACACATATATACACACATATAAACATACAGTATATACACATATATAAACATCACGCCGACAAAGCAGCCACCCCTCTTATCATCCCTCCCTACATAGCGCCCAGTTCTTGTCAGCAGCCATCCCCTCTCAGGATCCATCACCAGCACCCAACCCCTTTGAGTACCCACCTCACATAGCACCCATCCCTATCTCCTTTGCTACTCCCTCATAGAACCCATCCCCCTGTACTGTGCTTCCACTTTGCAGCCCTTGCTCTCTTACCTTCTTCACTGATACATATCCCCAGCATGCTGAACTGTTCCACACTGCCATCTGTTGGAGCTTCAGGAGAAATGCACACACAAATTTCAGCCTGGGGGTTATGTGGGGTATGTGGTGAAGGAGGTACAGGGAAGTGTCAGTGGAGCCTTGGAGGGTTAGGCAGAAAAAAAAATGCAAGAAACTGTTTTCCAAAATTTCACAGCACTGCCCCCCCAGAGGTGGGCCCTGGTGCACTGTACCACTGGCAGAATTGCATGCATCAATATTTGTATGATTATTATGAGTTTCATTAACTGCTTTTTTATTTGCATGTATATTTGTTAATATAGTTACCGGTATTAGTTATTTCATTTTATTTATTTTTTTATACCTTATATTATATGTATTTGTTTATTATGCAATGGGTATGTTTTTAGATTTCAGATTAAGGCTACTTAAAATTCTTTAACAGTTTCACCATCAATAACATTTCAAGATAAAACCATATAAAAAATATATGGGGATAACACAAAAAAATCCATATCTCACAGATTATCAGGTTAATGACTGTATAGATGCTAAAAATATTAATGTTATCATGCAAATATAAAAATGGGCTAAATAACTTAAAATGTACATATTCGTAATATCCAAATTGCATAGAAGCTGCATAAATATGTTAGTTTCCATGTAGATATATTGGAAATGTTAATTAAATACAGTTATCCAAAACCATATACATTTACAGTATAGTGTAGGCAACAGATATGCTATATATCATAATTCATTAATATGCTTTCTTATTTTACCATAAGGAACATCAAATAAAAACCATCAAAAATAACATTATTTAACAGTGAGGCATTCCTAATTTTTAAAGTGCCTACATTTCCAGTGTGTAACGTTAAACACTCATATGATTAGGCAGGTCAGAGCTTAATTTTCTACATCTCTGCTTCATTCAAAATTTCAATTTTCAAGACCTCTAAAAATCCTGATGGATGAGATGAGGCAGAATAAACAATGACATATATATTTAAACTAGTCCTACTCCATATCATGTAGAACATAGATGAACAGCAGCATGAAAAAACAAAGCACTTCAAAGTGCTGGCAGAGCCAAGAAATCCACTAAGAGAAACCAGGAGCTGATTTATTGCTTATACCTAATTTAGAGCTGATGGGAGCAAAGGAGCAACGGATTTGTGTTTATTATGATACAATACACCAGAGATCACGTATAGCAACAAACACAACGCTGTTTGTCACATTGAGGTTAGACACATTGTTTAAATTAGGGAACATAAAAGGTCCTGCAGACCAGGGTGGGCCACACAATGTGCTAAGTAGCATGTGATGAGCAGCAAAGGTTAAAAGGTCACATCAAAGTAAGAATGTGTTTTTTGGCATCTTGTAGTAGACAGTTCAAGAGGCTTAATTCCATAACATGTCAAACAATGCATTAAACACTGTGCCTTCCTCCACGGTTTCCATCTTGTACTAGTGAAAGGGATTGATATGACAGCTGACATGTGCTTTGCACTCCACATAGATGATGTTAGTATATAAATATTGGGCATCTCATTCCAAAACCACATAGGTATCTATCACATTGTATAGGTACAGTCTACAAGAATATGATAATGTGCAGGTAATCTGCATAGTTAATACTATGATATTCCCAGTAGTAACTTTTGGGTGTGATAGCTGAACCATAAAGAAGTCTGAGCGCTGTAGAATTGATGCCTTTGGATTGTGTTGTTGGAGAAAACTGCTTAGAGTCCCTTGGACTACAAGAAGATCCAACAAATCAATACTTGAGGAAATCCAGGCAATCAGTTCATTGGACAGTTTGATCATGAAGCTCAAATATTTTGTCATATCATGAGAAGAAAGGATTCTCTAGAGAAGGTTCTGATGCCAGGGAAGATTGAAGGCACATGAAGAAGGGGACGGCAGAGGCGGAGATGGATAGATGAAGTCATTGAAGCAATGAACATGAATTTGATGGAGCTCAGAGAGGGAGTGACTGACAGATGTGCCGGGTGTGCTGCGGCCTATAAAGTCACAGAGTTTTGCATACAACTGAACAACCAACAACAACAAATCTCTATAATACCCAATGTTTTAATTGCTAATAACAAAAAATGTGCTTGGTGAAAATAACATGTCTCAAATGTAAATAGTTAGTTTGACTTACCCTATTGAATGTCGTCCAAATGGATGTCCCCTAGAATTAGAGATAACACTTGTTGTCCATTGAAATGACACATCACATATATAGTTGTGAGCGTACGGGCCGTTGCTCACGCTTGCGTAGCGAGGGCTGCGGGCCTCAGTTGCTGGGATGGAGCGCCGAAGGCGCTCCATCCCAGCAACTGAGGCCCTTGCCCGCAGCGTACGGCCCGTTGCTCACGCTTGCGAGGGCCGCTGCTCGCGCAGCGAGCCGCGGCCCTCAGCTGCTGGAATGGAGCAGCCACCTCCTCCCCACAATGCCCCGCGCAGGGCCGCCCAGTCC